>VDFB02000015.1:468084283-468163429 GCA_007258455.2 Sequoia sempervirens
AAACACCTTATATAAGGGAATATTTGATATACCATTTAAGGTTATGTGAGGCCTCATTCCTAAATTCAAAAGTGAAGAATGTTAAATAGCTTGTAATAGAGGATAACCAACTCTTCCCCTTCACTTAACGTATTAAGTTCCTGGGGAATTAGCCTGCATGGAAAGTTTTCCTTCAAAATGGTATATATTTTGAATCACCTAACACATTTTATAATCCACCAAAATTATATAGTTGAGGTCATCCCCTTGTTGATGAAAAACAAAGAAATCCCCATAAAAATGGAAAAAGATATGAATACTTATTGTATACATCTAAAAATGGTCACATCACAATAGTTTGGGAATTAATTAAATATTTTTAATATTTAATTAAATCTCTGAATTCATTCTGTGTATAAATAAATCCAAATAATTTATTTATATTGTTCATTCTTTCATTTCGATTAAATAAATAAGTTTATTTAATCACTTTTCTTATCCATTTCTTAATTAATTAAATAAACATTATGATTTATTTATATTAATTATCATATATAATATTGGCTTGAATATTTTATTCAAATAAAGATTAAGTATTATTCTATTCTAAAAAGTCCATTCATAATTCAATATTCCAAATATTTAATTAATTCTTCTAATTCCATTCACAATTAAATATTCCAAATATTTAATTAATTATTCCAAATTTCATTCACAATTAAATATTATGAATATTTAATTAAATCTTCTAATGTCCATTCACATCAAATATTTTAAAAATATTTTAATCCTCAAATCCACATAATACATAAAATAAAATAAATTTATTTAATTAATTTGGATTATCTGCAACAACTGTGAAATAACTTCAAAATAAAAAATTAACAAATTTCTCTATTTCTGAGCAAAGTTGTTCCCATGGGTTGAAGACAAACCTCCATTCTTCTCTCCAACCTCCCAACATCTTCCATCTTCCTCTCAACCTCTCCATCTCTGACCATTCAAATTTACCAGACAATCTCACAGCCATTGATCTTGGCCAGCTAGGCTCGTGCCTAAAAAAATCTATAAAAAGGACTACCAGGTCTTTAAAAAAAAAGGGAAGCTTCCATACAGGATAAATATAGTCAATTGGCCTTCCAACATCCATAGCCTCTAGAATCGTAGCATAGCATAGCTTAGCATATTAGCAATTCATATCATGACCTATCATCCTCATATCATAGCTTCAATAGCATTCATAATCCACAACCCCTATGCATAATCTACAGCCCCTATGTGTATCCACAAACCAACATCTCACTCCACTAACATATATGATAGAGAAGTATTCTTTCTCTTTGCATACTCGTTCTGCAGGTTGTCATTCTAAGAAGCTTTTCCTACATAATCTGAGAGCAGTAGCTTCAAGCAAAATCACTTGAGATAGAGGACAATGGAATGATTTTGAAGAAGCTCTCTTTGATATCTTTGATTTCATTTAATTTAGCTTTTCTTTATTTTAATGTTGCATTAGTGTGTTTTTGTTATCTTATTTTGATACTAACATTTCCCACACATTTTTGGCACCCACTGTGGGCTCTTGCCCCAATTTTAACATATTTTCACAGATTTTTTTGACAAGTTATGGCTAGAAGAGAGTATTAGCACATCAAACACGCTTCAATGCATTTCACACCCATTTTAGCGCTCTTTAACTCTGTTATAGCGCCCTTGAAGGATTCTAAAATGCTCTTTACTTATTCTACAATGCTCTGTACTAATCCTACAATGCTCTTTACTGAACTTGTAGTGCCCATTACTGATTTTGCAGCACTCTTTACTGGTTCTACAATGCTCTTTATTGATCCTACAACACTCTTTACTGATCTTGCAGTGCCCATTACTAATCGTGCACTGCTCTTTATTGATCCTGCAACGCCCATTACTGATCCTTAAGTGCTCTTTACTGATCTTGTAGCACCCTTTAATGATCATGCAGCGCTCTTTTCTATTTTCATAGAGCATTTCTATTTTATCGCTCTTGATGTTTGTTTTAGCGCATTTTTCTATTTTAGCATAGAATTTGTAAATCTACAACTGTAATCTATGACTTAAGTAAAATTTGACTGGATTTGACATGACTACAACCAGTAAGAGCTTTGAAATAATGAAGCAATCCTAGGATAGTCACTTAATTGGAATGAATCAATCCTAGGATAGTCACTTCATTTTCTATTTTGGACTAAAATGAACTCCATGTCTTTGTGAAGCAATATCTTCACCTAGCATAGAAAACCATTTATTTGGGCTTAAAATTGAACTCTTGTTTGCTTTGATTAAAATGGTGATAGGCCTATGCTATCCCCTTAACTAGGTGATCAAAATGCTAGACTCGTGTATTCTATTTCATGCAATTTTAAGTTTTGTTAAAACCTTTTAGAAGGCATGCCATAGTGGGAAAAAGTACTCACCCTATGGGAACGACCTAAGTGGGAACAAGTAAAGCCAAGTTTTCCAACCCACTTTAATCAAATGTAGATGGTTGATGAAAATCCCATTCAACGGTAGTGTGCAAGATAACCATCCCCAAAGCCTTTGTTCTAAAGGTTAGAATTTCGAGTCTAACAAAATTTTTTGAGCAGAAACTGCAAAACTTTTAAATTATGCGTATCCCACAACCAAAGCTAGTTTCCAAACATCATAATAAATCATGGTATAGGAGAGATAAATCTACCACGCATATAAGCTGCCAAGGACCGTTTGCTCTGGAGATCTAGTATCCACTTCCGTCACTCTGAGTATGTTCCTGGAAAAGACAAAAACACAGGCACCCCTTCGGGGGTGACATGGTTGTGTGAGTCGACGCAGTTCTAAGATGTGGGTTGTTGATTATTATGGTGACCAACTTGAGTACTAAGAGTGAGTCTGCTTGAACTATCTATCATGTGTAAAACCTGTGAAAACAATTTTTGACAAACATTTTGATCATACATTTAATGTTTAGAATAGGACTTAAAAAAACAACTATTCTACAACTTGCTTGATGCATTTTCAAAACATTAATTTAGTAAAGATCATCCAAAACTCACAATTACATTGATTACTCTGATGTTAAGAGATTGGAAATTCACAACCTTTGTAAAAAAATCGATTCTCAAACGGATCAAAAATCCAAAGAAACCACTTAGCTACAAGAAATTATTGAAGAAAAGACGATTCTTGTATCTAAGTCGAAAGGTTTTACTTAAACATAGAACCTTTATCCATCGATATCATGATTGTGTTAGAGGTTTCACTGATGATTATGTTGTAGAACCATTATACTCATGAGCTTTCTTTCAAAGAAGAGCCCTTTCTCAAAGGCGCAACCACATTCAGTGTATTCATTCTTCTTATATTCCCCAACCTACAATTGAATATTCTACGAGCGTCTGAATCAATTTCTACAATAGAGAACTCAATCACATTAGGCATTTATCACAAATCCATCTTTTTACGAAGCTACGATCAAACTTCATAAAGTGCAAAATCATTTTTTCTTGATCTTTTGCTTAAGTTCCCGCCAATAGGATTTTCATCCTTTCAATCAAGGACAAACATGAGCTAAAGACTAGAAATATTTTAAGTCATAGAATCTTCATTCTATCCTAACTTTCATAACCATCAAAAATTGCACTATTTCATTCTCTTGATCAAAAGTTAGTGGAATTTGGGGCAAAGCTTATGCCTATTGTCACGAGATCTTGAAAGAACATAAAAAAATATGAAAGAGAAAGTACCACAAGAAAAATGGGTGATAATAGTGAGAAGGAAGAGAATCCATTTCATATTGAAGAGATAATAGAAGAAAAAATTCAAGAAGTAGAGCAGGATCCCCAATTCCATTATTTTATGGAAAGGATTTTAGAATGAAACAAAGAAAGATATTTTCTTTCATTAGCTAATCAAGGAGCTAAGTTACCTTCTGATTTTGATATAGAATGGATTAAAGAGAATCCTGAAACTCTTCCTAATGATTTTAGTGCCCTTACTCAACAGATAAAAGAATTACAAGGAAAAATAAAGGAAATACAAGGGGGTGCAACAAAAAGGTATGTTTTGGATGACATATCTCCTTATCCATTTGATAGGAGTCTTCAAATGATCCCTTTTCCAAAACATTGTGAAATCCCTAAATTTCATAGGGACAATGGAAAAACTAATCCCATTGAACATGTGAGGGATTTCTGAAATATGAGTCTAGAATTCGCTTATGAAGATACCTACTTAATGTGATTGCTTCCATGAAGTTTATGTGGACAATCCATGGACTGGCTTTCCAAGATCACTCCCCCCATCAAAACCTTTGAGGAGTTAATAAATCAATTTATATCACAATATGCCTACAACATCCAACACCAGATAACCATGCTTGATCTTTGTAAAGTGAAACAAAAAGTAGGGGAATATTTCACTACATTTTTTGCAAAGATGGAGAAGATTGTTTACACGATATTATCATCCTATTCTTGAAAAAGAAAAGATGGATATCTTCATCAATAGCCTAGATCAATAATTAAGCTATAGGCTTAATCTTCATTTTCCTCATAACTTTGAAAAATTGATTGAAAATGCAATTACCATTGAAGGGGCCTTGGTCAAAAGAGGAGTAATAAAACTTGATAATCCAAGTTCATCCAATCATAACAACAATGATAAAAAAAGGTTTTGGAACAGAAATAAAAATGTCATCAATGATGGTATAGTGGATGCAAACAATCTATAAACAAGACCATCTATCTTCAACCTATCAAGTGCTCCACGAAACAACCAACAAGGAAAAAACAATAAACAAGGACAAAACTCCAATCAAGAAAGCATGACCAATCAAAACAACAACGATAATCATGGTAATTTCAATAACAATCTTGGCAATACCCAAACATCAAATTTACCAAGACCTCCATTCTTTTCAAATCGACAGAATTTTACCACTTTGGGTCAATCTCTTGAGTCTGCTCTCCAGGAGCTTCTCGATAGTAAGGTTATCACCTTACCACCACAAAGATATTATGAGCCATGAGTCAAACCACCATCATGGAATGAATCGTATTATTACAATTATCATCAATGTAAAGGTCATAGGACAAATAACTGTCAAGCCTTGCGAAATCTAGTACAAGATTTAATTGATAATGGCACCATCATAATTGAAGGACATCATAACAATGACAATCATCAAGCATTCAAAGATCCTTTACCTAACTATTAAAAAGGGGAAACATCAGATTCCAAAGCGAAAAGAATAAACAATGTTGAAGACAACATAATCTGCCACATCTATGTAGATGATCAACGGGTTAATGTTATCAAAATCAAGGAAAAACAAGAATATCAATAGGTTAATGTGACTTCGAGAGGACAAGTAAAAGTTTTCCTAAAAGGAAGTTCATCTAAGGCACCTATTCCTCCTCCAGGTCATTATAATCTAGTTGATCAGCTGAGAAAAACATCAGCTCAAATCTCCATCCTTGAACTTCTCAAAATATCTCCCATACACAAGAATATTTTAGAAGAAGCTCTTGTAAACATAACCATAGACACTGATCTGGATGTAGAAAAATTTCAAGCCATGGTGGGACATTTGTCTTCCTGAACTTGTCTTTCATTCTCTAAAAAAGATGATTCCTCCATGACACATCTGCATAATTCATCGCTTTATCTTGAAGTCATGATCCGTAAACACTGAATCAGACATGTCTTGATAGATGGAGGAGCTAGTTTAAAAATTTGTACCTTAAAGCTAATACATGCCTCAGGAATATCAAAAAATTCCATTGATCCATGAAGGAAAATAACTATCAAGGCATATAATGATGAAGAAAGAGCTTCTAAAGGATTAATAATGCTACCTATCAGAGTGGGACCTGTTGTGAAAAATACCTTTTGTCAAGTTCTAGATCGTGATCTTTCCTATAACATACTTTTGGATCGCCCATGGATTCATGATATGCAGGCAGTACCATCAATATACCATCAATACCTCAAGTTTCCATATGATGGACAAGAAATAACTATACAAGCCGACTACAATAGCACCCAAACTTGTTCAAATCTCTGAGCAAATCAAGATATTTTTGTGCCGCATAATAGGGAGGCTCTTACTACCTCTTCTTCCAATCTACAAGGCCAATTGCAAGAATTGACAAAGAATCTTGACACCAAGCTACATTTAAAAGACAAAGGAGTAGGTGAATATTCACTATCCCTTTCTAGCTTACCTCCTTCTCTGAGGTCACATGGTTAGCCAATCCTATCAAATCAAAAGATCGTAATAGCCTCTACATCCCAAGATTTTGTGTCAATCACAAAGTTTGATGGATAATTCATTAAAGCTAACACCACTGAGGAAGAAGCTGAAGATAGGAACATCCTAAGTTGGCTATACAAAGAGGAAGATGAATCTCTCTTGCACATCAAGTTACCTACTAAACAATATGGTAAAGGGTATACCATCATGCAAAGAATGGGCTATGAAGGAAATGGTCCTATAGGAAAAAGAAAAGAAGGAATCATTGAGCCAATAGATAAAACAGGACTTGGATATGGTAAGGATATAGAAGAGTCAACTTCATAGCAAGCACAACAAACTCATGAAGAAGAATCAATTTCATATAAACCCCATGAAGATGTCACCCTACAAAAATTTTATGGATCAATTTTCCAATTGCAGAATAGTTCAAACACTAATTCCAATGAATACGAATGGGATGATGTCTCTAATGATACATTCTTAACAAAGAAAAGGGTGTATGTCATACACAAATTTGCACCCACGTTCTTACAAAAGGAGGGCTCAAGGCCTCCACTTGATTATGTTTTACAAAGCGATCATGACTCAAGTGAGGATGATTCAAATTTTAACGAGATTGATAATCGACAGGAGAATACCATTATAGACCTTGTCCATCATGAAAATGACAACCATGTGATGACTTTGACAGCTCAAGACCTTACCCAACCTATTGATCCCATACCTTTAGTCTATCCAGAACTTATTGATTGGGACAACGATGCACCTATCCATATCCCTATATTTCATGATGATGAGGATATTGTAAATTTCCTTTATCCATCTAATCAAGAAAAAAAGTGTTCCATCGAAGAATCTCATACTTGAGATTTTGATAGGGAGGGTGTCAAGTATCTTAGCTACAAAATAAATGAAATAAAAGATGGATCTATTGGTGAAAATTGAAAAATGACAATGGTAGACCACAACAAGACAAAAATAAAGAGTGAATTTGATGGTGAAAACCTTTTTGAGGCACTGAAGGATGAGAAACTTAACACTCTTCCCAAACATTATCAAGAAAGATCTTCAGTTTTGATTGAGCCCATAGAATCAATCAACATAAGTACAACAAAGTAGCCAAAAATCTTGCAACTTGTAGCATCATTAACAATGGAAGAAGTACTAAAATTCATAGAGTTCTTGAAGGAGAATCAAATCAATCTCGCTTGGTCATATGCCAATATGCCATGGTTAGATGCCAATATGACAATGCATCATTTATCTATAAACATAGGGGCAAAACCTGTGAAGCAAAAACTCAGAAAAATGCATCCACATGTTGCATTATTGGTTAAAGAAGAGTTAAAGAAGCTTTTAGATGTTGGATTCATTCGGTCTATTGACTATGCAGAATGGATCTCTAATATCATACCTGTTTCAAAGCCAGATGGAAGGATTAGAATTTGTACAGATTTCAAAGATTTGAACAAAGAATGTCCCAACGATGATTTCCCTTTGCCAAACATAGATATGATTGTTGATTTAACTATTGGCCATGCAATTTATTCATTAATGGATAGATTTTCAGGATATAACCAGATAAATATTGCACTAGAGGATCAAGATAAAATAGTGTTCACGTGACCTTGGGGTACTTATTGTTGGAAAGTCATGCCATTCGGGCTTAAAAATGCAAGAGCGACTTATCAAAGAGCAATGACAACCATTTTCCATGACATGATGCACACATTCATGGAAGACTATGTGGATTACTTACTGGCCAAATCCAACACAAGAGAAGGACATCTAGAAATTTTGTCATAGATCTTTATCAGAATGGAGAAGTTCAATGTTTGACTCAATCTAAAGAAATGTGTCTTCGGCGTTAAATCTAGAAAACTTCTGGGATACATTGTTTCAGAAAAGGGCATAGAGGTTTATCCAAGAAAATTACAAGCTATAATGGACATTCCACCACCACGAAACATCAATCAACTCTGATCACTACAAGGATGACTACAATCCATCAAGAGGTTTATAACTCAACTGGCAGATAAAAGTTTACCATTTACACATCTATTGCATAAAAATGTCCCATTCAAATGGGAGGAAAAGTGTGAAGCAACATTTAATCATATCAAACAGTATCTCATGAATACACTAGTCCTAATTCCACCAGTTCTAGGAAAGCCACTCATACTTTATATTTCAGCAACAAAAGTATCTTTGGGAGTGTTACTAGCACATGAGGATTCTACAGGGAAAGAAAGAGCCATATACTATATCAACAGAACTTGAACAAGTCATGAAATAAACTACACTTTCATTGAAAAAGCTTTCCTAGCAGTAGTGTTTGCTTCTCAAAATTTGTGCCACTATATGTTGGTTCATATAGTTAAGCTGATAACCAAAATTGATCCACTAAAATACCTCTTAAGCAAAGCTACCCTAACATGAAGACTTGCAAAATGGGTAATGATCTTAAGTGAGTTTGACATTCATTATGTAGATTGAAGAACTATAAAATGACAAGTCATTGCAAATCAGTTGGTTGAAGCACCTTTACAAGAAGAATACCCAATGCACATTGAATTTCCTGATGTAGACGTCTTCACAGCAACAATTAATAAATCATGGACATTGTACTTTGATGGATCTTACATGCAACATGGCTCTGGGGAAAGGATTCTTTTTGTTACACTTGAAGGACATACCATTCCAAAATCAGATTGGTTGATGTTTCCCTGCACAAATAACATAGCTAAATATGAAGCATTACTCACAGGAATGAAGATAGCATTGGACTAGAAGATTACAGAGTTGCAAGTCTATAGTGATTCACAACTTGTCATTAATCAAATCAATGATGATTATCAAACTAAAGATGATAAGCTACTACTTTACAAGAACATGGTGGATGATTTTAAAAAATATTATGTGGCAATCAAGTTTTCACAAATCCCAAGGATTGATAATAAAGTTGTAGATGCAATGGCTACAATTGCTTCCTTGTTACAATTATCAGAAGAATAAAAAATGGTACGAATTTGTGGTGGAAGAATTGTTTTATCCCGCCTATGATAATCCTCAGACCCAAGTCATATGCCATTTAACCAGTTCTGATTCACCTTTATATGGCAAGATTTATACCTACCTGAAAAATAACATCTTACCTCCTGACTTATCCCAAAACCAAAAAAGGAATTTCATACACCAATCATCCCATTATACCTTGATCGCCGATATCCTTTACTGACGTGGTCTTGATGGTACGCTCCTTTGATGTCTTGAACATGACGAATTTGAACAAGCCTTACAAGAGGTTCATGGAGGTATTTGTGGAACTCATTCAAGCAGTTTAACCTTAGCCAAGAAACTTGTTTGAATGAGATATTATTGGCCTACCATGGAGAGAGAATCTTTTAATTTTATCAAGAAGTGTTCTAAATGCCAGATTCATGGGAATCTTATTCATGCACCTGCACAGGAACTATAGCCTTTCACTCCGACATGGCCTTTTTCTCAATGGGGACTAGATCTTGTTGGAAAAATTCATCCTTCATCATCAAATGGGCATAAATTCATCATCACGGCTATAAAATATTTTACAAAATGGATCAAATTTGTTCATTTGACAATCGTGACCAGTAAACAAATCTCTTCATTTATCTTGAATTACATCATCTGCCAATATGGAATTCCTAATTCTATCATTACTAATAATGGGAGACCTTTCAAGAATCAGGATGTTGATGAAATTTGTGAAAGATTTCACATCCAACATAGGTTTTGTACACCTTACTATCCACAAGGAAATGGTCAAGCAGAAGCTTCAAATGAAATAATCTTGAAGATCTTGAAGAAGATGGTAAATGATGCCGGTTGTGATTGGCATGTCCAGTTAAATCCAACTTTGTGGGCATACAAAACTAGCATTCACACTGCAATAGGAGCTACCCTATATGCCTTGGTATATAGAGCAAAATCAATCTTACCATTAGAGGTTGAAATACCTTTGCTTAGGGTCTCACTCAAAAGATTGATAAATGATGAAGACTACCGAGTATCTCATCTGCAAGAGCTAGAACTATTAGATGAAAGACGTCAACATGCAGCTAATCATTTGAAGGGTTATCAACAAGTTATGTCCCATAGCTACAATCACAAAGTTAAACCATAGACATTTCAAGTAGGTGATTTAGTCTTGAAAGAAAATCCACGCAATCAACAAGAAAGAGAAAAGAAAGAAAAATTTGAACCAATTTGGCTTGGTCCATTTGTCATCATTGTAGCATACAGTTCTAGAGCATATCAGTTATCTGCATCAGAAGGGGACCTATTTGAAGAACCAATCAACAACATTCATTTGAAGAAGTTTTATGTCTGAATCATAAAAAGTCTTGAAAAAATACATAAAAAATAGAAAAAGTCCTAAAAAAATACATAAAAATTAGAAAAAGTCCTGAAAAAATACATAAAAATCAGAAAAAGTCTTGAAAAATACATAAAAAATAGAAAAGCAAAAAAATAAAAAAAAATTCACATGATTTAAAAAAAAAGTGCAATAAAAACAAGTAGTGAAAACTTGGCAAACAGGCACTACTTGTGATCAAAATGGGCTCCTCTATCTATTAGCTTATGTCTTCCATTGACTTTACGACATCATTTATCCATATCTATCATCCATACATATCTATCATATCCATATCATGCAACGAGAATTCTTGTGTTTCATCATGGCTTGATGAAATTTGTACATATCCATCATATTTAGGTTATGTTCACACTAGGGGTAGAAACAAAGACTACACAAGAGAGGGGCAACAAGCTTTGAGAACATCACAAACGAACAAATAATGGTTTGAAAAAATGCAACATACATTGATGCATCAAATCAATCACATCATCAAAACTATTACTCAATGCCAATGAAATCAAACAACATGGTCAAAACAAATGTTAATCAAAACAAAAACATCAATGATGATAACTAAGTTGGATGATCTTTATTTGAATAATGTTTGGAACACTTTAGGCTAAATTTGAATTGTTGGTTAGTTTTCTATCATATCTCTAAAGCAATTTGATGATGTATTGAACTAGAAAAGTAAGGAAGGAGTATGATTTTTCTTTGTCTGTTGTTTGTGAGTGAATCATTAGTACTATGCAAATTGGTCACGAGACATGCTCTACTAAATATCATTGATGACATTTTTGGAATTTGCATGGGAAATGGGTTAACTCTTGTCTGTTTATGCAAGTGATATTCAGGTCATCTCGGTTCAATTATACCTAGATGCTTGTATTATCTTCCTATATCAAAACTCATGAAAGAAATACTTAGGTCATCACTAGTGCTAACATACCCTTTGATGCTTGTATTAACTTTCAACATTTCAATGCTCTATGATGACACAAAAAGCACAAATAAGCTCTCAGAATGGCAATATTGTACAAATACCCTACATGGTTAGTATAGATTACATTCATTCTAGAATTTGCATTTTTCATTTATAGATTTTCCCAAAAGTTGGAAAAGTATCAAAGTTTCGTATCTTTTTTAATAAAACATCATCACATACATTTTTCATTCATATTTGCATTAGAAAATCATAATAAAACAAAACATACATCATAATCAAAACATTCATGGGCATTCATAAATTGTATCATCCATGATTTCACATTCATATTCATAAAATCATTCATCAATAGATTGCAATCATATCACACTATTGCACTTTCATTTTCATATCCAAAAATCATGCATGCATATACACCATGAGCATCACATCGTGAAACCATCACATAAAACATCATGCATATAGAAAACCGAAACATTCATCACATAAGGAATCATCGCTGCATATCATATATCTCAAAAATGAAGGTCAAAATGTACAAAGGTGTCAAATAATATACATCATCAAAAATGGGATCATATCAGTGTATACACAGATGTCTCAACAGAATATCAATAACATATCATATAAAATGCACTACGAAGTGCTATCCTTTGATGCTATCGATCTTGGCTCTATCCTACTTACACCTATAAAACCTGCTCCACCTATACCGATGGCCCTACTCCACCTGTCCCTGATGACCCTCAGGCATGTCAAGTAACGAGGTCATTCTGCATGTCTCGATCACATCTCTATCCACTTGTACAAGCTGTGGAATCAATCTCCATGTCTTCGGGAATTTCTCCCGTAACTGCAAGACGCTCAATCTCTCCTATTGAATAGGATGAATCATCAAGTCAAAGAAACATCACTATCGAATCATCAAGACAAATCAATCAAATTTGAATATCAAATTCATCAAAATCTTGTTTGTTTTTAACAACTTTAGAAGCAAACTTATCAACAACCTATTTGTTTTTCATCATCATGAAAAGCAAATTTATCACAATTTTGTTTGTTTTTAACAACTTTAGAAGCAAACTTATCAACAAACTATTTTTTTTCCGTCATCATGGAAAACAAATTTATGACAATCCTGTTTGTTTTTAACAACTTTAGAAGCAAACTTATCAAAATAACTATTTGTTTTTCATTAACTTGAAAGCAAATTTATCAGCTACTATTTGTTCTCCAACAACCTTGGGAACAAATTTATCAGACAAAGATCATCAAATCAGTGCATCGCAATACACAAGCAATCAATACAAAGTCATGTGTTGTAAAATTAGTAACGGGCACTTCAAAAATCATAAGGGGCGCTGATAAATTAAGGGTGCTACAAAAATTTTGTCATTGTAGGGGCATATTATCACATTCTATCATTGTAGGGGCATTTTATCACATTCTATCATAGCAGGGGCATTTTATCACATTCTATCATTGTAGGGGCAATTTAGGTCATCAATTTTTCATCTCACATCTTTCCACATCAATTTCTTCACATCATCATTTTTGAACGATGAATCGACATCTTAAAAATCATAAAAATTGAAACATTCCAAAATATATAAAAATTCAAAAAAATTCACAAAAATCAAAATCTTATCGATTCATTGTCCGAGGGGGCATATACCTATCAACATTTGACAATCAGTATATGGGGAAAATTTTAAAATTCTTTGAAGCAATGCGTAAAACACGTCACTTCAAAGAGGGGCAAAATGTATACATCTGAAAAATGGTCACATCACAATAGTCTAGTAATTAATTAAATATTTTTATTATTTAATTAAATCTTTGAATTCAATCTGCATATAAATAAATCTAAATAATTTATTTATATTGTTCATTCTTTCATTTTGAATAAATAAATAAGTTTATTTAATCACTTTTCTTATTATGACTTATTTATATTAATTATCATTTATAATCTTGGCTTGAATGTTTTATTCAAATAAAGATTAATTATTCTTCTATTCTAAAAAGTCCATTTACAATTAAATATTCCAAATATTTAATTAATTCTTCTAATTCCATTCACAATTAAATATTCCAAATATTTAATTAATTCTTCCAAATTTCATTCACAATTAAATATTCCAAATATTTAATTAAATCTTCTAATGTCCATTCACATCAAATATTTCAAAAATATTTTAAATCCTCAAACCCACATAATACATAAAATTAAATAAATTTATTTTTTTAATTTGGATTATCTGCAACAACCATGAAATAACTTCAAAACAAAAAATTAACAAATTTCTCTATTTCTGAGAAAAGTTGTTCCCATGGGTTGAAGACAAACCTCCATTCTTCTCTCCAACCTCCCAACATCTTCCATCTTCCTTTCAACCTCTCCATCTCTCACCATTCAAATTTACCAGACAATCTCACAGCCGTTGATCTTTGCCATCCAGGCTCTTGCCTATAAAAATCTATAAAAAGGACTGTCGAGTCTTTGAAAAAAAAAGGGGAAGCTTCCATACAGGAAAACTATAGTCAATCAGCCTTCCAACATCCATAGCCTCTAGAATCATAGCATAGCATAGCTTAGCATATTAGCAATCCATATCATGGCCTATCATCCTCATATCATAGCTTCAATAGCATTCATAATCCACAGCCCCTATGCACAATCTATAGCCCCTGTGCATATCTACAAACCAACATCTCACTCCACCAGCATACTAGGATAGAGAAGTATTCTCTCTCTTTGCATACTCATTCTGTAGGTTCTCATTCTGAGAATTTTTCCCTACACAATTTGAGAGTAGCAGCTTCAAGCAAAATCACTAGAGATAGAGGACAATGGAACTATTCTGAAGAAGCTCTGTTTGATTTCTTTGATTTCATTCTATTTAACTTTTCTTTAGTTTAATGTTGCATTGGTGTTATTTTTTTTTATCTTATTTTGATACTAACATTTCCCACACACACTTATGATCATCAAGATCACGACTATGTGCAGGATCATGATGAGCCAAAAAGTGGTGATATGATGGGTATGTGTAGGGTATATGGATGACAATTTTTTTTTCACCCAAAATTGATTAAACAAAAAGGGTTTTTAAAGGAGATTCTCAACTTTCCACCAATATAAATTATGCTTTAATTTGAATTTAATAAATGATTATTATTCATTTTCTATTTGAATTACAACTGAAGTTATAATTGATAGGCTGATTAAAAAACATATATAACTTTCAAAAAGTATCACATTTTTTGAATCTGAAACATATGTCACATTCTATGCTTCGCATACTATAGGATTGAAAAAAAATGAATTTCATGAAGTTTTGACCAAGTTAAGGTGGTCGACATATGCTTTTTATATTTTTTAAAAGTTGTAATAAAAAATCATAATTAATTATTTACTTGGAAAAAAATAAGAAAAAATATGCATCACATTAGGACATGAGTCCTCTACTTATATGTAAAATTTTATTAAAAAATATTATAATTTTATTGTGGTTAGGATGGTCAGACAGACACCTACTTCTTTTTTCCCTAAAATTTAAGTACTACATTGAAATTTCAAATTTACACCAAATAATTTTTTTTTTTATATAAACCTAGTAGTTTAGAAACTACATTCAATTTTCTATAGATTATATTCTTATATATTTTTGAAATAATATAAATAACTTATTCAAATTTTTATGTCAAGTTGCCTAACTCTGATTTTTCTAAATTTTTCACCACTTAAGGACCTATTTTTTTCATGATGATCCTACACATACCCTCACTCAACGGTGTGAGAGAAGAGAATGCATACTTTTACCTTGGAGATTAAAGAAAAAATAATAATTTTAAACCCAAATCCAAATGTTTAAGAAAATTTTAACCTACATTTTTTAATTGTAAACAAATAAAAATAGATTTTATAAACAAAACATAAAAAAAATTATATAATCAATTTTTAAGAATAAATCTTATGAAACTACCAAGTTATTATATTGAAGGATAGAATGCTTTTATGGATGAAAAGGACTACATACAAAAGTTATCCAAATAAAGAAGACAAATCAATCATACAAAAAATTAGATAAATTAGATTCGTCATAATTTTTTTATAATGTTTTTAAAAATTACTAAAAACTAATATCATATGCAAAATTTATTATTATTTGAAGTTTAAAAACAAAAGGATTAATTTTAGCTATTATGTTTAAATTCAATAAAATAATTTTAGAAGATTGCATTCACTGCTTTCTAGGGCCTTAAGTAAGCTTTCCAACAACTAGAAAATTTCTAAAAAATTGATTAGTATTACTAAACTTATGTGTTTTTGTAACATCTACTATTTTAGATATTGGTGTAAAGAGGGGACTAGGTTTTAGCCCTCGTTGACTAGGTCTTGGTCAGCCATATGATTATGGTTGGGTAATGGGAGTTTGGCTTTAATCCCCTATGAGTTATATTTGGTTGTGGCTTATGTTTCCACACAAACATGGCTAGAAAAATAAGTGGATCCACTAGTCCAAAATATGGCTAAAATCTAAAAGATCACAAAATAATAATCTCACCCAAATTCCTATGAACACTACATACTTTGGTGAGCTTTGCATTATTAAATGCAATGTGGTAGAATTCAAATGAACCAAATTTCAAAGTGATAAAATGTTATGATGATTTTAAATGAAATTTAATAAAAATTTAAACATAATTATTAAAAATATGACATTTTTGCAAATATTGAAGTGGTTAAAACAATCAAGTGTATGTATCCCTTTGTATATACCTCCTACCATTGTGACTATGTATTGATCATGAGGATTATACACAACCAAGTGTATAATAGTGCGGATTATGTAGTTTTTATATGCATTGTTTATCAATTAAAATATTGTATGAATGTATATAAACTATGTATACTTCTAAAAATTATATATGTATTTTTAAAATTATGTATATATATATATATATATATATATATATATATATATATATTTTTTTTTTTTAAAAGGGGTAAACAGTTTTGACTAGAGCTATGAACCGGAATACAACCATTCAAAAATACCACCCCAACAGGGTATGAACCTTGGTTGGAAGAACAACAATGCCACCTATAAACTATCACACCATGCCAATACTAGCTAAAATTATGTATATTACCTCCAACTATGTGTAGATAGTTTGTATGTGAATATACTTCTTATTGTGTGTATACACTATGGGTTTCTAAATTATACCTTCATAAATTGTCACACATGACATTTTCACCTTATGTTTGGGCCCCCCTTAAATTATTGGAACTAGTCGAGTACTTAATTTTGTAAATTATGCATTCTATGGCCCATTTTTTGACAATCTTCGAGGAATCACAAGCAATAATCAATCACATTTAAATTATAAATTTTCCCTCACACCAAATATCTTGGAAAATAGTTCCATGGAAAGAGTGCCCACCTATTTTACCTCCAAATTGAAACGTTTTAGTTGTGGAAATTTAATACTTGAAATTCAAGTGTCTAAAGTTGGCCATCAGGATTCAACTTTTTAGAAATTGAATAAATTCCTATAAATACATAGTCTTTTCACCATTTGAAAATCTATCTAGCATGAACAAGAAAGAGGTGAACATTAAGAGAAATTACTATTATCAAGAGCATTCAAGAGAAATTCAAGATGAACATTTTAGAGCTTTATTATAGCAATTCAAGATCCTAACATCATGTCAAAGTTTATGTGTTCACTTTATCATTATTTTGTGAAGGCTAACAAGCTTTTAGGTCTCCAAAGAAATTCAAGCATTCAAGTAAATCAAGCAAGAAAGATCCAAGTCCTTGAGGTGATTTGCATGATTTGAGTCCTTCCAGGAAGCCATTAAAGGGTGGTGAGTTGTAGAACTTTGTGATTTCATTATTCCTTCCCATTCTTTATCATTTTATCATTGACATCTTTTATTGTGGAAGTGGAAACACTTACATGAGGTTTCACTAAGGAAAGCCCCTATATGGTCCAACATCTCTTCTATTTATGAACGTGAATATTTCAAGTTAAAGAGAATTGAAGAAGGATTGAAGATAAAGTGTTCATTGTTGTATTTGAAGTCCTACATCTTGTCAACCTATGAAAAATTAGTTGAAAAAATATCCAATAGTGTTCTAATAGATCCACATGTAGTAATCCGAAGCTCAAATCCAACATTAGAGAACATTAAAAATAAATCAAGAAAATTACACAAGGACACTCACACCTTGGGTGTCCATGTCCTCCATTTTCTACTCCAAATACTAATCATAGGTGCATAGTCTCTTGCTCTACTCAATTTTTTTGTCTAATTTTTTCTATGAACTTCTATACTTTATGTATTCACATTAGAATAGTAAATTGCGCTTGTAGCCTAGTTAGATTATAGAATTCCACCATTATGACATTTCTAAGTTTAGTTAAGGGTTGGTTTACTCGTTTTTTAGGTTTTAAGTCAATCACATACCTTGTCCAAATCCATACAACCCTCATTCTATCTTTGTATTTCCAATTCATCACATCTTCTCCCTCTTTTCCTAACACTCCATGAAATTTGGGAAAGGTGTCAAACCTAAGCTAAAAGCTACAAAGGTTTCCCTTTCCCATTGCTTCACAAAATATCTCATTATGTAGTTTGTACTATATACCTTTATAATTAAATATGCTTCCCACTTTCATGTAACTAAACTCAAACCCTACATAATGGTATGACATGTCTACATAGGAAAGTTAGGTGACTACACAATTTGACTAGGTGATTAATTAGGATAATGGTATATTAGGGAAATATTTTGGTAACTACAATATCACCAAATTAGGACAAAAAGATAATGATGGTAATAATTTTTGGGAACCCTCCATTGAAACTTTGGATCCCATTGATGTATGAGGTAAATTAGATGATAGGTTCTCCATCCTCCTCTTGCTATTACTCTTGGTCTTTCCAAATAGTGATAAGTTTGTTTGTTTTATTTTTTGTTTTTCCTGAAATAACTATTAAAGGTGTGACTTTTTCCTCCCTCCCTTTTTATCAATATGTTTAATATTATTTTATAATTAATTAAAAAAAAATTATTTGTGTTAATAGATGTTCCATTAAATTCTAATATAATTAATTAAAAGAAATATGCCTATCAATATTAATTACATCCAAAGGCATAACTCTAAACTTGTAGTAGGGTAGCATATACATGGTTAGTAGATCCATGAAAGATAAAAAGTGGAAGAAAAAAACATCAACACAACAAAAATAAATACAATTTTTTAAAAAGTTAAGATATTTCACACATCTATTTCTCTTTTGAGCAAAATGAATTTACATCTTAAGTATCCCTCAACATTTTTTACATTATTTTTACATCAAAGGCATTCCATTTATTAATTAGCTGACCCATAAAATCGTATTGATGACTATCTTATATCTATATCAATGCAAGTTGATTAATCAAATCTCATCCATTCACCATTTTTTACCATTTTTTTGGGTATTTTTTGTTGTTTTTTTGCTACTTTCCCCATTTTTGTTGCTTACCTTGCCACTATTGGTTTTCATTCCTCCAAACTCTTCCTCACTAGAATTGAAATTTCACTTCTACAATTTGGTGAGCTATAGCCTGAAAATAAGGTATCGACGAGCATTTTAGAGTATGTTTATTTGAATGAAAATTATCGCCAAGATCCTAATAATGAGCACATTTAGGTTTTAACATTATGAAATATTTTACCCTATGTAGTTAAGTATATATTAGCATAATTAATATATAATGTATATTTTATATAATATAATTATATTACTTATTATTATATATATTATTATTTAACAAAACTATTAAATACATATATAAAATTATTATACTTAATAATTATTATATTTTTATATAATATACAAAATTAATATGTAAATAGAATACGAAATGTAATTAATATATTATTTATATTTTATATAATACATGTTAAATCATGTATAATATAATTATATATATATAATAATAATATATAAAGGTTATATTATTGTTATATATTATATTCTATAATAAAAATTGTTAAAGATAAATATAAAATTATTATAATAATAATTAATATATTTTAATATGGAACAAATGAAATTAATATATAAAGGGTTGAGATTTTAATTGGTCTTTGGATAGATTAGGAAAAAGAGAGAGATAGAGAGGGAAACAATTTTATATAGAGAGGTATATATACTAGCACTTGCACCTAAATGAGGTTCAAGAATTGCATTGATAGAAAACTATATGTATGGTAATATGTTAGAGAGTATGCGTGCACACATGAATGAGCTGCAAATTCTAGTTGCATGTGGCTAGATTAAACAACTAATAATCGGTGCTAAATAATGAAATGAAAAATAAGTTTAGACAAATCTAGATTTTTCCTTTAATGAAAGTGCAAGTATTATCTTATTATGAAATATTTGCATACAAATGTTAATACATAAACCAATGAAAATGAAAAAATAAAGTTGTCATCAAATTGACAAAATATACTACAAATAGAAATAGAATATTCCCATCTAGTTATCAAATCAATATTTATTAGGTTTTTATGTGATGAGTGAGAATTTTAGAGGCTTTTACCTAATATTTTAGAGGATTTTCCCATTAAATTGTAGTTGGTTTACCATTAAATGGTAGGTGAAGCTTCTTTTCCAATGAATCAATAGTGGTTTGCAGGCATGAAACTTGTTTCAAGCTCAAAAATCACACTATATGTAGCCTACTAGCTAATAAAGAGAGAAAATCAAAAGATAGAGAATGAGACAAAGAAACAAATTTAGATAGATATATATCAAGAGAGAGAGAGATGTAGATAGAGATTGAAAGAGAGAGGAATATACAAAGAGAGATAGAGCATGATAGAGAGAGAAAAGAGAACCTACTTTTGATTGGTTGTTTCATGTCAACAATTCAAGGATCATATGTGTCCTTGGAGAGTTATGCTCAAGGTAGCATGTCATTTGATTAAGGATATGATAATTCAACTTTAGGACCTCTCCAATGTACCCATTGCACACTTAAGGATATAAACATATAGAGAGAGAAAGAGAGAAAGAGAAAGGGAGAGAACAGGGAGAGGGAGATTGAGAGAGGATATAGATAGGTGGAGGGAGAAAAAAGAGAAAGAGAGCAAGAGAGGGGGAGAAAAATGAGAAAAGGAGGAGAAAGAGACAAAGATGGATAAAGAGAGAGGAACAAAGAAAAAAAGAAAGGGAAAAAAGAAGGATAGGGAGAAAAAAGAGAGAAGAGAGAGAAATAAAGATAGAGAGAGAGAAAGAGAAAGAGAGATAAACAGAAATAGAGAGATAAAGAGGGAGACAAAGAGATATAAAGAGATACGTAGAGATATAGAGGAATAAAGAGGGACATAAAAAGAGGTAGAGATAGTGATGGAGATAGAGAAAAATAGATAAAGGAAAAGAGAAAGAGAGAATAGGGGAGAGACATACATAGAGATAAAGTCACATAAAGAGATAGGGAGATAAAGATAAATAAAGGAAAGAAATAATATATATATACACACAAAGAGAGAGAGATGTAGAGAGATAAAGAGATAAGGATGAATAGATAGAGATATAGGGAGGGTGATTGATATATCTCTTCCTATCGCTCTTTATCTCTCTATATCTCCCACTATCTATGTCACTCCCTCTTCCCCTCTCTATCTATTAAGCTATCTCTACCTCTCCCCAATAGCTCTTATTCACTCAATCTCTCCCTCCATCTATCCTACTCTATATCTCTATCTCTATTTCTCTCTTTATCTCCCTATAACTCCTCTTTCTATATCTTTCTATCCATATATTTCTCTACCTCTATTGCTATCTCTCTATATCTTTAACTATCCCTTGAGCTATCTCTCCATATCACCCCCTTTCTATGTCTCTCTCTCCCTCTATATGTATTGAGATATCTCTCCCTCTCTCCCCCTCTCTACGTATCACTCTCCCTCTCCCCCTCTTCTTTCTCTCCCTCTTCTATCAATCTCTCTCCCTCTCTCCCCCTCTTCTCTCTCTTCCTCTTCAACCTATCTCTCTCCCTATCTTCCCCTCTTCTCTATCTCTCCTCCTCTACCTATCTCTCTCCCTTTCTCTCCCTCCCTCTCTCTCTATCTATCCCCTCTCTTTATCTCTTCCCATCTCTCCCTCCCTATCCCCCTATCTATCTCTCTATCTCTACCTATCTCTCCCTTTCTCTTCCCATATAGCTTTATCTCTCTCTTTCTCTTCGCATATATCTCTATCTCCCTCTACTTCTTTCTCCCTTTCTCTATCTCCCAGTATTTCTCTCGCCCTCTCTCTATATCTATTTATCTCTAATTCTCTTTGTTTGTCTATATCTTTGTCTATCTCCTTATATCTCTATCTATCTATCTCTCCTCCATCTTCCTCTCTTTCTCTATCTTCATCTCTACCTCTATTTTCTTCCCCCCCCCCTCCCTTAATCTCTAGACATGTCTCCCTCTCTCTATCCATCCATCTATCTCTATCTCTATCCCTCTATATATTTATCTCGTCCATCTCCATCTATCCCTCTCTCTTCTCTCTCTTTAACTCACCATCTACTCCTCTCCAAATCCCTCTCCTTCTCCTTCTCCTTCTCTATCTATATCTTCCTCTCTCTTTATTGCAAACATAACATGAGCCTATTGGTAATGGAGCCTAATTATGTTCCTAATTCAAAGGTTTTATTTTAGTCATGTTTGGATCCTTGTTAGTGGATGCATAGTTTATTTGAAGCTATCACTTCTCCATTAAGACATTTATTGCACAAACAACATTAATAGCTAAATGAAAAACCAATTGACCTCATGTACTGCATAAATGTACACAAAAAATAGACCAAAATTTATCCTAATTGACCTTCCACACTTCTTCAACATACCCATTGCACACTAAGGTGCAATTGCTAGTTATAAAATATGCATATACTAGTTATAAAATGTTTGTAGCCAGTTCATTTCACCCAAGTTGAACAATTTCTAAATATCCAAATTGGTGCATGGGAATGCTATTTTTTCTGAAAATATAATATAGTCATCAATCGTGCCTTTCTAAATATTATTATTATTACTGTCGGTGCATCATGTGAATAAGTGTGAATGCCAGCTAATTTTTATTTCAAGTTGACATTCAATTTTTGTGGTCAACCCTCTCATATTCTTTTTTTCCTCAATGAATTTATCATCTTGTATTGTAAATGATAAGAGGCATGGTCATGCAAGAGCAAGTGACGCAGAGCTGATCTTCATTCACACCGTGGGAAAACCAGAAGTCTAATAATACAGCACAATATTGCAAAATGTAATAAATTATATACCATTATCCAACACTTAACCTATTTTCTATGTAAAATACAACTGTTAACATTATGAAATATTTTTCTAAATATTAATAAGAAGTGTTATGTACGTATCAGACGAAAACGTGACTCTAAATTTTCGTTCCTTTCTATTATATATAACCCTCTCATATTGACTTGGTCATCGCTTTCTATTCAAGTTTTGTTTTGTTTTGGTTTGACTCTTCAAAGCCAAATATGAGTGGAACAGTTCCAAGAGAGGTTTAATCTGGTCATGTAGCTATATATAACCCTCTCATATTGACTTGGTCATCGCTTTCTATTCAAGTTTTGTTTTGTTTTGGTTTGACTCTTCAAAGCCAAATATGAGTGGAACAGTTCCAAGAGAGGTTTAATCTGGTCATGTAGCTATATATTTCATGTAGATAAAGAGCAGTGGATGAAAGAAGTGAATGGCTCGGTGGAATGGAAGCATTCAAAGGCGAGGCAGCACGTAGAGAGGTTGTAAGAATTTAAGTTCGAGCAATTGATTGATAAAATCAGAAGTAGGGAGGAGGAGATAAAGCGGTGGTATGACAAGGGAACACCATTCGAGGGTGAGGTTCTGCTTTGGATGGTGGCGCGGGATGCTTGTTTCATCCTTGAGTTTTTCAGAAATCACCTCTGTAAATTACAAGATGATGAGTTCTTTAAATATGATTTCTGCTTTCTGCCAAAGCTTCATCCCATTTTCGGACCCGAATCCGAGGATCCTGGGGTTAAGTCAGAGATCATGAAGGATTTAATCAAGTTAGACAATCAAATACCGCTCTTTGTCTTGGAAGATGTTCTTGCTATGGAGATGCCGGATAATGCGGAAGCTAAACTTGACAAGCTGCTGAGGACTGTGTTCGAAAAAATCTACTATCGGCCTTTCGAGTTTTGTGCAAAGGGGAAATCACAGAGACAGAGCCATATCCTGGATCTATATCACTACTCCTGTCTTGGAGCTGTGGCACCCGAGAATGAAGATGAAGTGAAAGCATATGCTAAGTTATAAACAATGGCTGGTGGCTGGAGGCTTCGGAGCAACCATTGTCGTCGTTTGCTTGTTTAAAAACTGTACAGCATGATCAACAGTGAGTAGTTTTTGAGATCTCTTTTATTCTGTAATGCGTGTGCTTTTGTTCTTTGTAATCGATAATAAACTACAGCGTAGTGAAGGCTCTTAGATGGTATTATACCAAATCGGGACTTCTAGCTATGCCATGAAATTGAGTGTGGGTTCTCCCATTATCCACCAATATCTTTCGTAGTCATAACATCCATTTCTATGACTTTTCAATAATGTATACTGCTGTATCTGAAATGAGCAGTGGTTTATGGACACGTGTGCTCTCCTATTTTCCGTCAATAAAAACAAAAATTATTATATACCAGCGATTGGACCGATAGCTTCATTTAGTTTATTAAATATTTGGTTTATACAATATAAATTAGTGAACTACACTTTTTCATAAAATTTGTAAGTTTCCAACAACATAAAAGAGCAAGTGGCTCAATGGTAAAAACTCTCACTAGTCACTAGTGGGTTCTTAGTTTGAATGTCAGTCTATCCAACATTCTTGTCATGATATCTATAATTTCTTGTAGAAAGAAATACAATTCTTATTACAAAATAAGTTAAAAAAAATACAATTAAAATCTATATCAAAATATCTAGAATGACTCAGATAACTCTTGTACGTAATAGAGCACATACATTTCAAGTACTTAAGAATAACTCTACAGCTTTACATTGTGTAATATTTTTTGCTCCTTTAATGAATATCAATTCATTCAATATCTAGGGGGAAAATTCTTACATTTAGAAATGATCAAGCCTTTTCTAAAATTTAGAGAATTTTTTGAAGAGAGATATTTTCAAAATAAAATTGAAAAGAAGATGTGAGTTCCTATGAAGTTAAGTATAAAAACACATAATTTATTTTTACAAAAATAAAATGATACAACTTTTCTTCAAAAAACACCATAATACTCCATTAATGACATCTACCAAGCATTGCTCAAGAAAATGAAAATATATTTAATAACTATTATGAGCATATACATAATATTTAAAAATTAGAATAATTAGTCCAATAAAAGACATATGGTGTCTTGTAGTTTTTATATTATATAATCATTTAATGTGCTCTCTCTCTCTCAAGAAAAATCATATGTTATCTACTTGTAATTTTCTTATTCTGTAATGATTGAATGAATATGTTAAATGTTTAAAATAATTTAATCACTCTTTTAGACTTATTAAGAAATGATAGTTGTGGGATGCTTCTAAAATATACTCCTACACATGCATAACATGGTAAATTAGAAGTATCATACTATATGTTTATAACTATAATTTTGTTTGAGGCAACAACACTAAAATTATTTGTAAATATTTCCACTATAGAGAAATTGTTAGATTACATACACAAATATAATAATTTTAAAGAAAAGTGCCCCACTTTTGTCATTATTTTGCAAAGGAAGGTGGCGTAGTTATCTCATTTGAGTTGTTTGTTCCTCTCACTTGACAAAGGTCAATGTCACTAGGGACGTATGCTAAGTATAATAATTAAGTCCTTCATGAAAAATTGATAAATGTTTGACTCGATATGAAAACTAAATATATCTTTATCAACAATTATCCTTTTGTTATTGCACTTGCAATTCACCTAAATAAAATAATTTCACAAAAAGACTAAAAATATATTATTGGAAAGATAGTAAATAAAGAAAGAAGAAAAATTGAAGGAGACACTCTTTTGTTGGTAAAATTAGTCTTCATCATCATGAAAGGGTGTTTTAGCCATCCAACTTATCTCCAAGATAGACTTCTCATATTTGGTGTAGAATGCAAAGCTAAAAATGAAGGTATTGAACCATGTAATTAATTAAATAATAAAAATCTACAATAATGAAACATAAAAAATGATATGTATCATGTATAGCACAATTTGAAAAGAAAATTTTTATAAGCATTCATAAGAATATTGTTCTTTCAAGAAAGTGAATATATTTCCATTCTAAAGAGATCATTTCCATTGGAATCCATTATTGACCTCAGTGAAGGACTTGGGGGTAGTGACAAACTCCCAAGACTCTAGGGCTACCTCTGTCACTAGGATGGTGCAAGCCAACATAGAAACAACTTTCAAAGAAGGTGATCCATTCTTCCAAACCCCATTACAAGAAGGATCATTCTCCATCTTACACTTCATTAGGGGATGTGAGATCCCCACATATGAAGAAGAAAGCAAGGAGGAAGAGGAGAAAACTATAGAAAACATCATCGAGGTATTCGATGTGTTCACGGGTTTGGGAAAAGGTGGGATGTCAAGGAGGGATATCAAAAGAGGAGGCTCTATCGAAGGATCAATGAATACTTACACTCTTTTTAAGTGAGGATCATTCACACTCGTAGGGGGAGGTGAAAGCAAGATTGAGGCAAAGGGAACTAAAGTAGAAGGGGTAGAAGAGGGGGACACAATAGAAGATGTTGAAGTAGGAGATGTTGGATGCTAAGAAGATGTTGAAGGTGGTCTTCTTAGCATCCAAAACCTTCCTATAATGCTTATGCTCACATGTAAGGTAGTTTTTATGCTCCAAGAGCTAGAGGCTATAGCTGGAGAAGGAATGGAAGGCTCCCATTTAGTCATCGGAGTATCCATAACAACTATTTTTTGTGGAGGGAGTGACTCCTAGACATGAATATGAGGAAATAATGGAGGAGAAAATGCAACAATAGACGAGGGAGAAAACTTGTGTGCCTTAGTGGCAAGCCTCTTCCCATTCACTATCTTAGAGGTACGAGCAATAGGAGGCCAAGACAAAGAAGATGCTCCATTAAGACCCTTTGTCTTACCATACAAGATGGGCTGAGGCACTGTGGGTAAGACAAGAAGGTTTAATACCTGATGCATTGCCTTTTGTCAAGGTAACACCACCAGACTTACCAAGAGACACATAGGGGAAGAATTCAAAGACATTTTAGGAGAGTGAGAGGCAGCTCAGTAGGTGGAACTATAAAGGAAGGAGAAGATTCCTAAGTGGACTTCTCCTCCTTTTTTCAAGAAAAAAAGGTAACCTTGTGTTGCACTATCATGGAAACTTTAACTAAAATGGTATAGGGAGAAGGAGGATAGGTCACTTTCAATGTTATGCCCCCATTCTTGTATTTCACATAAGTTCAATACAATAGGTCTATCCTAGGAGGGAGTGGAGCAATAGGGGTAGGCCAGACATGATCAAATGAGTTGCCTCCACATGCAACCATTGATTTGTAACTATTAACATGGACTACATGCACAAAAATCTCATGAGAGAACTTTAAGAACTTATTGATTGTTGAAGGGATTGCGTTCGTGGAGAATAGCCAAGGAATGCCTAATTTCACTCTAAACAATTTGAACCTTGACAAATATCAAGTAGAGAATTCATAGTCTTATGCCCAACTAGGACTGATAAGGTGATAAAATTGATGGGAGGGATGGAAAGCCCATCATGTGTACGTATAGTGCTTTTAGACTCATCATATCCATCCTTACATAAAAAATTTATCAACATAATATCCTTTGTAATAACATTAAACTTGCATGTAGAGTCAACGAGAATGCCAGTTACAGTGTTCCCATTGATACATGTGGGAATGTACAAAGGGGATGGTTTTCTACTAGAATTCATCAGAAAATAATGTGAGATAAATGTTATAGAGGGAGACCCACTCACAGGTTGTGTAGATGGGATGGGTAGATGTTTAAATGAAGTCATCTTTACATACACTAGAAAGAACTTTCATAGAATCCCCTAAGATTTCAACAACTAGACAACGACCTCTTCAAAAATTCACTTCACAACACTTAGGGATCCTTTTAGCTACGTTGCTAGGGGTCGTATGGTGGGTTGCAAGGCTAGGTTCCCTACAATGCACACACCCACAACACTCCTAGAATATGAGAGGAATTTCCTTCAGTACCAAGAAATAGAACTAGAAAATTCACATCAGGGCCATAAAAATGTAGAGGGGGACCGACTACTCAGAACCCTAAGTCACAAGAGGGTCTAGAATAATCAGCTTCCCTAATCTACCTCATGCTAAGGATTGTTCAAGGTATGTTTGATATTTTAAGAGGGTTAAAAGGAAAGAAAATTGCTATGTCACTATCCTTTTATCAACTCAAGAGTCTAAGACACAAAGTGAGAAAATCCCCAAGTTTGGACTATAACCTAGGCAACTCTCAACCAAAGGACCCTATTACAGAAGGTGAATGAAAATGTCACACCTTGATGTCCTAGTCAAGGGTTGGAATGTAGACAAACAAAGAGTATAAATGACATTGTAGACTATCAGATAATTAATTAGCAACTTGATATATTGAATTTTTTGCAATGACAAAAAACAAAAAAGATCTATATTACTAAAATAACGAGAGGAATGCTTTAACTTAGAAGATAGAAGTTTATGAAAATGAAGGTGGTGAGAATCAAAATTACAGTTTGTCTAGCCTCCCACAAGATCCACATGATCAAGAGTACTTACACACAATAAAAGAGGGAAAAATGTTGGGGCTATTTTGGGGATTGCCATAGTCAAACCCTTGTTTTAGTGTTACCACCCCCATAGATAGCCAAAATAGCCACAAATAGAGAAATTATGATAAAGAAAGAATTGAAAGGAAGAATACCAAGAAATTATAACAAAAATATGCTATATAAATCAAGTAACAATGCTAACTAAAATGGATATCATCTCCCCAAAAAGATGCCCTCAAGCATGTGAAGGGAGATGTGAAATAGCAAGCTTGTGGGTTCCATCATTACCACAACAATGAGAATGAAAACCAATAGAATTTCAAATTGAAGCTTCAATAATGGTGAAAAATGATAAGAAATGTTAGGGGATATTGAAGAAGTTGAAGAAGATCGAATGAATGAAGATCATTTGAGGATGAATAGAAGCCCAAAAGAGTCATTCAAGGTAAGTCAAGGGAGTAGGGGTGTTACTCTTCATCACTAATGGAGAAGCTTAATGCCACTGTAGATTCCAAAGGAAAGAATCCTCTCAAGATGGTAACAGGTCGCACAGACATCGTATGTCATGCTAGTGTCCTTGACAAAAATTCCCTCATCGACACTACACGCAACTGCCAAGTGGGTGGAAATCAAATAGATGAGGTGGAATAACATCTTTGGGTTTGATTTTTCTAAGAGAAGGGGTGTAAATGGGGAATCTGCAAGGGGTGAAAATTCACTCCATTACAAATTCAATTATGGTTAGATTTAGGTTAGGGTTAATTTTAGGTTATGGTTACTATTAAGCGTAGGTGAGGGTTAATGGGTATGTGCAGGATCATGATGGGCCAAAAAGTGGTGATATGATCAGTTTTTGTAGAGTATGTGGCTGATGACTTTTTTTCTACCCAAAATTGATGAAACAAAAAGGGTTTTTAAAGGAAATTCTCAGCTTTCCACCAATACAAATTATGCTTTACATTGAATTTAATAAATAATTATTATTTATTTTCTATTTGAATTACAAATAAAGTCTTGATTGATAGGTTGATTGAAAACCATATATAGCTTTCAAATGGTATCGCATTTTTTGAATCCAAAACATGCATCACATTCTATGCTTTGCATAATATAAGATTAAAAAAAAATGAATTTCATGAATTTTTGACCAAGTTAAGGTGGTTAGACATACGTGTTTTTTTATTTTTTAAAAGTTGTAATAAATAATTTATAATTAATTATTTACTTGGTAAAAAAATATAAAAAAATATGCATCACATCGGGACATGAGTCCTCTACTTATATCTAAAATATTATAAAAAAATATTATCATTTTATTGTGGTTAGGGTGGTAAGACAAACACCTACTTCTTATTTTTTCTTTGAAATTTAAGTATTACTGGATTGAAATTTCAAATTTTTACTAAATAGATTTTTCTAAAAACAAAAATTAAAACCTAATAGTTTAGAAACTACATTCAATTTGCTACAAATTCTATTGTTACATATTTTTGAAATAATATAGATGACTTATTCAAATTTTTGCATCAAGTTGCCTAACTCTGATTTTTCAAAAAAAATTGCCACTTAAGGGCCTATTTTTTCCATGATGATCATGCACATACCCTAATGATTAAGTTTAGATTAGGGTTATAATTATTAATCTATGATAAAGATTGAAGTTAGTGTTAGGATTCAATTAGGGTTCGGGTTAGATTATAATTAGGATTTAGATTCAAATAAGGATAGGGTTTGGATTTGAAAATAAGGGAAATAAGGGTTCAACATTTTAGGATATGGAACACAAAAGGCGTTGAAGACCTTTCTCCTATTTCCTTCAAGTTTCATTCAAGGAAACCTTAGAGATCTCAATCTAGGGGTTGAATTAGGGAAAATAATCTACAATAAGGTGTCCTAGGTGTGTGATTAAAGAAAAAAAGGGGTTCACTACTAGGAAAAGGCTTGGAAGGAAAGAAATGCAATGATATGTAAACCTAACTATTCAACCTAAGATATGAAATTGAAAATTAAAAGAATGAATTGGGAAATGATAGAGGGGCACGTGGAAGACTAAATAAGCTTGAAGAAAGGTCTTCAATATTAAAATAATAACTCTTGAAGTACATTGGGACTCATACACTAGTAGGGGAAATTTAGTCCTAGTTTAGGGTTTTAGGTCAAATCCAGAATTTGGAACTGCTAAACCAGGATCTATAGAAAATGCTTGAAATACAATATAATGGGACTCATAAACCACAAGTGGAAATTTATTCTTAGTATTAGGGTTGATCTTAAACTATGATTCCTCTAGTGTTCTCTTGTAGCTGCACTCCTGCTAAATATCTAAATCTAAAACTCTAAATCCTACTCTATATGTGACTTTTCAGGATCTTGCAATGTAGATGAAAAATTTGATAACTTTTCTCCATTCTTGCTCTTTAATGGATCTTCAACCTATATTTGTAAATCACACATTAAAGAGATGGAAAATTTTTGTTTTATTATGGATAGGGGTTTTCCTTTTTCAAATAAAGTTTTGGTAATCAAACCTTGAAATGAAATTAGATAGAATGAATTAATGATGAATGAACAAATAAGTTATGTCGCAACTCATCAACCCTTGGAATAAAGGCTACAACCTTGTATGTAATGGCTAGCATGAATGAAGATCTTAACTCTTGGTTGTATATTATATATCTTGACTTGAATGCTTTCTTGAATCATAAGAACCTACATCACAAATGTTAGATAAAAAACAAACATGATCCATCATGGCATTAACATGATGCTTGAATCTTGAATGATGCTAAAAAATGCTTGATAATCACTCTTGAATGCTCTTGATTAAAATTTTTCTATAAGAATTCTCTCTTCAACTTGCTAGTTTGTTAGGAGAAAATATGTGAAATATCCTTGTATTTATACTTGTTTATGCAAAATTTTCCAAAATTACAACACTACAAGTTGACATCAAATCTAGGAGAATAAAATCCTACCAAGGATTTTAATTCAAAATAGGTCCAATCTAAGTGGGACTCATACACTAGTTGGGGTGTATGAGTCCTAATAGACTAAGCTTGGAACACAAATTTCAAGAAAAGTTTAGTTTTATGCTAAATTCAGGACCAAGCATTGAAACTTAGGTGGGACCAATATTCCCAAGGTGGAATATGAGTCCCAAATCACTAAATCTAGGTCATACAATAAAAAATCATTAAATTAGCATTTTTCATTATATATATGTCAGGATTATCCTTAGAAAGATGCATTAAATAAGGATTTTGGATGTAAAATAGGACCAAATAAGTGACAAAGAAGCCCAATTTTAGCAAGGAGGGCCCAAACATGTGTGAAAATGTAAAGGGATAAATTTCCCTACACTACACTTAGACCTCACTTTAGTGAGAGGATGAACTTGCTTCAAACTCGCACTAAAGTAGATAAACTCACATTGGGAGGGATGAAAAAGTACTTATGCTATTGAGATAGGATGACAATGACTAAGAGGGATGATCATGCCTCCAAGATCATAATCCTATTGAAAACCAACATAAGCATAAGATAACACAAATGAATGTGATAAAATCCCCCAAGGTCAAGATACAAGCATGCATTGCCAAAGACATAAAGAAGAAAGAAAACAAAAATAAAAGGGGTGGATCAAGCTTCAACCATTTGTCCTGCACATTATGGATCAAATCTAAGATATTTTTCAAAGAATTTTTACAAGTGGAAAATGATGTACACTATGTAAACCAACACATGCTCACAAGGGCTCATGGAACCTGAGGCTATCGACTAGGTGAGCCCCTAGCAAGACACATACGCACATGGTTGGGATGCACTCACAAAGACAAGAAAATGGTTATGGGAAAGTCATGCCTGAGTTTGGCTCCCATACATACAACCATACAAAAGTTATACCTTTTGATAACTTTAATAAGGCACCAAACAACATGAACACCAAGATCTATGAAGCAAGAAAAAATTCATATGCTTGACAACATGAACAAATGGGATGGATCCATAGGCAAGTAAAGTTTGTTATGCAAGGTGTCCATATAACATATATTTTAAATGCAAAGTAGAGTAAGGTACATTCTAAGGAGTATTTCTTAGTTCATGTAAGGTCTTAACTTAGGGAACAACATTCTTAATGTTTCCAAGAGAGGACCAATCAAATAATAGAAGATTCACAAATTAGGGGATGCAATGTGTTACATCAAGCCACTAAGAGGAATAGAATATGCTAAGGGAGATCATTCTCTTGAGGGACATCACACCCAATGTCACCACAAAGTGAAATAAACATCGCATGAATTAAGAATACTACACAATGAGACATAAGTTGTAAAAAGCAAAAAAATAATGCCAATGTATGCCCCCACTTTAATAAAATTGCTAAAAACCATGTTGTGAGAAATTAATTTGAAGTATAAAATGATGAATCCTAACAATAAAGATGACATGAGAGCTTATTCAAAAATCCCTATGCCAATTCATATGTTTCCAAATTAAGCTATGTCATGAAAAGGGGTTTCCCCCAAAATGAATTCCCAAAATCACATAAGGGGTCCATGAATTCAGGGTTACTATGTCTATGATACAATGGTTTTAGAGAGCACTTTGTATGGTCATCTTTCCCCAAATACTCATGGAACAAGAAAAATTACACAATGAGGTCAAAACCAAAGAAAATCCTTTTGGTTCAACATGGAAGAGACCTAAATGTCTCAATGCCTTTCGTCATCCCCAAAAGGGAAACACAACACAAAGAAAAGACAGATGAAATTTCTTTAGGTCAACATGTAAGAGACATAAATATCTTGACACCTTATGTCATCCCCAAAAGGAAAACATAAGATAAAGGTTTATGACATAGATAAGAATGTAGGTACAAATAGAGGAATGTTACAAGGAGGGAAGCACATCAAAGAAAATAGTACAAGGGATCACATTTCACACATGCAATCACATGCATAAATGAAAAATAAAATAATTCCAAATATTAGTAAGGAACATGCGATTCAACCTAAAGTAAGTCTTTTGCATCCCAATCTTGTTCATTGTATACAAACAACGAACAACTAGCCAAAGGGATAAAAGTAAGTGTCGAACTAGGGGCAGCACCAAGTTCAACATTCTCTTTAGGAGATTGATCATTTAATATCATAGAAGAGGAAAATAATGTATTCATTTCACTATGCACTTATTCATCAATTTTAGCAACCTCATCATCATCATCCAAGTTAATCATAATGGGAGGTTGAATGATAATGTCCAAAGAAGGATTTAGTTCTTGTTGTGATTGCAATATAGAATATTTTTGTTGTGAAAAAGAGGGAGACTCATCATGTATTGCTTCAACCAGGTTTGGATGTTGATTTTCTTTGTTGTTTTCTTTGTTTAACCTTATAGAAAGAACATGTCATCTATTCCTATGCTTTCTATTATTTCTATTTTTTTGTACTATTTTGAAGTTGTGTTTATGTAGGAGTGGGTTTATCAACCATAGGTTTCTTTTCTTCCCTAAGGGGAGGAATGAAAGGAACCATGGGAGGTTGTTCAACCACTTTCTCTTTAGCTTTGTAAACTTTTTTGATCTTATGAGTCATGATGGGATTGTTTTGGTTGTCTCTTGGTCTTTATAGGAGATAGGGAAAGTATTTGTCATGGGTTGGTCTTGGTTTCTTGGAATTTCTTTAGGTTCAATCATGGTCTTATCAAGGATAGGAGGCTCAATCATAAGTTGAGGCATGTTTTGAATAGATAGTTTTTCTATGCATTACCCCTTGAAATTTTGATAGGATATGAGAAAAAATTCCTCACAAGGTTTAATAAGTTTAGGCTCAGGAAAAAAGAAATCCAATGAAAGGTTCCCATTGGAGGACATAAGATTAAAGTGAGTATAGTGCAAAATAAAGATTTCATTGTCAAATGGAAACTTTAAACATTTATGCACAACCAACGAGATGACCTCCATGGAGCATAGCCATGGATAACCAAGATTCATACATAATCGATCTGTTGTCGGGATGATGGAGAATGCGACATCTAATTATTTTGGTTCTATTTGTAAAGGAAGGGTGATCAATCCCATCGTAGGGAAAGAAAAACCATTATGTGTTTTTATCCATGATTTTAGGTTATCATATGTTTCCTTATAGAGTTCATTCACAAGTAACAATTCCTCGATGATTGCATTGTCTCCATAGACAAGATCAATTAATGTCTCTATTACCTGATTTTGCTTCCAGCTCAATTAGGTAAAGCTAAGATTGTGTTTGCAATTAAAAGATAAAAGGTATAAATTCAAGTATTCTATGTTATATCTATATGCATAAAATAACTTATCAAATAGAAAAAATTACATTATACAAATGTATACAATAGAGAAGAGAGTGAACAATTGTTGCAAAAATTAGTCTTTCTTAATAATCATAAATGTATTGTGTTCCACACAAGCTGTGGGACTACCTAAATTTTATATAGTAAAATAATAAGATATACATTTATAGATACATTAAAGTAAAAATTCTTATGGAAAGAAAGGGGATTCATCATTTCCTGAATGACGAATCCAAGTTGAGTTGAACTATTGCACTTGCTTTAGAACTCCTACTTGTCCAACCTCTAGAAGTTGTTTCCCTGTTGCTCCAAGATTTCCTGCATGAGTGAGAGAGAGTTTCGTAGAGCTCGGGATCACCAATCTTCACATGTAAAACATCTACAAACATATAGCCTATTCTCATAAAGCATTAAAATAGACTACATACCAAAGATGTTCAAGAAAATAGAAAGACTATCATAAACATCTATCATATGCTTTGTTTTATCTAACATATTTGTTCATTGTGTAGTTATAGGTGAAATTCTCATTGTTGAATTATCTGTATTTGATATTATAGCATGTGGATTGAAATGGTCTCCCACAAGGATTGAGCCCAACATGTTGCCCTCTATTTTGAAGAGGGATGAGAGTGGAAAAGTATCATATTTATCTAATTTGAAAAATATCCATCATATATGGTAAAAAGGAGGTGAACATCATGTTGCAATATGGATTCTAGTGTCTTCGTTGATGCAAACTAAAGTTATTATTCCAGTTCGTAGATCAAAATTTGGTCATACTAGAAGATAAAGTTGTGAGCAGAGTATTACTGACAAAAAGATGAAGAACATGGTATCCAGTTAGTATGTTAATCCATATGCCTCAAAAGATCATCTTTCTAAGTTGTGGACCCCCAGGATAGATTTTTAAGCATATATGCCATCTTATTGCTATGTTTTGTGGTGTTGCATTAATCGGTGTATGAGTTAGGAGAACTGGCAGAATAAATTTTGTTTATTTGCTCATTGTGGCCAACCTAGAAAATGTAGTGTGTCATAGATGTATAAGGAGTAATTGTTTAAGTGTTTTCATGTTTGAAGAATTTTGTTTTGGGTCCTAGCTATAGTTTGATTGACTTATGTGGATGCGCATTGAAATATTTGTCATGATTTGAGCTAAGATATGGATAATATTTTGTATTTTATTTGAAGCTGACATATAGAAATTGAATTCTTGCTAGCAGATATATATGTGAGTTCGAGTAATTCATTTTCATCTATGATTGTGTGTGTAGATTAGAGTAGATGTGTGTGTGAATATTAGAAGATCAGTTGAGTGAATTTTGCTTGTGCAGAAGAGGATTTTTGTGAAGTGAATTAAGGTAGAGCAAAGTTGAGTGAAAAATCATATAGAAGGATCAAAATTTGATATATGAGCTTCATCGAAATTGATACAAAGCATTTGCAGATACTAATTTCTTAGTTCAACCTTTTGTTGTAATCCAAATATTTTGTAAGGTAGTGAGCCTTCCTTATTTTGAGTAGTGAGCTCTAGGAAATGTGTTTGAATGCATATGCATTCACCTTTTTCTTCATACTTTTAACAGAGCTTAAATTGTGGATTAATCTCCATCATGGTTTTTCCCCTAATAGGGTTTCCATGTAAAAATATTGTTGTTATGGTGTTTTGATTGTTTCTTTCATGTGCTTGCATCTTTACTTCTGTTTAAATGTTTTGAATGGTTTCACATCTGACTTGAAATTTAAATATTGTTGAACACCGATTCACCCCCTCTTTCAGTGTTCCTTGAGTTCAACACATCACTACCATAAATGATAAATGTATGAAAATTTGGAAACATGGTAAGAAAGACAACCACCTTATTTATGAGTGTACAAAAATCATACCCAAGTGAGATGCACAGTGCAAGTATGATGAGTATCTTGCAAGATCATACTATCCAAGAAGGCTAATACTTCATCAAGATCTTTAGTAGTCAAATAAAATAGCATTGTGCTGTCAAATAGTACATAACAGTGTGAAACATGCTAGGACATAGATCAAATCATTGAAGTACAATCCAGGCTTAAGCAGTTTAAAGTGATCAACCAAGCAACAATTCCTCTAAGTTAGATCAAGAAATAGTGACAAAATAATGTCAAGAGCTATAAAGTTTTTCCTTCAAGAATTAAAGGACATATTGCATTCAAGTCACTAGGGGGCAGCAAAGCATAATGAATAGTGATAAGCTTTACATGGACATGATCTAAGGGGTATTTAGTAATTTGAGTGAGAACAGTCCAAATTTGAGAATCTCTACATAAAGTAACCATCCCTAAATTTTTGATATGTTAAATAATGAAAAAATGGGTATTTGAATCAAGTTTTCTTTCTTGGATATCGGTTTTGGTTGGGAAATTATGATAAAAAAAAGTGGAATTGCTGCCCCACTTCAAGCCTAGTTAAGAAGTAGACCATTTAGTTTATGAAGGATTTCATACAAAGGACCCTACCCTCATTTTGGGATTTTTTAAATAAGACCCACAAGGGTATCTTAATATGTGTTTTTAATTTGGGTGCCAGGTCTCGCTTGAAAGTTGTATCACAATTTTTTATTTTGGAGTACTACTAAGAATTAGGTCTATTTGTAAAGGAACGCCAAGTAGTTTGGGGAACCTAAGTTCTTGTGAGTCATTGTTAGTCTACACTTGTTATTTCAACATCAACATGTCTAAGGTGTCTCAAGTGTTGGATAAAGGGTTTAAAGCATTGGTACATTATTGGAGTTTTGTGGCCTTGAAGGGATATTAGTCCATTTGTTGTGAAATATGGTATCAATTGCCTAAGTTCCACCCCTACTCTACATCAACCATGCACACCTTCAGTTAAGGAGATAGTAAATGCCAATGTAATAATTATTTTTATTATGGAGAAAATTAATTAACTCAAAGGGCAGGACATCATTTGCCTCCCAATGCCTTGCATATGTCACCACAAGATTCACAATGAATATGTTGAGGAACAAGGGGATATTTTTTTATTGAATACAATCAATGTTTTGAGGAGCATCATACCTATATAATATACTGTGTAAGGAATAGCAATCATTAGTGCTATGTCCATGAGTTTGGTGGTATGCACAATAACTCATGTTGTCTTTAGGAAATTGACTCTAGTGTGGCATGGTAATTTTATGAGACCATGAGAGAGAAGCATTTGTAATGATTTTTCATTTTTACCTTTAGGGAAAGGAATGTGGAAGAACTTTCTAATGGGTATGTGCAGAATCATGAAGGGCCAAGAAGTGGAAATATAATGGGTATGTGTAGGGTATATGGCTGACGACTTTTTTTTACCAAAAAATGATGAAACAAAAAGGGTTTTTAAAGGAGATCCATAGCTTTCCACCAATATAAATTATGTTTTACCTTGAATTTAATAAATAATTATTATTCATTCTCTATTTGAATTATGTTGAAAGTCCTTATTGATAGGCTGATTGAAAAACATCTATAGCTTTCAAATGGTATCACATTTTTTGAATATGAAACATGCATCACATTGTATGTTTCACATACTATAAGATTAAAAAAAAGTTAAATTTCATGAAGTTTTGACCAAGTTAAGGTGCTTAGACATACAAGTTTTTTATATTTTTTAAAATTTGTAATAAAAAATTCATAATTAATTATTTACTTGGAAAAACATTACAAAAAAATATGCATCAAATCAGAACGTGAGTCCTCTACTTATATCTAAAATGTTATAAAAAAATATTACCTTTTTATTGTGGTTAGGATGGTCAGACAGACACCTACTTCTTATCTTTTCCTTGAAATTTAAGTATTACTGCATTGAAATTTCAAATATTCACCAAATAGATTTTTTTAAAAATAAACCTAGTAGTTTAGAAACTAGACATTAAATTTGCTACATATTCTAAATTCTTACATATTTTTGAAATAATATAGATAACTTATTCAAATTTTTGTGTCAAGTTGCCTAACTCTGATTTTTTTGAATTTTTTTCCACTTCAGGGCCTATTGTTTGCATTATGATCCTCCACATACCCTAATGTCACTAAATTCTTGGATTGATTGCAGAGGAGGAGACCCTAAGTTGATCCTATCATTGGTTCTAAAATCAACAAATGCAATGAGTCTTAGAGAGTAGCCACTCTCTCATATTCAAACTCAACAGGTTGATATGGCCAACAAATGAGAGAGTGAATAAAATACCCCTTTCTCCCCTACATTTTAGGCTCTATTAAACCTAGGAGAGTGATCCCAAGAGTGTGATTTCAGATACTTGTGTGCCAAAGTATCAAACACACTGTAAACAAATGTTTCTCCTTTAAATGCTTAATAGACACAATAATATAAAGGATTGGTTGACCTCTACAGTAATGCCTAATTTAAACATGAGAGATGTAACTCATTAAACTCCTTAGACAAACGAATTGAAATTGGTATTTGATTTAAAATATGATCAGTCATTGTATTAACTAACACATGTAACATGAATAGCACACTTAGATTAGTGTCTCATCCCTGGAATGGAGTCAACTCAAACACAAACATAACCTGCTAACAATTTTTACATCTCATAGTATATGAAGCTCTGAAATGTTGTCTTACAACATTTGAACATTGTGTTTTAACCTTTACTTCTTACTAGCATCCTAGCACTCAGTTCGATACAAACTTCCAACCATATTCAAGTATCTACATTAATTCTTTGAATTAATAAACAAGAATATAGCCAGACATCCATCTAAAGTTGATAGAGACAAATAAGACAACCTTGATTGTATTATTCATAATCTGTAAACCAGTACACATGGGAGAAAAATAGTATAAAACTTGAAACATTCAAGATTATTTTTCTAGTATTGTAATCAAAATTACATAAGTATTGATTGACTCAGACCCTAAAACTTGACTCTAAGATGCTCTGTATTTTTATCAAAATGTTCTCTGTGTCAAATTACAAAACAACCTCCCTTTGAAAATGAGGCCAAAAACAACACTTAAGGAGAAAGAAACTATAAGTGGAGATCTCCCAATGACATCTGGCACATTCAAGTCCATAGATCTGTAACTACCTTTCCTTGTAGAACAATATTCAACATGCTATTTGTTTTCTTTCTCCTCACTCCATTGCCCTATAATAGAAAAATATTCCCCTTTGTGAAGACTCATCATTCTCTCCATTCAGCCTTTTACCCATGTTGAAAATGCCCTTACTTGCAAAAGACTTCACTTCCTCTCGATCTGTTCTGGAAAACCCTTGCATTTTCACTTTGCTACATAAAAAATTCTTTCATTTAAACTTTCACCACTTGCTTCAAATATAACTCAAAGCTTTTTACCTTCATTTCTAAAAATCCTCATTTACCTGTGTATTTACTCTCTTTATCCTTGTGCAGTCTCCGTGAAATACATTTACTCAACAAATAAAGTATTTAATTTATCAATATGTGGAGACTTTGATTTTATAGAAAAGAGAGTATTTTTATTTCAAATAGTGAATATTTAAATCCACCTCTTAGACCATTCTCCCATGTATTTCACATTTTGATCTTTTACTATGTAAAGACTTTGCCAAATATTAATTTTTAATAATGAAACTCAGGCCCCACCATTTCTTCATCATCGTACATCATGAATAGGATGAGAAAAATGAGAATACAACAGGGAAGGAAATGGAACAAGTTCTTGTGAAGGATAAAATTCATTTTTTATTGGGCAAAATAAAAATTACATGTGCCTCTATATTTCACTCTTTATCTTTATCTCCCATCATTTGAAATCTTCATTAAATGAGAGACCATCACACATCATCCATGCTTTATGAAAAGGTAAATTTTATTAGTGATGCATGATGAAAGTAGAGCATTTTTTTCCCATTTCTAATAAAATGTGGAAGAATTGATATCAATTAGGGATACACAATAGAGGCAACTACGTTGCCCATCACTTATCCAAAGTGGAAAATGTGATGTATATATTGGAGATGAATGATTAGGAGAACTCCATAGCTTGACTATCCTTCATTTCATTTGTTGCACCATGAATCCTTGTAGCCATAGCCAAAGAAAATGCACAGGTCGTTTTTTGGAAATGTTGTGCATTTTTGCAGCTATTGACAACCAAAATTCATCTAAAACACACTTAAAATCCTTGTCCAAGCATTGCGAATGGTCAGATGATGGATATAGAGCACGGGGTATCAAAATTTGATCAAATAGAGTCTCCAAAAAGTGGTTGGAAGACCAAAAACGTGATTACATTTACTAGCTGTAGAAATCCCTCTCTGTTCCTCTATTTTTACCTATGAACTCACCTTAACATTTAATTCCCCATCATCAAATTATCCCCAAATATTTCCATCCGAAAACACCCACAGGCTTATTACCATGTTTCCAGGTTTCCATTGCACATCGCTATTGTAGCAAGAAAATGGAGACAAATATTGGCGATGGGTGCTCATCGCAAATATGAAAGTCGTGGTGCCACTTTTTAGCCAATCACAAGCAAGAATTAAACTTGCTTTTCCTCCCAAAATTTTAAAATTGCATTTATGTTTTCCCTAAATATATTTTTTATAAATGCACAATATTGAAAATATTCACTATATTTTAAATACTAACATTTGAGAGCATTAGAAATTAGACAAATTTTAATTATGCCTGTGACCTAAATAGAAAAATTTCACTGCACACAAATGGTGACCTCTGGAACCAATATTTTTTGTGTGCAGCCATAATCAATTATTTATAGAAAACTTATTTCCTCAATTTTTTTCCAGCCCTTAAAATTCAAGTACCTCCTTTGTAAACTGGCCCCTGGGACGTGTTTGCGGCAACAAAAGTACATTAAAATAACACATCATATGACCTCCATTTTTTATGGAAATGGAGTTATAGAGGTTTTAGACCAAAAAATGAAACAGGTTGTCCTTAGATTTTGAAAATTTGAAACTTTTCAGGACACCAATTTTGGCCATGTTGTAGTCAGAAAAGGATTAGTTAACCCATCAAAGCTCATCCAGGTGGTGCAAAATTGAGCATGCATATTACCATTTGAACCAAAAATTCAATGCAACAAATGGCATGTACAAAATCTTCCTATGGTGGAAAATATTAAATAGAAAAGTGGCTCACTCAGGCTTTTATGCAATTTCCCTTGTCAGAAACCAACTTGAGCACACCAAGTCACCACTTTGAAAAATATCGAAACAAATTTTGTGGGGATACCATTGGAAAAATAAGCTCATCTAGGTACACTAAGCATGTGTACAAGGGGGATTCCCTTCAATCCACATTCGTCAAAAAATATTAGGGGTTAAAGATGACCACTTTGAAGCATTTTAAAAATGTAGGTGTAAAAAGTGAACAAACTGCATTTTCTTTTGACCTAGTGAAAATATCAAATCTGATCATGAGACTCTAAAAATGGACCAGGGAGCATATGAATGTGGCGAGAATGGAGAGAATCAATTCATTTGGAAAGAAAATCAACTAGCTCTAAATTATTGCCCTCCAAAATATGTCACTTAGGAAGATTTTTTTTGGGGTACTTCTGAGTGTGTAAAGGAAAATTTTTCAATATGGGAAATTCAAATTTCCAAAATTTGAAGTGCCATCAGTGGCTCTTTTTGGGGACATCTGTTCCTCAGTGAACAATGTGAGAATTTAGAATCCTCTAGGAAAGTAGACCAAGTGCTAGAAACATTGGGTGACAAAGTCTTTACTTTTTCAACTTTTAACCTCACTTGGTGGCCCTAGGCCACCAAAAGAAAAAGGACAACTAGTGTTTTCCTTTGTCAAACACAAATCTATTAAAGGAGCCAGTCTTTTTTAATCCATACTTGTCTCTGCCACACCACAGTAACATTAATAACTTCATTCTTATAAAGAGAAGTGTCAAGTTGTCTGTAAATTTAGCTTTACTCTGACATGGCAACCAAATAACATAGGCCACATTACCACAAATCCTTTCATTTACAGATCTTGTGGAAAATGATTGAATATGAGGATGATGATCAAGACTATGTGAAGACACTGTCTTATCACATTTACCGATTCAGGCTCACAATGATCAAGCCCAGAGAAGGCATCATCCTTAAGAAATAGTGTGCAATCCTTCTATGTGTCAAGCAAAGAGTGGTCACACATTTGAAACTCCTTCAAATGATTTGTGTCAATGTCAAGTGTATCATCATCCTAACAACATTTCCTTGTTACATTACCACATGCCTCAAGGTTTAAATAAAAAGACTTATCAACATTCACATGTCCATTGTCCACAGTCAAATCACAACATTCAGAGGAAATGTCAGCATCCCATATACAAGCAATGTCTTCCAGCTCAAGTTCAAAAACAAGGTTATCAATATATTTCATATTGTCATAGAAGTAAATCTCAGATGCACACCTTGATGACTAATAATTTACTTCTACAACAAATTCCTCAGAGTGAGTATTCCAAACACAAACACTATTTCTAGGAGTATCATACAGTATTACCTCCTACTACATTAACATGAAAATATGAAGCATTGTGCTCATAAGAATAATTATGAGTTTCTGATCTAAAAAGGAGATCATCATATATATCCATATGATTGAAACAATCACATTATTCAAGTACAAACTCATCATAAAGAGAATCATTAGTTGTACTAACATTTATCTCTACACTTCCACTATCAAGTACAATTTCTTTAATGCTAATCTCATGCAAGTATTCAAGGATAACTACAAGGGAAACACCATGAATAGAAGAAGGTAGAGAACCAAAAAAAAGAGGAGTTCCTTGTTCATTATGACCAACATATGTATTCCATTCATAATCAACTACTTTAGATGATTCATTCAATGAACCTCTTGTATGCATATCTTATTCTCCATTTTCACTACTACCACAATCTACAAAGCTACCTTCTTCATTGTCAAACTGAAAATAATCATTTTCTTCTTCATTACAACTTCTCACATATGATTGCTCTAATTGAAAATAATTGCATACTCTGTCACTTTCATTTGATATGTTGACATTCTCAAAAGTAATCTTCAAATCAATAGACTATTTTGTATCATCATCAGGAAATCTTTCATCAATGCTACACTCACTTGTAGAATTGGCATGACCAATTGTACCATTACATTGCTGATCACACATGTCTTCTTCTAACAAAATATTCAATTCACATCCATCATCTTGTTCTTGTGAGCTTTCAAAACTATTTTCATTATTTTCCTTGTTGGAGCACTTTCCACTTGAAGATATTAATTCTATCTCTTCCTCATGAGAGGAATCACAGTCACTAGGGATGCAAATAGAATTGAAATCATCGTGATCACCCATACAAGAATTATTTTAATATGGTTACAAACTTTCATTTACAACACCATTGTTCTCATCATGAAGACATGAAACTTCAAAATAAACATGATCTTCAATTGTATATTCAAAGTCCATAGAAGAGAAAATACTTTCAGTTTCATTTGCATCACTGCAACCTTCATCTAGGTATATTTCTTCTATAAGTTGTTAAAAAACAAATTTCTCATCACCAAATGATGTATCATTCTTGTCTTTTACTATACCATATGCATCTATTGGACTGAATCTTGAAAAAGTACCATCACATACTTGAGTTAGGAGATTACTTCCATATTTATCTATCATTTCCTCCATTACTAAAAGCCATTGATATATGCATATAAGATTAGGAGGCTTCAAATGAGTTGGCATAGTCCTTAGACTTAGATCACAATTCTCACAGAACAAATCAATGCAAAATGATTCATCAAGCCTATCTGATTCTAATATATCAAGCAAAACTTTCATGAATCTATCATGAAAATAATAGATGGATTCATCATTTAATCTTTCTATATCACACAATATATCCATAGATGACATAAGTTCAACCTCATTTTCAAATTTCTCTTCATATTCTTCTTTGGTATGCAGATTTATTTCTTCAGACAAGCAGTCATCATTCACTTCACCAAACTCATCCATGAATAGTTTCTCAAGATTTTCCCATGAACATATAGAATGCATTGGTAGACTAGAAAACCAATATTTAGCAGTGTCTTCTATAGTTATTATAAAAACTTCATGACAACATATTCCTCTACTATTTGATAGTCTCCCATAACATCAAGAAAACTTTGTACATGTTGTGATGTTGACTCTTCAAAACCTCCTCTAAACTTAGGCAAACATTCATTAACTCTTCTTGGGACAAAATGTGGGTAACCCTGGATTTTACTAAAATCTAGAGGGTCATATCTTTCACTAGTGAACACCTTTCTTTTAGGACATGGCTCTGTTCTAGGCATAACGTTACCACTTGTAAAGGGAAAACTAGGAAAACAATACATTTTGCAAATAGAAACTTATTCCCTCCGCGAACAAACAATTAAATCATACACCATCCACAGTCCTGATAGTGCAAGTCTCCTCTATTAGACCTTTGTCCAAGCTCTACCATTCCAAAAGGCCATGACCCAACATCTCCCCCCACCATTTGAACCACAGTAACCATAGCTCCAAAGGAATTTTCATGTCATCCAACGAAGTCACGGGTCATACAAGGTGGAATGCAACATGCAGAATGCTACCTTCCCAATTTCGTTTTCTTCACCAAATCCCAAATAGCCAAGCCATTTTTTTCTTCTGCTTTCCTTGGACTTGCATGACCAAAAGATGAGCTTAATGGTCCCTGAAACTTCAAAGTGATTTTGACCCACATGCCAAAATTGATTAACCTCCTTGGTGGATCTCATTTCATAACCAAATATCAATGAGTGTTGGGACATGTGGGCTAGTAAGCCCTAATTGTTGTCCCCTCTACATTTTCCTTCAAAATGACTACTAGCCCAGGGAAGTTCACACCCCTAGACCCGCATTGTTATAACCCCCTCTAGTGAAAGGCTAATGTTGATTTGAAAGAGATTTTAGGATCTTTAAGTGATGAATTATCTAATGTAACATCATTTTGCCAGATTTCGGCTAACTTTACCTATGTTTTATGCTTGAATGTGCTTATTTCTCTATTGCCCACAAGATATATGGAAACAATTGTAGGACCTTTAGAGGCGGCCATGGAGAAAGAAAAGGGAAAAAAACAAGCCAAACCACCTAAAGGAAAAGAGGATAAGGACCAGATGAAGTACAAGTTCCAAGGGGAACCCCTCAACTCCAAGGTCACCACAGATTGGAGGGAGATCTTAGATACTAATCTAGGACATATTGATATTGATGAGTTCAAACAAAGGATTTGAATCAACCCCACCATGGAAAATTATAGAAGGATGAGAAGCAGTGGGTTGAATAAGGTTGTTGGATTCCCACCTACTCTCATAGCCCCTGTGCTTGTAATGGCCTGTAGGCAGGCATATCAGGAGGACATGAAAAGAATAGTAGATGACGATGGGAATGTATTAGCTAACCCATTTGCCAAATCAATAAGGAGGACCTTCCACATCCCTACCTTTAATGAGATGGGGGAAACACCCAAATAATATTCTAAGTAGATGTGGGACACTTATCTGCTCAAGTGAAAAAAGATTATCAACCAGTACTAGCTGAAGGAGAAGAGGGACAGTGCAAATAAATTACCCTAAGAGATTTTCTAAAGTGATTTTTATGAGCATTAGCATGAGTTGGTAACCCTATTGAGTAGAGCTATGGGCCTTCCAATTGTGGCTTTCTTTCAAGAATGGATGTTATACTTTGTAGAGGAAATAATCTGAGGGGAAACCAAACTCTATTGGGTAGGGATGATCATCATGTGCTTACATGAGCAATTTGTGGTACTGAAAAAGACCTCACAATTTTATATGACATCATACCTAGTCTATTTTCTTACCGACCGTGCTCAATACTAGGGGTCGTATTCGTTGCACCAAATCTAGCTCCAGGTAGGGAATTGAAGGTCTATGACAGGTATCATGAACTTCAATTCTGGAACTTTAAGAAAGACTATTGTAGAGTCAATGATGCCTTCATAGGCCATATTATCATAATGCTTAGAGGTGACTTTGAGAGACGGTTCTCACATAGTGCTAATGCTTTCATCCATCGTTTTGGCTTTCTGTTCATACAATTTCAAAAGTTTATCTACATTTGAGCAAAGGGTTTTTTAGAGAAACCATATAAGTTTTCCTAGTACCTAAATGACTAACTGATACTACTTGAACTCTCTCGGAAGCTACAATGAGCACAATCCCTCTTAAGTGACATGCATAGAGTGGGGATTCCTTATCCACTCTATTTTGGCCAAGTAATGTGTGAACTCAACACATCCTAGTGTGCAGACAATTCCCATAAATAACTTGTGGAATATAACATAGAGCTCCACACTATGCGACCATGAATGGATTTGTATGGAAAGATCAGGAAGATGGTCAGGATTGAATAGGACCATGTACATGATGTTGAAGAATTTTGGGCCAACTACAGGGATGATAAAGAAGTGTGCATGATGACATACTTTTTCAAGAAGTTCAACTTATTCCCTGTGCCAAATCAAATAGTGAAGGATGAAAATATAATGATTGATCCTTGATATGATGTAGCTGCCAATATCCTATTGCCATTAGTTGAATTGAATAAACAAGAGGTCAATGACCTCAATATTTTCAGAAAGTTGATTAAAGTGAGAAAAAAAGAATGGATCAACAAAAAAATCACCCAATTGAAGCTACAAGGAGACATCTCAACATATGGAGATCTTGAAGACAAACTACGAAGCAAGATCGATAGTGGGTCAGTTCCTGGCCCATTTGGAGAAACTTCAAAATCTCCTCTAGTCAACAGATCAAGAAAGAGGAAAGAAACTGTTGAATTTCAGCCCAAGCCCAGGGTGTAGTCAAGGAAGGCCTCGGAAGGTGAACCTCCCATGAAATCAATGACATCAATTATTCAATTCAATATCCATTTCAAAATATTGTACTTTCTCATTTCCCTTTCTACTAGTATCTTAAAATACTAAATTTAAGGGATAATATTAACTAGAAATTTTTGTTGAAAACCTTCATATAGAGATATTACAATAGAAAAATACCTAAAAAATATTGCAGCAAACTCTTCTGATTATATAGAAATTTATGTACAGGAACCACCTCTTTGAAAGAGGAAAATATCTTCAAGCAACATAAAACATCTTCCAAGATCTAAGTATTTTTGAGTTCTCTCAACTAGCAGAGCACCAAACTTCAATAATACATCAAGAAAATTGTAGAAATCTCCTTCAAGTATGCAAGTCTTTGGATCATTCTGACCCAAAACTAAAGATGAGCAAACTAATTGACTCTTTTGAACTGACTCCCCAATAGATTCTCCAATCTATTGGTTCCTAAATATACTGTGCCAAAGTATCAAATACATTGTAAACATATGTTTCTCCTTTAGATGCTTAATAAAAAAATACTATAAAGGCTTGGCTAACCTCTAAGTAATGCCTAATTTAAAAATGAGAGATGTAACTCATTAAACTCCTCACACAAATGAACTAAGATTGATATTTGATTTAAAATATGATGAGTTTTTGTATTAACTAACACATGTAACATGAATAACACACTTAGATCAGTTTCATCCTTGGAATGGAGTCAACTCAAACACTCATAGCACTTGATAACAATTTTTACATCTAACAATATATGAAGATCTAAAATGTTTCCTTACAATATTTCAACATTGTGTTTTAACCTTTACTTATTACTAGCATCCTAGCACTCAATTAGATACAAACTTACAGCCATATATTCAAGTACCTATATTAATTCTTTGAATTTTAATAAACAAGAATAGAGTCACACATCAATTTGAAATTGATAGAGATAAATAAGACAAACTTAATTGTATTATTATAATCTGTAAAACCATTACACAAGAGAGCAAAATTGTATCAAATTTGAAAAATTCAACATTATTATGCTAGCATTGTTATCAACATTACATAAGTATTTATAGATTCAAACCCTAAAAATTGACTCTAAAATGTTCTTTGTGTCAAATTACAAAACAAACTCCCTTTGAAAATGAGACACAAAGAAAACACTTAAGGAGAAAGAAACCCTAAGCGGAGATCTCCCAATGATATATGGCACATTCAGGTCCATAGATCAGTAACTTCCTTTGCTTGCAAAATAAACTTCAACTTGCTTGTTGTTTTCTTGCTCCTCACTCCACAACCCTATAACAAAAAAATATTTCCCTTTGTGAAGACTAATCAATCTCTCCATTAAGCCTTGTACCCACATTGAAAATTCCCTTACTTGCAAAAGACTTCACCTCCTCTCTATCTATTGTAGAAAACCCTTGCATTTTCACTTTTCTACAGAAAACATTCTTTCACCTACACATTCACCACTTGCTTCATATATAGCTCAAATCATTTTTACTTTCATGGTGAAAAACCTTTATTTCTGAAAATCCCCATTTACTTGTGTATTTAATTTCTTCATCCTTTTGCAATCTCTATGAAATTCATTTACTCAACAAATAAAGTCTTTAATTTATCAATATGTGGAGCCTTTTTTTTATATCAGGCAAATAAAATTTTATTACCCATCAAATAAAGCCTTTAAATTTACTAGTGAAGTGTTTAAAATATTTTCACAGCATAAAAGGATTTACCCAAGCCTTTATGATTTTGATTTTCTAGCAAAGGGAGTATTTTTCTTTCACATAGTGAATATTTAAATACACCTCTTGCACCATTCTCCTGTGTATTTCAGATTTTGTTCTTTTACTATGAAAAAAATTTGTAAAATATTATTTTTTAACAATGAAACTCAGGCCCCAACATTTCTTCATCATCGCACATCGTGAATAGGATGAGAAAAATGAGAATACAACATTGAAGGCAATGCAACAAGTTCTTGTGAAGGATAATATTCATTTTTCATCGGGTAAAATAAAAATTACCCATGCCTCTTTATTTCACTCTTTATCTTTATCTCCCATCATTTAAAATATTCATTAAATATTTCCATAGTTCATGGGTCCATTGTTGCCATGCATAAAATTTAAAGCTTTCCCAACAAACCATCGTATATTGCCCATAGATTATAAAAAGGTAAATTTTATTATAGATACAAAATGAAAGTAGAGCATTTTCATCCATCGCTAATAAAATGTGGAAGAAATGATATCAATTAGTGATGTGTGATAGAGGAAAAAGCCTCTCCCATCACTGATCTAAAGTGGAAAATGTGATATTTATTGGTGATGCATGATCAAGAGAACTCCAAACCTTGACTATCCTTCACTTCAACTGTTGCACCATGAATCTTGGCACCCATAGCCAAAGAAAATGTGTAGGTCACTTTTTGGAAATGTTGGGCTTTTTTGTAGTTGTCTAAAACCAAAATTCATCTGAAACATGCTTAAAATCCTTGCCCAACCATTGGGAATGTTCAGAGGACAAATTTAGAGCATGTGGTAGCAAAATTTGATCAAATAGAGCCTCCAAAATTGGTTGGAAGACCAAAAATGTGATTACATTTACTAGCTATAGAAATCCCTCTTTGTTCCTGTATTTTTCCCTATGAACTCACCTTGACATTTAATTACCCAACATCAAATTTTCCCCAAATATTTTCATACGCCAACACCCACAAGCTTATTACCATGTTTCTAGGTTTCCATCGCACATCGCTATTACAAGCAAGAAAATGGAGACATATATTGGTTATGGGAACTCATCACCAATATGATGAGGAAGGATACTATTCAATCCATAATGGGTGATGCAGAAGATTTACCATCTCCAATTTCCAATACAAATGGGAAGAAGAGCTTCAAACTAGAGAGGAGCGAACGTGAAGCCATGCTACCACCTTTCAGCCAATCACAAGCAAGAAATAAAATTTATTTTCCTCCAAAACTTTTGAAATTTCATTTATGGTTTCCCTAAATGCATTTTTTACAAATGCACAATATTTTAAATATTAACATTTGAGAACATTAGAAAATAGGAAAATTTTAATTACGCTTGTGGCCCAAATGGAGAAATTTCACTATGCACAAATAGTGACCCCTAGATCTGAGATCTTTTGTGTATGACCATAATCAATTATTTGGGGAAAACCTATTTCCTTAAATTTTTCCTAGCCCTTAAAATTTAGGTACCTCCTTTGTAAACTGGCTCCAAGGACGTGTTTGCTACAACAAAAGTACATTAGAGTAACACATCATATGACCTTTGTTTTTGATGAAAATTGAGCTTAGATGTTTTAGACCAAAAAAGAAATGGGTTGTCCTTAGAATTTAAAAATTTGAAACATTTTGGGACACCAATTTTGGCCATGTTGTATTCAGAAAAGGATTAGTGAACCCATCAAAGCTCATCCAGGAGGTGCAAAATTGAGCATGCATGTTACCATTTGAACCAAAAATCCAATGCAACAAATGGCATGAAAAGAATCTTCCTGAGGTAGAAAATATTAAATATCAAATTGGATCACTCAAGCTTTTCTACAATTTCACCTGTCAAAAACCAACTCGAGCACACCAAGTCACCACTTTGGAAAAATATCAAAAAAACTTATAGGGGGGATGCCACTGAAAATATAAGCTCATCTAGGTACATTGAGTATGTGTGCAAGAGGTCTTCCCTTCAATCCACATTTTTCAAAAAATATTAGAGGTCAAAGATGACCACTTTGAAGCATTCTAAAAAATGCAAGTGTAAAAAGTGAACAAACTGCATTTTCTTTTGACTGGTATAAATGTCAAATTTGATTATGAGACTTTGAAATTAGACTAGGGACCATATTAATGTGGGGAGAATGGAGAGAAACAATTCATATGGCATGAAAATCAACTGGGTCTAAATTGTGACCCTCAAATAGGTCACATAGGCTGATTTTTTTAGGGGTAATTTTGAGCGTGCAAAGGAAAAATTTTGAATATGGGCACTTCAAATTTGTAAAATTTGAAGTGCCATCACCTATTATCCTTGTCATTGTTATGAGGTATTGGTTTATCTTTAGGAAAGAGGATATTCAAATCTAGAGGAGAATCCACGATCACCATACCATCACTTCAGAGCCTTAAATATTTTCTAGGAGGCTTTTCATTATGATAGGGATCTTGGTATCCTAATCCATTTGTGTTTTAATTGGTTGGTTTTTGTTCTAGGATTTGATGAATCTCATGTTCACTTGTTGTATCATAGCCTTGTTTTCTTAGGGTTGTGAATCCTTTTCTATATGTTTCTTCTAGGTTGATTGGAGTGTTTGTTACTTTGTGACCATAAAAGGGTTGAGTATTTGTTTGTTTAGAGGAACTAGGTTCACCTATTGTAGGAAACTTAGGTTCAAATTTTGCTTTGATTTTAGGAAGTAAGTAACCAAACATCTCAAGAGGTGGTATTGTGGGAGGATCTATAGGTTTTATTGAGGGATAGAAAGATGCATTAGCTTCAAGGTTATTAATACAATCATTTAGGAACTTATTCATGTTGTCATTGTTGTGCCTTTAGCACACACACACCATTCAGAATGGGGACCCTCTCTTTTCATTTTGTTAGATTTTTTTTGTCGATGCCTCATTTTGTGTGCCCCTTTTTTTGTGCCTTAAGTGTTTTATGATTCTTAGAGGAATCATCTTGAGTTGACCATATTTTGCTACCATCAAATTTTCAAGGCTTTAGGCCTTTGAAAAATTCTCTTGGTTGTTTTCCTTCAATCTTTAGAGTTTCCATCCTTTGAATAATGTGGGTTTTCCCCTATGGCCCGCCCTGTGTGGTTTTCCCTTGTTTCTCAGCCATTTCAAATGACTTTGTCTTAATGTCATCCCACCTTGTGGGACTTGCAACCTAGTTTTCTCTTTTCAATCTTGAGAGTTCCAAATAGCTAATCCTTGGCTACCATCCACTTGATGGAATTCGCCATTCCTGCCACCATTTTTGAAATGCATGTTCACCAACCTTGAGTACCATTGTACAAATATTTATGGCCTGCATTAAATACTTGAAAGTTTACAAATAGCTCAATTTGAGCTATCATTTTCACCTATCAGGAGTCTAGAAACTAGTCAGAGCTTGTCGCTTTCTCACCTGCCAAGCCCTATCACCATTTTAAAGAATTTTCTTGTTGATTTGTCACCCATCTTCATGAGGCTTTACATGTTGGTCTTCTGTCACCACTTACCTTTGAGTTTTCTTTAATTTCTTGAAATTTGTTAAATCTAGGTAAAAGGAAACTCAATAATCAACTAGAACAAACTCTGGCAATCAAAACCCACAAGATGAAATTTTGATAAGCTTCAAAAATTGATCATTGGCTGCATGAGGGACTTGAGGTCCCCGCAGTCATTCTTCAACTAGGGAATTCATGCCTTGTGGGTCTGTAACCTAACCACTACAATTGTGTCCTTTCTTAAAAATTTGAAACTTTAAAATGATAAGTATCTTCAATGGGCCCGGTCTTGTGGGAAGCCCCCTCAATTTGGCCTTCCTAGACTTACTAAAATTTATGAGCCCACTATGGAGATCCTTTCACCCTCTTAGATTCAATAGTGTAGGCCCTAGCCTATGGAATTCCCCTTGAGCCACACCATTCCAAAATAACCATATGACCGCATCCTCCTGGCAGGCGAGTTTTGCTTCAATCATCGTCAATCAGACTTAATCAAGCCAAACTACCTAAGTCCTAACCCATTGTGGGTTGAGCCCTATGGACTTTTGTCTATGGGATTCCATCCTAGCTCCACTATTTTTAATGGCCTTTGTGACACGTTTTTCCGCCTATTAGGTCTCGCCTTCATGGTCACCGCCCAACTTTAAAACAAAGCAACCTATCCCCTTTATGGGTTTCTGCTAACCTTTCACCTCTAAAAAAATGACTAATTCAAAAAAGTGAAAGGGTGAAACCTTTCTGATGATTGGGTCCCAACCCTATCTTTTCTATCTGACCCCCTCTGTGCTTTAAATGATTAAGTGTTTCCCTTTTGTGGACTTTACATAGTAGACCTCTGCTCGTAGGTCATTGTGGCATGACCGCAGTTTGAAACAGCCCTGGGTGACCATCCCTCTACCCTACAAAGCCTGAACCTAGTGCCACTAACTAAACTTAAAATCCAAAAAAAAAGAGGATCAGACCCTAGGTGGACTGTCCCTTGCAAGCATTTGTTCATGATATTTCATCTTGCTATCATCGTTCCTTAAAAAATATTGATCCTCGTCAGTCTGCTATGCAAGACCCAACAAACAATTAAAGCGTGCACCATCCGTAGTCCTAATAGTGTGGGTCTCCTCTGCCAAACCTCCATCCAACCTCTACCATTCCAAAAGGCCATGACCCAACATCTCCTTGTACCATCTGACCCATAGTAACGTGAGCTCCAAAGGAACTATCATGCCATCCAATGAAGACCTGGGTCATGCATGGTAGATTGTAGCATGCAAAATGCCACCTTCCCAATGTCATTTTCTTCACCAGATCCCAAACATCCAAGCCATTTCCTCCTTTCGCTTGCCTTGGACCCGCATGACCAAAAGATGAACTTAATGCTCCCTGAAACTTTGAAGTGATTTCAACCCATGTGCCAAAATTGATTTACCTCTATAGTGGGCCTCATTTCATCACCAACTATCGATGACTATTAGGACATGTGGGCTACTATGCCCTAATTTTCGTTCCCTCTGTAGTTACCTTCAAAATGACTTCTAGCCTAGGGAAGTTCACACCCCTGGGCCAACATTATTAGAACCCCCTCTAGTGAAAGGCTAATGTTGATTTGAAAAAGTTGTTAGGATCTTTAAGTGATGAATTATCTAATGTAACATCATTTTTCTATATTTTGGCTAACTTTACCCATGTTTTATGCTTAAATGTGTTTATTGCTCTCTCACCCATAGGATATATGGAACTAGGTGTAGGACCTTCAGAGGCAGACGTGGAGAAAGAAAAGGGAAACAAGCAAGAAAAACCACCTGAAGGAAAAGAGGATAAAGACTAGATGAAGTACAAGTTCCAAGTGGAACCCCTCAACTCCAAGGTCACCACAGATTGGAGGGAGATCTTAGATACTAATCCAATACATATTAATAGTGACGAGTTCAAAAAAAGGGTCTGAATCAACGCCACCATGGAAAATTCTACAAGGATTAGAAGCAATGGGTTGACTAAGGTTGCTAGATTCCCACCTACTCTGATAGCCCCTAAGCTTGTAGTGGCCTATAGGGAGGAATATTAGGATGACATGAAAATAATAGTAGATGATGATGGGAATGTATTAGCTAACCTATCTACAAAATCAATGAGGACCTTCCACACCCCTACCTTTAATGAGATGGAGGAAACATCTAAAGAATATGTTGAATAGATGTGAGACACTGATCCCCTCAAGTACAAAAAGCTTATCAACTAGTACTAACTGAAGGAGAAGAGGGGAAGTGCAAATAAAGTGCCCCAAGAGCTCTTTCGAAGTGATTTTTATGAGGATTACCATGAGTTGGTATCCATATTGTGTAGATCTATGGGCCTTCCAACAATGGCCATCTTTCAAGAATGGATGCTATTCGTTGTAAGGAAATAATATGAGGGGAAACCAAATTCTATTGGGTAGGGATGATCAACTAGTGCCTACACGAGCAATTTGTGGTAGCGAAGAAGACCTCACAATTTTATATGACATCATACCTAGTCTATTTGATTGTCGACCATTCCCAATACTAGGGACTATTTGTAGCACAAAATCTACCTCCAAGTAGGGAATTGAAGGTCTATGACAGGTATCATGAACTTCAATTATGGAATTTTAAGAAAGAAAATTGTAGAGTCAATGATGCCTTCATAGGCCATATTATTAGAATTCTTGGAGGTGACTTTGAGAGAAGGGTCTCACATAGTGCTAATTCTTTCATTCGTCATTTTGGCTTTCTGTTCATGCAATTTCCAAAGTTTACCTACATTTGAGCTGAGGGTTTCTTAGAGAAACCATATAATCTTCCTTGGTACCCAAATGATTGACTAATACTACTTGAACTCTCTCAGAAGCTATAGCGAGCACAAGCCCTCCTAAGCGACAAGCATAGAGCAGGGATTCCCTATCCCCTCTCTTTTAACCAAGTAATGTATGAACTCAACACATCCTAGTGTGCAGACCATTCCCATAAAGAACTTGTGGAATATAACCTGGAGATCCACACTACCCAGCCCTGGATGGATTTGTATAGAAAGCTAAAGAATATGGTAGGGATTGAACACACCCATGTACATAATGTTGAAGACTTTTGGGCCAACTATAGGGATGATAAAGAAGTGTGAATGAGGCACTGCATGCACATGATGACATACTTTTTCAAGAAGGTCAAAATTTTCCCTGTGCTACATCAAATAGTGGAGGATGAAAATATAATGATTGATCCTTGATATGGTGCAATTGCCAATATCTTCTTGTCATTAGTTGACTAGAATGAAGAAGAGGTCAATGACCTCAATATTTTGATAAAGATGATTAAGGCAAGAAAAAAAGAATGGATTGATGAACAAATCATGCAATTGAAGCTACAAGGAGCCACCCCAACATATGGAGATCTTAAAGATGAACCAAGAAGTGAGATCAATAGTGGGACAGTTACTGCCCCATCTAGAGAAACTTCAAAATATCCTCTTGTCACCAAATCAAGAAAGAGGAAAGAAATTGTTGAATGTCATCCCAAGCCCAAGGTGTACTCAAAGAAGGCCTCGAAAGGTGAACCTTCCAATAAATCAAAGAGATCAGGTGGTTTCATGGACATTCTCACCATCTAGGAGGACCCGCTCCATCAGGGAGAAGAACAAGAGGCCAAGCAGCCAAAGTATCTACCTACTACCTTCACTTCTACCATTTCAAATAATGTTTCTCCTCCACTTACTTCTCAAGAAATGGCTGCCACTTCCCCACCAGCAGTGGATATCTCAGTCCATCTTGCTTCCACCACACTTGCTACCCAAGTAATGGTAATAGATTCTTCCTTTTCCACTACTTCTCTACTCTCTTCCTCCACCATGTCTCTGCCATCATCTCTTCCATTGGCTACTACAACAATTCCTATGACCTCTCTCTCACTTTTGGAAGCCTTTCTGGGGTAGATGAAAAACATGCCAATGGAGCTTTCTAGGGTATTCATGAACCCTATTGGGCAAGCTTCCCTAGCACATGTTGTTGCTGGTCTTCTTGTCCCTACTCCTCCAACCAAACCACCAAAAGTTAAAGCAACAATGAAAATATCATAAGAGTTGGAGAGGAAAGAGAGGGAAGCTACTAAGGAGATGGAAGAGGAAGCAGATGACTACCATGAACACCCTAAATACCAGCATCTAATGATTGATAAAGTGGTGTGTGAAGGAAAGGAGGAAGAGACACAATCGTCTAAGGAGGACACTAAGGATCCTGGCACAAGATATATTGTGGAAACTTTCAACTCAGAGCTCGAGGAGTTGGATCAACAACTCAAGAATGTTGGGGAAGAAATAGAGAGATAGCCCTCAGATGAAGAGAGGGATATAGATGAGAAAACGGAAGACATCGAACCTCCAACTAGGAAAGAGGAAGACAACCCCAAGAATGGAAAGAAGATTCCTCTTTTAGAGGAATAAGAAGAAAAGGAGGAAGAAACAAAAGGAGAAAACAAGCCTGAAGAAGATGTTGAAGCAATGAAGAAAATCCTAGAGACAAAACATCATGAAGAACATAGGCCTGACCAAGAGGAAGAAGAAAAAGTCGTAGAAGGGTAGGCTAGCCCCAAAGAACACACAACCACTGAATCCTTAGGAAAGGAAACTATCTTCATCTAGGATTCTGACAAAGAAGAAGAAGAAAAGACATAACAAGAGACCCTAAGTGATAAGGAAATAGAAATCCAACATACCCATGAAGAAGAAGGTGATTATGAATCACCAAAATGAGGATCTTAGATGCTTGAATGGATTGAGAAGCAATTAGAGAAGAAAACCCCGACCCTGAGAGATCGAAAGGTGACATTGGAGGCCATCTTGGGTCAAGCCCAAATAAGCATAAAGGAGGAGAAGAGGCCAAGGGTCAGATCTCATATGACAACGGATGTGTCTAAGTCTAGGATAGTGTAGATATCCACTCTAATTATGGGAGAAGAAGGGGTAAGCTATAATATTTCTACCCTTGACTTAGGGACAACAATAAGAGAGTAGAAGATTGTCCATATACATGGATATGTCAGCAATATTGTGCACAAGATGCATAAGGACAAGAATTTCAAACAGGAGTTAAAGCACAAGTGGTAGATCTAATAGCTTACATTCAACAATGGTTGTCAGTTAAGGAGCTTCCCACCACATCATTAGCACCACCACAACTGTTGTCCAAAGACCAAATTGACAAATTGAAGAAAATAAAGAATTGGACAAAGGCCACAATGGAATAGTTCCAACAAGTCCTCTACAATGGAATATGGGCATAGGCCACATTTTCAAGGCAACTAACAAGTTAATGGAAGTACAAAAGATACTCGAGGGAATAAAAAAATTATGCACTAACTTCCTAGAGTTATATAGGATCACATATCCCAATCTTGAGGCTATTCTCAAGATACTTGATAGATCCTGGGAGAAGGATCTTGCTTCAGTAAAAGATGATCATTTTCTTCTAGAAACATGGAAGCTAGGCTTAGAACACATAAAGGAAGTGTTGGAACAAGTGCTCCATGAAGTGGAACTGGATATCGATTGGGATAAGGAAATTAGGGTGGCCTATGAAGAATATCTAAGATTAATGATAGATTTTGATATTCCTATCATTGAGCTAGACCCAAATAAACTAAATCCATACTTTCATAAGAAGATGGAGAATGAGACTACAGATGCACTTACACCATATTTTATGTGTTTTTCTACACGATCCTTCTCCCAATCTAAGCAGGTGATAAAGAATACACAAAAATGTGATAAGGACTGGGATGCTCAATTACAAGAAAATCTAGGAAATTCAATTTCAAAGTGACCCAATCTGATATATTAGAGTGGAACAAGCTCCAAGAATTGATCATAAAGTTTCTGGAGTATGCCACTATGAAGAAGAGTGAGGGAAATCCTATCATAGATGATGAATTCCTCACAATGTAGTTGTAGCAGTAGGAAATAAGAAAGAAGACAAAAGAGCTACAGTGCTACTCACTAGTGGAAAAATATGCAAAATGACAAAATATAATTTTAAATTGTAAAATATTTGGAGGTAGGTGAAACACTAATTTGTAGTGAATCTTGGCCATTCATTTTTCTTTTTGGACATTATAAATAAGGGGTCTCCTCTCATTTTCAAAGTAGAGTTGAGTTGTTGTAAAGACATTCTATTGGAATGTTAATAGAAATTCATTGATTTGGTGAATTCTTGAGTTCCAACTTCATGTTTCATGATTCTTCCTCTCATAGTTAGTGAATTTAAGTTGATTAACTTTGATGTTCTGAATGTTTTAGCTTACTTAATATATTGTTTAATGTTTTTCAATAGTTTTGAAGAATTGTGTTGTGTTGATGCCTTCCATATTTCATGATTTTTGTTGTTTATTCTTGATAAACTATAGTGTAAAGCTAGTCTTAACTTTATATGAATTTTGGAATTAAATTACATCTCATGTTCATGCTTTGTGGTGAATGAAAGGTTGAAAATCTATAGAGCTTAGAAGATTGCATAGGTTTCATGAGACTATAAACTGTTTTGGTTAAGTGGAACTTTGTTTTGGGAAGGTTGTTCACTATAGGGTCCTCCATTATCACTATTCATTTCTAGTTTCAAGTATAGGAACTTTCTCTCTTCCCTACCCCCTTTTACATTTTTTTAATAATGAATTTAAACAAGGTTCATTGCACATTGTAAAGCCGAATCTGAAGTTGAAATAGGAGTTCTAGACTGCTATTTGAACCTACAACAATTGTGCAATCACTTTCCCATTTTAAGAAATCCATTGGAAGAAACAATTCCCCCCAACTTAACTTACGTAAGTCTTCCCTATGATTACCAGCAAGATCACATAAAAACAATTGAGACATTCCAAACAAGTCATGACCTAACACCCAAGAGACCTTGGGGTGATTTTAAGCAACTTGGTGGAGATTGTCTTTCAAGAGAGGTGATGCACCTATGCATTACTTGTGATCAGAATTGCATGAAACACCCATCAATAGAACTGGTGCTAGAAGGAGGGCCTTTTGAATTAAGCTAGATCAGATTGGGTCATTCTCCCCTGAAATATTTCAAAGATTTTTAAGATCTACACCAAATAGAAGGGAATTTCAAGAACTACAACCCCGTACAAGAACTAGAAGGACTAAAAAGGGGACACAACCTCTTCTTCTTCCTCCATTTCATCTGATTTACCTTCATCTTCACCCCCATTATCCTTCCACTTTCCACACCCTCAATCTTCCTCTTCCATTTTCACCTCTTCCACTTAGCCATCCCAAACTACATTTCAACCACTTGTTTCCCATAGCCAAGGGGTTGCCCCTATCCCTACCCTTCAAGTCCAAGGTGTAGTCCCAACTACCATTTCCCTTGTTCAACTCCAAGTTACTATTCAACAGAAAATACCACCTCCACCTCCCCTCATGGCTTGGTTGGGGAACAACCCCTCTCCATTGTTGCTCAATGTGTACTATGACATTCCCAAGAACCCAAAGGGCTTCTGCATAAAGTTCAACCCTCAATATCCACAAAGGAAAACTAAAGAGCACATCAAGATATTTCAAACAACATAAAGGATATGTAGATTGATCATGAGGATGTGGCATGTAGAATTTTTTGTTATTCTCTATGAGAAGAAGCTTTTTATTGGTACATCAATATACCAACGGGTACCATCACCACTTGGGACCATTTGAGAATTCCTTCTTGAGGAAATACAAGATCCAAGTCAACCCTTCAGAACTATATCAGCACTTCATGTGTATTTGTAGAGGTTAACAAGCCAATAGGATCCTTCAAAGATCATTTCCACTAAGCATTACATGAGGTTACAAAATACATATGTACTTAATGATGTTGTTTTGCTAGTCTATTATGCTTCCTTGGACAATATCGCTACAACGTTTGTGAAATGAATGAACCCATCACCTGCTAGATTGGAGGATGCTTATTTCGAGGTAGTTAAAGCTAGCACACACTTGGGGAAAAAAAATTCAGTCCATTACCTTCCTTGGGGTAGGTCGCTCATCCTATGTAGATCTAGGGGCTCAATCAATCTCTCCAACACCACACACCTCTTATGAACTAGGTGCATTAGCTACCTATAGTTCCCCATGCAAGAAAACCCATGAATTAGGCACCTCCTGTGCCACATTATCTATAGCCCCAACAACAAAAATATTATTTGCGGCAGCCCCAAGTGCCACTATATCTAGAAGGGCTTGAATTTCCACCCACTCAGTAGAACCAACCAACAGTGTAACCTGTCTTCCTCCAAAACCAAACATCCCAACTAAAAAGTGCTGAGAAAGATCAATTAGATGAGCTAATAGATATGATTAGAAATATTTCTACAAATATGACACATGAGCCCATAATTCAAGAAATTATAGGCAAGAAGAAGGATGCTCCTCCAAATCAGCAAACTAATAAACTTCCCTCTAAAGAGAAAAGTTAGGGGAAGAGTAAGGAAAAGAAAAATGAAAAGGATAAGGGCCAAGTTGCCTAGGTTTGCATGCCTGTGGGACTCTTCCAAGGGAGGTTTGAAATACCACCTTTCCTTTCCACTATCTAGATATTTTGGAAGAACTCTCATAATTTTCTGATTGACCTAGGCACATCAAACAATGTTATTCCTTTAACTATATGCAAGGCTCTTGGGATTGTACCCACACCTTCAAGAAGAAAAGTAACTCAATTAGATAAAAAAGAGTTGAAAATCATTGGAGAAATCAATTATATCCCTATGTATATTGTTGGAAACCCAAGGGTGCAATAGGTAATTGACATCCAAGTTGTGGATATTCTTGATACATATAGAAAATTCATTGGATGAGACTTCACCTAAGCATTAAATGGGGATGCAACAACTAATTTCTCTCACATGTAGTTTCCATGGAAGGGGTTTCCAAATAATATTCACATTGATTGATAACCCCACATGAAGTTCATGATTATGGAATACAACAACATCAATGAGGTGCTATTTACTAAAATAAAATTTAGAAATTATTGTCCCATAGTTTATTAGGAAGAATCAGAGCCCCAAGAAGAAGGGATAACTAATGAGGTCTTCTTAGTGCAATGTACTCCTTCCAACCTATCCTACACACATTAGAGCACAAAAATGTTAGTAGAATCAGATGATGATGAGTCTTATGAAGATGGTAATTTAGGATTGCTAGATGGCATCCAAGACCTCATGGAAAGATACATACAAGACTAGCTTTGTCTAGGAACAAGAGTGGATTTCCAAGAACTCTTGGTTCCTAGTTGGTTCAGAGTGCATAACGTTGCCCACTTAGAATTTGAGTGTTGATATGTCAAATAGTAGTAGAACATGTCAAAGGAAAAGTCACCTCTCAAGAGGAGCTACCAACCGTACCACTTGCGACCAATCATGCTTAGTCAATGTTCACTCTAGAAATTATAGATATAAGCATGCAACCAAGGAGGAAATAAAACATTATTGGCCCTAAGGTTAAAGAATTTTCTAAATGCTATACATTACACTTCTATGGATCTAAGTCCAAGCAAGGAGTGGGATCCCAATTCAAACTCATTAGCCCCATGGGTAATACCTACCTCGCTACTCATAGAATTCAATTCTATTGTACTAATAATGTAGCAGAGTACAAAGCACTAGCTCATGGTCTCCTAATGGCTCTAAGGAAGAAATTTAAAATGATGCAAGTGTTTTGTAATTCAGAGCTGGTAGTAAAACAAGTTATAAAATTATACTCTCGCCATGATAGAAGGCTCGAAAACTATAGGCATAGAGTTTGGGATCTACATTAGAAAGCCAAATTCCTTTAATATCCCCCTGATCCCTCACTCCCAAAACTATAATTTTGATGCCTTAGCTCAAGTAGCTAGCACACTACAACCCCTCTCTTTTTCTGGCCTTAAAAGGTTCACCGTTGAGCTTACCTCCACCCCATATGTTACAAAAAATGTTACTCATTTTTTAATGTTCAATGATGAAAAACACATCTTGGAATTTATCACCAATTGCAATGTGTTTGATACCCAAATAATTGATAAAGCTAAGCTCAAAGAGGCTGAATTAGATATTGAAGGGATCATCAATCTCAAAATGAACACCACTCCAAGAGGTATGGTCTAGCTAGAGCATATATTTAACCTTGATCATATCTGAGAGGAAGATCAGTAAGCGAAAAAGGATTCCATCAATAATCATTTCAACACTCGCAACCTCAGGATAACTGAGGAGGTTAAAAATGTGTTTATAGGTAAATTTTGTACATTAGAAGAAATAAAAGGAATTATTGATGCTTTTCGAAAGTATCATGATGTAGTGGCATGGAGTTATGAATATTTGAAGACCTATGATACCTCCATTATTACGCACACTATTCCTCTTAGACCGGATGTCTGACCTTTTTGACAATGACAATGTCCCATTAATGCCCTACTAAAGCCCATCATCTGCAAAGAAGTACAAAAGCTACTTTTAGTAGGAACATGCTCCCAGTGAGGCACTCCACATGGGTGGCTAATTCGGTCTCGGTCAGAAAAAAGAATAGAGAAATTAGATTGTGTGTAGATTTCCTCAATTTGAATAGAGCTTCAGAGAAGGACAACTATCCAGTGCCTTCATTGGATGAGGAACTACAGATTTTCAATGGTTAATAGATGATGTTCTTCCTTGATGGGTATTCTAGATATAAACAAGTGATAGTGCAATATGAAGATAGACACAAACCCGCATTCACCACCAAGTGAGGGACCTTTGCCTACATGAGAGTTTCATTCAAACTCATCAACACAGGCACCACCTTCCAACATGCAATGGATATATCCTTCAAATATTTGATCAGGAAGTGAATAATCATCTATATGGATGATCTTATCATGTTCTCAAAGAAATAGGGTGATCATGATTTTGATCTATGCAAATTTTTCCAAAGATGCAGGGAGTTTGGGATATCCCTTAATCTAAAGAAGTGCATCTTTAGAGTCATAGAAGGAAAGTTTCTTAGGCATGTTATTTTAGAATGAAGAATCTCCATAGACCCCGAGCATATCGAACCCCTCTTAAAGATTCAGTTGCCAGGCAATAAGAAAGAGCTGAAATATTTCTTTGAAAAGATAAATTTCATCAAAAAGTTCATTACAGGATTTGTTGAGATTGTCAAGCTACTCAGTGCAATGTTGAAGCAGGATGCCAAAATTTAGTGGACTCTAGAGGCAAAGCAAGCCTTCGAGGAAATCACAAAATCCATTGTTGAATCATGTGTATTAGTTAGCCCTAATTATTTGAATCCCTTTTACATTTATTCATTTGCTTCAGATCACTCATGTGCTAGCATTCTAACTCAGAAGGATTATTAAGGAAATGAGCACCCAATTTCTTTTATGAGTGCCCCCTTAAAGGATTTTGAACTAAGATATCATAGTGTGGAGAAATAATAATATCCTCTTGTCAAAGGACTCAAGAAGTTTAGGAACTACATCCTGTGGAACAAGGTGTTCTCCATTGTCATTGACCTTGCAACAAAGACACTACTGATGCAAAATGAGTTGGGTGAAAGAAGAGAAAAGTGTATCACACTGCTACATGAGTATGACATGGAAATTAAGCCAATGGAGTTAGTAAGAGGACATAACCTCACTCAAACAATAGCTAACATAGTGGCTGAAGTAGGACCTAAACTTACGGTTCAACAATGTTAGCTTGGAGATGTTTCCCTAGGGGAGTGGTATGATGATATCGTCTACTACTTTCTTAAAAGGAAATTCCCGACCCATCTATAGGGGGTTCAAAAATGTGCTCTCCATTTGAAAAGTGGTAGTTACACATTGTGATGATCTATACTCTACAAGAAGAATCATGAAGGTGTCTACCTTAGATGCCTTGGGAAAGAAGAAGAAGAGCGGGTCTTGAAAGAAATTCATGATAAATTTGGCACCAGTCATGGATTTGGTCTTTCAACCACACATCAAATCCTATGAGTAGGTTACTGTTGGTTGAAAGTCTTCAAAGATTATCATAGCAATGTTTGTACATGCCATGCTTGCTAGACTGTCACAACCAAAGAAAGGATGACTGTTATCCTGTTGCAACCAATCTTGGAGGTAAGTCCATTCACACAATGGGGTCTCGAATTGATTATCCTGATAATCCCACCATCTTTTGTAGGTCTCAAGTACATTCTAACTATGTTTGATTATTGTACTAGGAGGACATAAGCTATTGCATGTAGACAATGCACTATAGAGGTAATTATCAATTTCCTTGAAAGTTTTATTTTAAATCGCTTTGATTGCTCGTATGCTTTAGTATGTGATAACTGCCCCACCTTTGCTTCACTTAATTCTCCAGTTGGAATTTTGATCAATGTATTGCCCTCAATTTCTCATCCAACTACTATCCTTAGGGAAACAACTTAGCCAAATCCAGAAACAAGAAGCTCATCACTGTCATCAAAAAGTTGCCTGATAGGAATCTCATGGACTAACATACCCAACTTCATTTCACCCTTTGGGAAGACTGCACACATCATAAGGCCTCCTTGGGAGATTCCCCTTTCCACCTCATCTTTGGCATAGAGCCTATATTTCCTATGCACCTCAATATCCCCACCCTTCAATTCATCAACACCTTTTATGAATAAGGGGATCAACGAGAAGCCCAATTAGCCTAGTTACTCCATCTAGAAGTATGTGAGCATGCCATTGAATTTTTTTCCAAACATCAAGGCATGTTCAAAAGGTGGTTTGATCAATGAGCCAAGATAAAGGCCTTCAAAATTGCTGATTTGGTCTTATGTTGGGACAAGGCCCATGAAAAGAAAGGAGGACATAAAAAATTAGACAAGCTCTGGCTTGGCCCTTTTGAAATTGCTAAAATATTGGGAGATAATGCTTCTACCTCAAGACCTTAATTGGTGAAGATGTCTTGTTTCCTATCAATGGGTAGCACCTTAAGCATTAATTCCAAGACTGAGCTCTCCCAAGTTGTTCTTTTAAATAACTATATATAGGTTAGTTTAGGTTGCTTTTGTTTCTTTGTTTTGCTACTTTCCTTCACCTTTGTTTTGCTTGTTTCCCAGCCTCACTTGCTCTACTGAGGGTTTTCTTCATTTCTACCATGGTGGTCATGCTCAGTTTCACAAACAATTCACTCTATTGTATTCTTTTACGTGTTCTCTAGCTAAGTGTTCACTCTCAACTATTGGTCTCAGATAGCTTCCATGGAATGGTCTCCTCATTTTAACTTTGACTTGGAACCGGATCCTTAATTAAATCTACTTGCATGCTTAGCTCAGATTTTGCACAAAGCATACACTAATTATTTCTAAAGAGCTATGTCGTGGTCATTATGACAACTTGGAAAGTGAAAAAACTCAAGTCTGCTATAGTGACCACTATGATTCCCAAACCCACAGTAGGCTTTGATGCTTACACGGTTAAGGAAAATGAAAAGTAGAAAAAGAAATATCAAAAGAAAAGAAAAGAAAATGAAAAATGTTGAAATCAGGCAACCATATGGATATGTGAATAAATCTACCAGGGCTATGGACACCTGACTGGTAGTAGAGAAATGTTTGTGGTGTCACAACAAAAAAATTTCTAGGGCTATGGACACTTGACTGGAAGTAGGGAAATTTCTAGGTTACTTTTGGGGTTAGCCGATTCATGTAGCTTGCTTGATTTGATTAGCTACCACATGTCATATTTTTTCAGGGAAGGGAATGAATTCACTAAATGCACACACTTCTAAGAGGTTTTGTGGGTTGATTAAGCTAAGGATCTAGTTCTCCTAGTTCACTTCTAGAAACCAGCCACCAGTCTATGAAACCAGAGATTTTAGGTTCTAAATGAACATTTATCCTTAGAATGCTTAGAAGTGTTCCCTAGTAGAGTCACCATTTTTTGTGCCTTTAGCACACACGCCCTATTTGGAATGTGCACCCACTCTTTTCATTTTTCCATGCCATTTTTATCTCTACCTCATTTTGCATGCGCCCTATTTTTTTGTCCCAAGTGGTCAGTGAATCTTAGAGGAATCATCTTGAGTTGACCATATTTTGCTACCCTCAAATTTCCATGGCTTTAGATCTTTGTAGAATTCCCTTGGGTATTCTCCTTCAATCTTTAGAGTTGCCATCCTTGGAACAATGCTAGTCCACCCCTATGGGTTGCCCTACATGGGCTTCCCTTGTTTCTCAACCATTCGAAATAACTTTCTCTTGAAGTACTCCCAGCTCATAGGATAGGCATCTTGGTTCGCTCTTTTCACTCCCAGTCGTTCCAAATGACTAATGCCTAGTTGTTGTCTGCTCGGCGAACTCCACCGCTCCCACCACCATTTTTAAGATTCCCATTCACCAACCTTGAGCACCACTATATGATTATTTATGGCCTATATTAAATGCTCAAAATTTTATAAATAGCACAATTTTATCTATCATTTTCACCTATCAAGAGTCTAGAAACTAGTTAGAGCTTGCCACCTTCACCGCTATCATGCCCACTAAGCCCTATCACCGACTTAAAGAATTTTCTGGCTGATTACTCACCCATCTTCATCTGGATTTGTAGGTTTTTCTTCCATCACCGCTTAACTTTGAGTTTTATTTAATTTCATGAAAGTTGTTAAATCTAGGTAAAAGTAAAATTGATAATCAACTAGAACAAACTCTAGCGATCAAAAACCATAAGATAAAAAATTTATAAGCTTCATAAATCAATCGCTAGCTGTGTGCAAGACTAGAGGTCCTCGTGGCCATTCTTTAACTAGGATGTTCATGCCCTCCAGGTTGACAACCTAACCATTATTGTTGTGTCCTTTCCTCAAATTTCCCAAATTTAAATGATGAGTATCTGCATCGGGTCCATCCTCACAAGAAGCCCCCTCAATTTGGCCTTCCCAGACTTACTAAAATTCATGATCCCACCACAGAGATCCTTTCACTCTCTAATAGTGTGGGCCCCTACCTATAGAATTTCCCTGGACCCACACCATTCCAAAATGATCATCTGACAACATCCTACTAGCAGGAAGGTTCCACCCCAATCATCGCCAATTAGACTTAATCAAGCCAAACTACCTAAGACCTAACCCATTATGGGTTGAGCCTTGTGGACTTCTGTCTATGGGATTCCATCCTAGCTCCATTGTCTTAGACTCATTTTTCCACCTATCGAGCCCCACCATCATGGTCTCCACCCAAGTTTAAAACAAATAAACCTATCCCCTTTGCAGACCATCCTTCATGGGTTTTCACTAACCTTTTTCCTCTAAACAAATGGCTAATTCAAAATGGTGAAAGAGTGAAGCCTTTTTGGCAACTGAATCTCGACCCCATCTTTGTCATTTGACCCCATCCATTATTGAAATGATTAAGTGTTTCCCTTTTTCATAATTCACACCATAGACCTCCATCAGCGAGTTGTCATGGCGTGATTTCCATTCCAAACTGCCCCAAGTGACCGTCCCTCCACCCTACGGAGCCTGAACCTACTACCATTGACTAAACTTAAAATGCAAAAATAACTAAGGATTTGGCCCTAGGGATACCATCTCTTATAGGAGATTGTTCGCAGGACTCCATCTTGGTCTTATTGTTCCCAAACAGACATCGATCCTTGTTGGTCTGTTATGTGAGACCCAACCTGGCCATTTCCCTTCGACTGTCTATGAAAAAACTATTAGAAACCAAGATTTGAAATGCAAACTAGAAAAATACCTTCCACAAAGAGAAAAACAAAAAAGCAGAGAGATTGCAAAAACATGTGCAACATAATATTATTCACGAATTCTTAATTACAAGATATGATTTTCTTTATAAAAGAAAATATGCATAACCCTAATATTATCTTGAGCAACAAGATAGCTCAACAAGATAAGGATGAGAATTAATTAACCTAGGAATTAAATATTGCCTAAGTAAAGTTATGCAAGTGTAATTAAATATTAATTACACTAACACCCCCCTATAAGTGCAACTTAGGGAGACTAAAAAAACATGCACCTAAAAATAAGATGAATGCAAGAAAGCATGAATGGGTCCTAGCAAAAAGGCCTAATCAAGTACCCAAGTACAAATGCAATGATGAGGTAGAGAAGGAAAACCCAGTGGGACAAAACCCCCCTATAATGAGATGACTACTACAAAGAAGCCCTGGAAGAACATTGTGGAGTAACATTGGAACAGTGAGGTCCGTTTTGGCCCAAAGTGCCCAAAAAATTAGGTGACCCCCAGATCTATTAGAATAATTATTGAGCTTGAAACCCTCCCAGATATGGAAAACCCTAATCTAATCCAAGAGCTCTATAAATATGCTCAAGGAATGAAACCCTAGAGGGACTCCAAATGAGCTATGCAATGTATTCATCCAAAAAAGTTGAGAAGAGGCTAAAAATCGAGGCTCTGATACCATGTTAGAAACCCAGATCTGAAATGCAAACCAGAAAAAGAACCTTCCACAAAGAGAAAAACAAAAAAGTAGAGAGATTGCAAAAAGATGTGCAACATAATATTATTCACGAATTCTTAATTACAAGATATGATTTTCTTTATAAAAGAAAAGATGCATAACCCTAATATTATCTTGAGCAACAAGATAGCTCAACAAGATAAGGATGAGAATTAATTAACCTAGGAATTAAATATTACCTAAGTAAAGTTATGCAAGTGTAATTAAATATTAATTACACTAACACCCCCCTATAAGTGCAACTTAGGGAGACTAAAAAAGCATGCACCTAAAAATAAGATGAATGCAAGAAAGCATGAATGGGTCCAAGCAACAAGGCCTGATCAGGTACCCAAGTACAAATGCAATGATGAGGTAGAGAAGGAAAACCCAGTGGGACAAAACCCCCTACAATAAGATGACTGCTGCAAAGAAGCACTGGAAGAACATTGTAGAGTAACACTAGAACAGTGAGGTCCACTTTGGCCCAAAGTGCCCAAAAAATTAGGTGAACCTCAGATCTATTAGAATAATCACCAAGCTTGAAACCCTCCCAGATATGGAAAACAGTGACCAAAATGAATGAAATAAAACTCATTTATGACTTTTTCCAGGGCTCTAAATCCAATGGAAAACCCTAATCTAATCCAAGACACTCTATAAATATGCTCAAGGAATGAAACCTTAGAGGGACTCCAAATGAGATATGTAATGTATTCATCCAAAAAAGCTGAGAAGAGACTGCAAATCGAGGCTCTGATACCATGTTAGAAACCCAGATCTGAAATGCAAACTAGAAAAGAACCTTCCACAAAGAGAAAAACAAAAATGCAGAGAGATTGCAAAACGATGCGCAACATAATATTATTCATGAATTCTTAATTACAAGATATGATTTATTTTATAAAAGAAAAGATGCCTAACCCTAATCTTAATTAACCTCAAGACCTAGGAATTACAAGATATGAGAATTAATTAACCTAGGAATTAAATACTATCTAAGTAAAGTTATGCAAGTGTAATTAAATATTAATTACACTAACACCCCCTATAAGTGTAACTTAGGGAGACTAAAAAGGCATGCACCTAAAACTAAGATGAATGCAAGAAAGCATGAATGGGTCTTGGCAACAAGGCCTGATCAGGTACCCAGGTATGAATGCAATGATGAGGTAGAGAAGGAAAACCTAGTGGGACAAAACCCCCCTACAATGAGATGATTGTTGCAAAGAAGCACTAAAAGAACATTGTGGAGTAACACTGGAACGGCGAGGTCCATTTTGGCCCAAAGTACCCAAAAAATTAGGTGACCCCCAGATCTATCAAAAAAATCACCAAGCTTGAAACCCTCCCAGATCTGGAAAATGGTGACCAAAATGAATGAAATAAAAGTCATTTATGACTTTTTCTATCACTCTAAATCCAATGGAAAACCCTGATCTAATCCAAGACGCTCCATAAATATGCTCAAGGAATGAAACCCTTGAGGGAATCCAAATGAGCTATGCAATGTATTCATCCAAAAAAGCTAAGAAGTGGCTCCAAATCAAGGCTCTAATACCATGTTAGAAACCTAGATCTGAAATGCAAACCAGAAAAAAAAACCTTCCACGAAGAGAAAAAGAAAAAAGAAGAGAGATTGCAAAAAGATGTGCAACATATTATTATTCAGGAATTCTTAATTACAAGATATGATTTTCTTTATAAAAGCAAAGATGTCTAACCCTAATCTTATCTTGAGCAACAAGATAGCTCAACAAGATAAGGATGAGAATTAATTAACCTAGGAATTAAATATTACCTAAGTTATGCAAGTGTAATTAAATATTAATTACACTAACACAAACAATTAAAATGTGCACTATCCCCAGAACCAATAGTGCACATCTCCTCTTCCAGACCTTCCTCCAACCTTTGCCATTCCAAATGGTCATCACCCAACATCTCCCTGCACCATCTGACTCGTAGTAACTTGAGCTCCAAAGGAACTATCATGTCATCAAATGAAGTTGTGGGTACAACATGGCAGAACACTACTTTAGGAACGTCGCCTTGACAAAATCGTTTTGTTTTCTAGATCCCAAATGGCCAAGCCACTTCCTAATTTTATGTGCCTTGGACCCGCATGACCAAAAGATGAACTTAACGCTCCCTGAAACATCAAAGTGATTTCGACCCACATGCCAAAATGAATTGACCTCCCTGTTGAACCTCTTTTCATGACCAAATATCGATGTGGGTTGGGACATGTAGGTTGTCATATGTTGATTGTTGTCCCCTCTATAGCTTCCTTCAGAATGGCTACCAGCCCAGGGGAGTCTACACCCCTAGGCTCACATTTTTATATCCCCCTCCAACGAAAGACTAATGTTGATTTGAAAGAGATGTTAGGATCTATAAGTGATGAATTATCTAATGTAACATTATTTTGCTAGATTTTGGCTACCTTTACCCATGTTCTATGCTCGAATGTGTTTACTACTCTCTCATCCATAGGATATATGGAACCAGGTGTAGGACCTTGGGAGGAAGTTGTGGAGAAAGCAAAGGGAAAGAATCCAGCCAAAGGACCTTGAGGAAAAGAAGATAAGGACTAGATGAATTACAAGTTCCAAGGGGAACCCTTCAACTCCAAGGTTACCGTAGATTAGAGGGAGATCTCAAACACTAATCTAGGACATTTTGATATTCATGAGTTCAAACAAAGGGTCTGAATCAACCCCACCATGGAAAATACCAGAAGGATTAGAAGCAGTGGGTTGGCTAAGGCTATTGGGTTCCCACCTACCCTCATAGCCCCTAAGCTTGTAATGGCCTGAAGGAAGGCATACCGAGAGGACATGAAAATAATAGTAGATGGGTATGGGAATGTATTAGCTGACCTATCTACTAAATCAATAGGGAGGACCTTCCAAATCCCTACCTTTAATGAGATGGAGGAAACATCCAAAGAATATGCTAAGTAGATGTGGGACACTGATCCCCTCAAGTACAAAAAGCTTATCAACCAGTACTAGATCAAGGAGAAGAGGGGCAGTGCAAATAAAGTTCCCCAAGATCTCTTCCTAATAAATTTTGAGGAGGATTATCATGAGTTGTTAACCCTATTGATTAGAGCTATGGACCTTCCAACTGTGTCCTTCTTTAAGGAATGGATGCTATAATTTGTAGAGGAAATCATCTGAGGGGAAACCAAATTATATTAGGCAGCAATGATCAACTAGTGTCTGCATGAGAAATTTGTGGCATTGAAGAGGACCTCACAATTTTACAACCTCATACCTAGTCAATTTTCTTTACAACCATTCCCAATACTGGGGACTATTCATTGCACCAAATTCAACTCAAGGCAAGGAATTGAAGGTCTATGATAGGTATCCCCAACTTCAATTCTAGAACTTTAATAAAGACTATTGCAGAGTCAATCATGCCTTCATAGGCCATATTATTAGAATTCTTGGAAGTGACTTTGAGAGAAGGGTCTCACATAGTGCCAATGCTTTCATCTACCGGTTCGGCTTTTTGTGCATATAATTTTCTAAATTTTATCTACATTTGAGCCAAGGGTTTCTTAGAGAAACCATGTAAGCTACCTCGGTACCCAAATGATCAGTTGATACTACTTGAACTCTCTTAGTAGCTACAACGAGCACATGCCCTCCTAAGTGATAAGCATAGAGTGGGGATTCCCTATCCCCTCTCCTTCAACCAAGGAATATATAAACTCCAAACATCCCAGTGTGTGGACTATTCCAATAAAGAACTTGTGGAATATAACCTAGAGCTCCACTTTCCCCAGCTGCAGATGGATCCATACAACAAGCTTAGGAAGATGGTAAGGATTGAACATGCCAACACACATAATGCTGAACACTTTTTGGCCAAATTTAGGGATGTTGAGGAAGTGCGAATGAGGCACTATATGTGCATGATGATGTATTTTTTCAAGGAGGTCAAATTGTTCCCTGTGCTAGATCAAAAGTGGAGAACAAAAATATGGTGATTGATCCTTGATATGACACAGTTGCCAATCTCTCGTTACCATTAGTTGACTAGAATGTAGAAGAGGTCAATGACCTCGATATTCTGATAAAGTTGATTGAGGAGAGAACCAAAGAATGGATTGATATACATATCTCCCAATTGAAATTACAAGGAGCCACCCTAACATATTAAGAGCTTGAAGATGAACTAGGAAGGGAGACCGATAGTGGGATAGTTGTTTCCCCATCTAGAGAAACTTCAAAATATCCTCTAGTCACTAGGTCAAGAAAGAGGAAAGAAATGGCTAAACATCAGCCCAAGCCTAGGGTGTACTCAAGGAAGGCCTCAGAATTTGAACCTTCCAATAAATCAAAGACATCAAGTAGTTTCATGAAGATTCCCACCATCTAGGAGGATGTAATCCATGAGGGAGAAGAACAAGAGGCCGAGTAGCCAAAGTATCTACCTATTACCTCCACTGCTATTGTTGCCACTACTATTGCTCCTCTACCTACTTCTCAAGAAGTTGTTGCTACTTCCCCCCCCACGGTGGATATTTGAGTCCACCTTGCTTCCACCCCACCTATTGCACAAAGTAATGGTAATAGATTCTTCCTCTACCACTACTTCTTCGCTCTCTTCCTCCTCTATGTCTCCTTCATCATCTCTTCCATTGGCTATTGCAACAATACCTATGTTCACTCTCTCAATTCTAGAAGCCTTTGCAAGGCACATGCAAAACATGCCAACGAAGCTCTCTTGGGTACTCATGAACCCTATTGTGCAAGCTACCCTAGCACAAGTTGTTTCTAGTCTTCATTTCCTATGCTAGATCAAAAGTGGAGGATAAAATTATAGTGATTGATCCTTGATATGAAACAGTTTCCAATCTCTCATTACCATTAGTTGACTGGAATGTAGAAGAGGTCAATGACCTTGATATTTTGATAAAGTTGATTGAGGAGAGAACCAAAGAATGTATTGATAGATAGATCTCCTAATTGAAACTACAAGGAGCCACTCTAACATATTAAGAGCTTGAAGATGAACTAGGAAGCGAGACCGATAGTGGGACAGTTACTGCCCCATCTAGAGAAACTCCAAAATATCCTCTAATCACTAGGTCAAGAAGGAGGAAAGAAATGGCTAAACATCATCCCAAGCCTAAGGTGTACTCAAGGAAGGCCTCAGAAAGTGAACCATCTGAGAAATCAAATGCATTGGGTAGTTTCACAGAGTTTCCCACATCTAGGAGGATGTGATCCATGAGGGAGAAGAATACGAGGCCAAGCAACCAAAGTCTCTACCTATTGCCTCCACTACTATTGTTGCCACTAATATTTCTCCTCTACCTACTTCTCAAGCAATTGTTGCCACTTCCCCACCCGCAGTGGATATCTAAGTCCACCTTGCTTCCACCCCACCTATTGTACAAGTAATGGTAATAGATTCTTCCTCTACCACTACCTCTCCACTCTCTTCCTCCTCCATGTCTCCTTCATTATCTCTTTCATTGGCTATTGCAACAATACATATGTTCACTCTCTCAATTCCAGAATCCTTTATGAGGCACATGCAAAACATGCCAACGAAGCTCTCTGGGGCATTCATGAACCCTATTGTGCAAGCTACCCTAGCACAAGTTGTTGCTAGTCCTTGTTTCCTATGCTAGATCAAAAGTGAAGGATGAAAATACAGTGACTAATCCTTGATATGACATAGTTGCCAATCTCCTGTTACCATTAGTTGACTAGAACGTAGAAGAGGTCAATGACCTTGATATTCTAATAAAGTTGATTGAGGAGAGAACCAAAGAATGGATTGATAGATAGATCTCCCAATTGAAAATACAATAAGCCACCCTAACATATTAAGATCTTGAAGATGAACTAGGAAGCGAGATCGATAGTGGGATAGTTGTTGCCCCATCTAGAGAAACTTCAAAATATCCTCTAGTCACTAGGTCAAGAAAGATGAAAGAAATGGTTGAACATCAACCCAAGCCTAGGGTGTACTCAAGGAATGCCTTAGAAGGTGAACCTTCCAATAAATAAAATACATTGGGTAGTTTCATAGAGATTCCCACCATCTAGGAGGATTTGATCCATGAGGGAGAAGAACAAGAGGCTGAGTAGCCAAAGACTCTACCTATTGCCTCCATTGCTATTATTGCCACTACTATTTCTCCTCTACCTACTTCTCAAGCAATTATTGCCACTTCCCCACCCACGGTGGATATCTGAGTCCACCTTGCTTCCACCCCACCTATTGTTCAAGTAATGGTAATAGATTCTTCCTCTGCCACTACTTCTCTTCTCTCTTCCTCCTTCACATCTCCTTCATCATCTCTTCCATTGGCTATTGCAACAATACCTATGTTAACTCTCTCAATTTTAGAATCCTTTGTGAGGTACATGCAAAACATGCCAAAAATCTCTCTAGGGTATTCATGAACCATATTGTGCAAGCTACCCTAGCACAATTTGTTGCTAGTCTTTGTTTCCCTACTCCATTCGAACCACTAGAAACAAAAGAAACAATGTAGATATTAGAAGAGTTGGAGAGGCAAGAGAGAGAAGCTACTAAGGAGATGGAAGAGAAAGGAAATGATTACCATGAGAACACTAAATACCAGCATCTAATGATTGATAAAGTGGTACGTGAAGGAGAGGAGGAAGAGATACAATCATCAGAGGACATTGAGGAGCTTGGCACAAGATATATTGTGGAAACTATCAACATGGAGCTTGAGGAGGAGTTGGATCAACAACTGAAGAACACCAGGGAAGAATTAGAGAGAAAACCCTTTGATGAAGAGAGGGATACAGATGAGAAAATGGAAGACACCCAACCCTAGCTAGGAAAGAGGATGACATCCCCAAACATGGTAAGAAGATGCCTTTTTTAGAGGAACAAGAGGAAAAGGAGGAAGAAAAGAAAGGAGAATACAAACTTGAAGAAGAGGCTAAAAAAATGAAGAAAATCCTAGAGATAGAACATCATGAAGAACATACACATGACAAAGAGGAAGAAGAAAAACCCATAGAAGTGGAGGAGAGCCCCAAGGAACACATAGCCACTGAATCCCCGGGAAAGGAAGATTACTTTATCTAGGATTGTAATGAAGAAGAAGAGGAAAAGATAGAAAAAAAGACCCTAGGTGATAAGGAAATAGAAATCCATCACACCCATGAAGAAGAAGGTGATCTTGAAGCGCCAAAAGGAGAATCTCAAATGATCAAATGGCTTGAGAAGCAATTGGAGAAGAAAACCCCAACCCTAAGAGATCTAAAGGTGAGGCTAGAGGTCATCTTGGGTTGAGCTCAAATATGCACAAAGGAGGAGAAGAGGCCAAGGGTTAGATCTCATCTGAAAATGGATGCATTCAGATCTAGGACAATGGAGATAGCCACTCCAGTTATGGAAGAAGAAGGGGTAACCTATAATATTTCTAACCTTGACTTTGGGACAACAATAAGAGAGCAGAAGATCGACCATCTATAGGGATCTTTTGCCACTTTTGTGCACCAGATACATAAGTACAAGACATCCAAAGAGGAGTTAAAAGAATAGGTGGAAAATCTAATATCTTACATTCAACAATTATTGTCAATCGAGGAGCTTCCCACAACATCATCAACACTACCACAACTGTTGTCCAAAGATCACATTGACAAATTGTAGAAAAGAAAGAATTGGACAAAGCCCACATAGAATTGGTTCTAGAAAGTCCTCTAAAATTGAAACATGGGCATAGGCCATGCTGTCAAGATAGCCAGCAAGTTCCTAGATGTACAAGAGATACTTGAGGGAATAAAGAAATTTTGCACTGACTTCTCAGAGTTATATAGGATCACATATCCCAAGCATGAGGCTATTCTAAAGATACTTGATAGATCCTAGGAGAAGGATCTTGCTTTGGTAAAATATTATCATTAGCTTGTGGAAACATGGAAGTTGGGCTTAGACCATAGAAACGAAGTGCTGGAAAGAGTGCTCTATGAAGTGGAACTGGATATTAAGTGGGCTAAGGAAATCAGGGTAGCCTATGAAGAATATCTAAGATGAATGACATATTTTGATATGCTTGTCATTGAGCTAGCCCTAGAGAAAATAAAGCCATAATTTCATAAGAAGATGGAGAATGGGACTGAAGATGCACTTATGCCAGATTTTATGGGTTTTTTTGCACAAGCCTTTGCCTAATCTGAGTAGGTGATAAAGAATACATAAAAATTTGATAAGGACTAGAAAGAGATTACAAGAAAATATAGGAAATTGAATTTCCAATTGATCTAATTTGATTTATTGGAGAGGAACAAGCTCCAAGAATTGATCATAAAGTTTTTGGAGTATGCCACTATGAAGAAGAGTGAGGGAAATTCTATCATAGATGATGAATTCCTCACAAAGTAGCTATAGTAGCAGGAAATCAACAAGAAGACAAAAGAGCTACAATGCTACTCACTAAAGGACAAAATAGGAAAAATGAAAAAATGTAGTTTTAAATTGCAAAATATTTGGGGGTAGGTGAACAAATAATTTAATTTTGTTCAGAATGTTTTAGCTTACTTCATAGATTATTGAATGTTGTTCATTGGTTTTGAAGAATTATATGGTTTTGATGTCTTCCATGGTTCATGCTTTTTTGTTGTTTATTGATGATAAACTATAGTGTAAAACTAGTCTAAACTTCATATGAATGTTGCAATAAAATTCCATCTTTTGTTCATGCTTTGTGGTGAATGAAAGGTTGAAAATATGTAGACCTTAGAAGATTGCATAGGTTTCATGAGACTGTAAACTATTTTGATTAAGTGGAATTTTGTTTTGGGAAGGTTGTCCACTGTAGGGTCCTCAATTATCATTGTTCATTGCTAGTTTGAGGTTGAGGAACTTTGTGACTTTAAACAAGGTTCATTGCACATTGTAAAGCCAAATCTAATGTTCAAATAGGAGTTCTAGACTGTTGTTTAAACCTACAAGAATTGTGCAATCAATTTCCCATTTTAAGAACTCCATTGGAAGAACCAATTCCCCTTCAACATAACTTACATCAGTTTTCCCTATGATTACCAACAAGATCACATCAAAACAAATGAAACATTCCAAGAAAGTCATGATCTAACACCCAAGATACCTTGGGGTGACTTTTGAAAACTTCTTGTTGGAGATTACCTTTTGAGAGAGGTGATGCACCTATGCATTACCTGTGTTGAGAAGTGCATAAAACACCCATCAACTGAAATGGCGCTAGAAGGAGGGCCTTTTGAGTTAAGCTGGATTGGATTGGGTAATTCTCCCTTAAAAGATTCCAAAGAGTTTTAAGATCTACACCAAACAAAGGGGAACTTCAAGAACTACAATCCCCTACAAGAACTAGAAGGACTAAAAGAGGTGACACAACCTCTTCTTCCTCCATTTCATCTACTTCACCTTCATCTTCACCCCTATCCTTCTTCCACTTGCCACACTCTCAATCTTCCTCTTGCACTTCTACCTCTTACACATAGCCATCCCAAACTACTTTTCAACCGCTTGTTTCTCATAGATGGGGTGCTTCCCCTATCGCTACCATTCAATTCCAAGGCACAGTCCCAATTGCCAGTGCCCCTATGCAGCCCCAAGTTACTGTTCAACAAAAAAAACCACCTCCTCCTCCCCTCATGTCTTGGTTGGGGAACAACCCATCTCCATTGCTATTCAATGCATACCATGACATGCCCAAGAACTTGAAGG
>VDFB02000015.1:468163529-468597549 GCA_007258455.2 Sequoia sempervirens
ATTTGGCAGAACACGAGGGAGATCAAATCATAGCAAAGGAAGAGGACGTTTTACACCAAGAAGAGCAAGAGAAAATACACAATTTGAAAGCAGAAGACCGGCATCAAACCCGCATGCTCATTCCACACCAACAAGAAGAAGGGGGAGCAACCATTCTCATAGCCATTATCAAGGAGAGAGGCATGATAAATCCAACATCCAATGTCATTATTGCAATAAATTTGGGCATTTTGCATCTAAATGTAGAAAGAGGCAATATGACATGAATAAACAAAAGGAACATTTTACAAATGAAAACCAACCCAACACTAGTGAACAAAACACCATATTGATAACATGCAATGTAGCACAAGAGAGTCCAAAGAAGTATGGTTCTTAGATAGTTGTTGTAGTAGTCGCATGAGTGGGAGTAAGGAGATGTTTGCAACAATTAATGATTCGGTAAAATCAGAAGTAAAATTGGGGAATGATCACCGAGTTTCAGTCATGGGAAAAGGGTCAATTAACATAAGAACTAAATAAGGTGAGGAGAAGCATATTTTTGATGTATACTATGTTCCTGGATTGCAACACAATATCATAAGTGTTGGGCAACTAGTGCAAAAAGGATATAGAATATACTTTGAAAATGGTGAAGGTGTGATTCTAAGACAAGAAACCAAGCAATAGGCTGATTGCAAAAGTTGAAATGACAAAAAAAAGGATGTTTCCACTTAGAATCTAAAGTGAACTATTCTTAGAACCACAAGGATTGCAAAAGGTTGTTGAGTTAACTTTCAAAGCTTCATACAAAAATGAATCTTGTCTATGGCACTTAAGACTTGGACATTTAAACTTCAAAGAATTACAACTGTTATATAAAAAATGAATCATATATGGATTGCCACCAATAGAGCCACTTAAGACAACATATGAGAGTTGCATATTGGCAAAGCAACATAGAAAAAAAATTCTAGTTGGGGAGTCTTATAGGGAAAAACATCCACTTGAGATAGTGCATTCAAACCTTTGTGGACCTATGCAAACACCATCCATAAGTAGAAGACTTTATTTCTTAACATTTATTGATGATTTCAACGGGAAAGTATGGGTTTATTTCTTGAAATACAAATTAGATGTATTTGTTGTTTTTAAGGAGTCTAAAGCAAAAGTTGAGAAAGAAAGTGGATACAATATTAAAACATTGAGAACCGATCAAGGTGGTGACTACATATCAAATGATTTTCAGAAATTTTGCCAAGAAAATGGCACAAAGAAACAATTTACAGCAAGGTATACTCCTCAACAAAATGGAGTAGCTAAGAGAAAGAATAGAAAAAATATGGAAATGGCTCAAAGTATGATAAAAGAAAAACATCTACCAAATGAGTATTGGGCTAAAGTGGTTGCATGTTCGGTATACATATTAAATAGATGTCCAACAAAAGCAATGATAAATAAAACACCAGAAGAAGCTTGAAGCATAATATAGCACATTTGAGAGTCTTTGGATGTGTGGCATACTCATTGATACCTAAAGAGTTGAGAAAGAAACTAGATGATTTAGAGGAGAGAAGTGTATATTTGTGGGTTATAGTGAACAATCCAAGGCATATAAGCTATACAATCATCTCACAATGAAGGTGATAATAAGCCATGATATTGAGTTTGTTGAAGAAGCATGGGATGGCAACATAGACAAGACAACTGCAATTGTAGCTAGTGTTCCACAAGAGAATGAAGAGGATGAAACTCAAGTTGTGAATCCTACTACACAAGCAAATGTTCCTACAATACCTTCTAAGGCACCCACCACTTCAAATCCAACTACTCCAGCAAGTAATAACAACACTGAATCTTCTAATCCAACACTTGCATCACTAAGATCAAGGTCTATAAATACTTTAAAGAAGACATGTAGTCTAAGAGACATTTATGATGAAATACAAGAGGTTTAAAATGATGATTTATGCTCTAATTTTGCATTCTTAACACAAGCTGATCCAATTTATTTTGAAGATGCCATTAAGGATGAAAATTGGATTGCAACCATAGATGAATAAATTTGGTCAATTGAAAAGAATCAAACTTGGGATCTAGTAGAGCTTCCTAAATGCAAGGATGTGATTGGAGTTAAGTGGATTTACAAGACAAAGTATAATGTGTTGGGATATGGCTTTCTTGATGGCATGTGGCCTCTAGTGTTTTCACTGATGGCAACCTAAGTCATCCTTCGGGTCCACAGACCAAGATTTATCCATACCGGTAGAAAATGTAAAGATCAGTGTTTTACAGGCAGCAAATATGAAGAATAGGGTATCTGGTCAGTTAGTCGATCTGTATGCTTCACCTGATCATCATTTTGAGTTGTGGATCTCTGAGATATTTTGTTAAGCATCTATTCTATCTTCTTGTTAAGTTTTGTGGTGTTGCATTGATCAATGTATGTGTTAGGAGATCCAGTTGGATGCTTTGGCAGGATGTTTTTTTGTTTATTTGCTCATTGTGGCCGACCTAGTGAATGTCGCATGTCACGGATGTATAAAGAGTAATTGTCTAATTATTTCTTGTGTTGGTTATTTTGTTTTGGGTCCTATCTATGTCTTAGCCGACTTTGATGGGTGTGCATTAAATTTAATTTGTGATTTGAGCTGACCATTGAAGGATATTTTATGTTTTGTTAAAGTCGACTTGAAGCGATGAAATCTTTGTTAGCGGATATATATATGAGATTAGTAATTCATTTTGAGAGAGAGTAGCAAATGTGTAAGTGTGTGAATGTGTGTGAAGAGTAGAGCAGATGTATGAGTGAATATCAAAAAGGTGATTGAGCGATCTATGCACAATTTCAAAAGGGTAGAAAAATAGAGAAGAGTAGAGCAGAGCAAAGCAGGAATACAGAATCATTCAAAAGGGCTAAAGATCATCCACTAAGCTTCATTGGAACTGAATCCAGACATTTGGAGATGCTATCCTCTCAATTCAACTTTTTGTTGTAATCACAAATATTTTGTAAGGTAGTGAGCCTTCCATATTTTGAGCAGTGAGCTCTAGGCAATGTGCCTAAATGAATGCGCATTCCCTTTTATTCATACTTTTAATAGAGTATAAATTATGGATTAACCTCCACTGTGGTTTTTCCCGTAACAAGGTTTCCACGTAAAAATCTTGGTGTTATGGTGCTTTGATTATCTTGTTCATGTTCTTGCATCTTTATTTCTATTCATGTGTTGTAAATGGTTTAAGATCTGGATTTAATTGTTAAAATTACTGAACACCATTCACCCCCCCTCTCAGTGTTCTCTAAGTCCAACAATTGGTATCAGAGCAAAGTTCCTCTACAAAAGTTTAACAACTTGAGGTGGATCTTGGATTGCAATGGAGTCTGGTGGTCTTCAACAACAACTTATGGTGGCACTTGATGATCTTGATAAGTCTAAAGCAGAAGTCATGGAATTAAAAGAAAATCTTGTGGATGCTGAGAAATTCATTCAATCATTGAAGGATAAAATCAATGAGTCAAGAGAAAAGAGGAAGGAGCTTTGTGATCAGATGAAGCAGAAAGAAAATAAGAGCTTGGAAGATGTTCACCTGAATCAGACCCTAAAAGAGATAACTGAAGAATGTGAATAACTTGCTAGGGACAATGCTACTTTGAAGCTTGAGATGGAATCTATGGCAATGAAGCTAACTAAAGAGATTGAAGAAAGAAAGAAGAATGAGGAGAATCTGGAACAGTCCTTGAAAAGTCTAAAGAATGCAGTAGAGTAAATAGTGGATTCATTCAGATGGAAATTGAACTGCAACAATCCATAAATAATGAACAAGAGCTTGAAACACATATAGTTATTCTCAAAGATGAACTCACTACTACAAATGAATACAAGGAGAAGTTCAGGATTAGTTCTGCTAAGCTTGATGAGTTGACTAAAGGACAAAACGATGCAAATGATAAGTGAGGTCTTGGATATGAGAAGAAAGCTCTGAATCTGAACATAAGGATTCTATACAAAGAAATTAGATGAACAAAGGCATAAGGTATCCGGTAAGACAACCCAATGCTCATAAGTTTAATGGTTACTGCTTTTCTTGCAATAAATTTGGTCATATGGCTTCTCAGTGTAGAAGTAAAATAAATTCCAGCAGTCCATCATTTCCCGATCATTGTTTTAGTTGCAAAAAGTTTGGGCATAAGTCAATTGAATACAGAAGCATGTCTGTCAGTGTAAGGAATGTTAAATGCTACACCTATGGAAAATTTGGGCATATTGCTAATCAGTGTAGATCAAAGGGAAATCAATGGAATGAATGGTATAGACAAAGAGATCTGGTGTGTTACAATTGCAATAGATTTGGTCACATTACAAGATTTTGCAGAAACAAAAACATGGATAGAAGAGGTCTAGTATACAAGGGAAAAATATCATAGAAAGATGAAAAAGGAAAAGGGAAAGTGACTGTGGAAGAGATTAGAGATCAGATGAAAAAAACATGGGTAAGGAAGAGTGACTTTGATGAAGGGAATAAGTCTACACCAGAATCTTCTTCTGGTAATTCCTCCAAAAATTGATCTCAGGCCATTGGCCTAGGGGGAGTCTTTTCAAGAAAAATCCTTTGTTCCCCTATTGGTAGCTAGCACCGAAATGCAGGAAATTGTCAGTAGTTGTAATAAAAGATTGCAAATGCATAAGTGATCACTTATGCAGAAACATGAGAAGTAGAAGGTCTACAGACAAATTTTTCTTTTGTTGTCTGAGAAGACAGAGTACTTGGAACTCCTAAGGGAAAATATTTAATGCGACAAAAGGCTAGGTGCGTGAAGTTATAAAAGGGTATTTGGAACCCTCATTTGTCACCTTGCATTGAAGAAGAAAAGGAGCCTCTGTAGCGAAATTTCAAAAGGAGCAAAGCAAATTCAACGACAAATTCATCAGGCATTTCAGTTGCTTTTTGAATTTTGAATTTTGTGCTCGGTAGAAAAACTTGTTTCGTATCGAAAGAAAAATGAAGCAAATAAAAGGAATGGTGAATTTGGATGATTATAGAAATGGAAAGATTAGGGTTGTGAGAAATTTGTTGCTAGCCGGTGAATTGAAGTGGCTTGAAGGTGAGAAACATAAAAGTTTGGACATTTGGAATGAGTTTCCTTATTTCATTAAAACGTAGAAGTGGTCAAGTTTATCCTGAACAGATTGAATGAGGACATTCTAACCTTGGATAAACCCTATCTTATTTCAAAGGATGTAATTAGAAATTTAATTGGTCTATGCAATGTTGCAGATATTTTGAAAAAGAAGTTGATTCAAAACAAGGAAGTTTAAACCATAATGAGAGTGACAGGAGATCAGAGGCCTCTAGTAATTTCAACGATCAAAGATCCAATAACAAGGTACAATGCACATGGGATTTCATATAAAAATTTCTTTAAAAATAGGGAAGGCGCAACTTTGATAGGTGCAATTTATATTGCTCACAAAATGATAATGGAAGATGAAGACTTTGATCTGCATGAATTGTTGAAGGATCAATTAATGAAAAATGTGCAATTGATGAAAGAAGCAGATTACCCCTTCAGGTTTGGCACTTTGGTCATATGCATCATGATGTATTTTTTGAAATGCTTGTCTCAGAATGACAATGTGGTATGGAAGGAAAGTGAACCGTTTTGTAAGAAAAAATTTAAACATTCTAATGCTTTGGGAAATTATGAGCAAGCATATGCAAATTTCTTTAAGGAATTGCTAGGGAAGTTTGGAGAAGTTAACATTTCCCTTCTGGTAAAGAAGCTTGAAGTTGGATCGTCTTCCGGTAAAATAGAAAGGAAGCAGAAAAGGGATCTAGAGTTTTCTAATGACACCCCTACAGCACATAAGTCCCCAAGAACTGAATTAAAAGGGAAAGAACATATTATTGTGGATATACCAAATGAAGAATTTGATGAGTACATTCCTAGGGATGAACCGAAATCAGTTGAACTAGATGTAATAATGGCAGAAGGAAGCAATGAAGAAGGTCCTTTACTCAAAGCAAAGATACTATAGATTGTTCAAGAGGAAGATGGAATGCAAAATATTGATGACATATGGTTAGATGGACCCTCATATGAGTAGGACCTTATTGAGAACACATTGAGTTCTTACTTTGTGCAGAATAACATTGGATTGGAAAGTTTGAAGAATGTGCTTCCAGAAGAAATGATTGAATGTATCAAGGAGGCTATGGCCTTTGATCCTCAAGATAAGAAAGAGGAAGAAGTAATTCTACATCTGAAGGAGCAGTTTAGGTTGTCCCTTACCAAACTAAAAAAGAAAAGGAATAAGTTACTTAGGCAATGCATTAATTCAGCTAATAGCATTTACAACTATTGTCTTTGGTGGCCTCAAGTTGTTGGGAGGTATAAGGAAAAATTGGAGCAGATTGAAGATGAGTTGACCAAAATCAGTCAAGATTACAGTATGCTTTAGGACTAGGATGGAGTAGTCAAGAAAAAGATTCAGAAATTGCAGTCTAAGCATGCAAAAGTTCATGTTGCCAGAAACAATCTTATGGACACCTTTTGGAAAGTCAAGGATCTGATTGAATGCAGGTTGGAGCATCTAATTTAGGTCTTGAGGAAAGGAGAAAAACTAGAATAGGCAATTACAATCCCATAATTCCTCATTCAAATTATTAACAAGACATTTGAGAATAATAGCATGATCTTAATCATTGGGATTTCTGTAGAAGCATGGAAGAAATTTCTCCTAGGTATGAAAGATAAGTACAAGCTAATTTTCTAACTTAAGTAGTAGTTGTACTTCAAATTTTGAATTTTTGAAAGGGGGAGAGAGCTTAGTGAAGAGTATATTTGTCATTGATGTCAAAGGGGGAGGAGAGTAGTGAAAAAATCTTTATCATTCAAAGGGGGAGTTTGAGTTTTGAAATTTTGAATTCTAACATAGTCATTTTTCACTAAGTGTTGCCATCAATGCCAAAGGGGGAGATTGTTGGCATATGGATTGCTTGATGGAATGTGGCCTCTAGTGTTGTCATTGATGGCAATCTAAGTCATCCTTCCAGTCCATAGACCAAGATTTATCCATATTGGCATAAAATGTAAAGATCAGTATTTTACTAGCAACAAGAATGAAGAACAGGGTATCCTGTCAATCAATCGATCTGTATGCTTCAATGGATCATCATTTTGAGTTGTGGATCTCTGAGAGAGTTTTTTAAGCATCTATGATATCTTGTTGTTAAGTTTTGTGGTGTTGCATTGATTAGTGTATGTGTTAGGAGATCTAGTTGGATGCTTTGGTAAGATGTTTTTCTATTTATTTGCTCATTGTGGCGGACCTAGTGAATGTCGCATGTCGCGAATGTATAAGGAGTAATTGTCTAATTTTTTCTTGTATCAATTATTTTTTTTGCATCCTAGCTATGTCTTAGCTGACTTTGATGGGTGCACATTAAATTTAATTTGTGATTTGAGCCGACCATTGAAGGATATTTCATGTTTTGTTAAAGTCGACTTGAAGCGATTAATCTTGTTAGTGGATATATATATGGGATCGGTAATTCATTTTGAGAGAGAGCAACAAGTGTGTATGTGTGTGAATGTGTGTGAAGAGCAGAGAAGATGTATGAGTGAATATCAAAAAGGTGATTAAGCAATCTATGCACAGTTTCAAAAGGGCAGAAAAATAGAGAAGAGTAGAGCAAAGCAGAGAAAGAATACAAAATCAGTTAGAATGGTTGAATATCGTCCACTGAGCTTCATTGGAACTGAATCTAGGAATTTGGAGATGCTATCCTCTCAGTTCAATTTTTTTTGTAATCACAAACATTTTGTAAGGAAGTGAGCTCTGGGCAATGTACCTGAATGCATGTGCATTCCCTTTTATTCATACTTTTAACAAAGTATAAATTGTGGATTAACCTCCACCGTGGTTTTTTCCCTAATAGGGTTTCCACATAGAAATATTGGTGTTATAGTGCTTTGATTATCTTGCTCATGTGCTTGCATCTTTATTTATGTTCATGTGTTGTAAATGGTTTAAGATCTAGATTTAATTGTTAAAATTGTTGAGCATTGATTCACCCCCCCTTCTCAGTGTTCCCTGAGTCCAACACAATGTTGATAGAAAAGTAGAGAAACACAAGGAAAGACTAGTAGCTAAAGGCTTTACACAACAGTCGGGCATAGACTACAATGAAACATTCACACCTGTGGCAAGATTAGATACCATTAGAATGGTCTTATCTATAGCAGCTCAAAACAATTGGAAAGTTTATCAAATGGATGTTAAATCAACATTTTTGAAAGGAATTTTAGAAGAAATGTATATAAAATAGCCACCTATTTATGTAGTTTTGGGAGAACATAAACTATACAAACTGAAAAAGGCATGCACTATATGGTTTGAAACAAGTTGCTAGAGCTTGGTACAACAAGATAGATTCTTATTTTGTGAACAATGGTTTTAACAAGTGTGGCAATGAACCAACTTCGTATGTCAAAGTGAATGATGAAGGATAAATCTTGATAGTGTGCTTATATGTAGATGATTTGATATTCATAGGTAACATGCCAATTAACTCATTCAAGATAGCCATGAAAAGAGAATTTGATATGACCGATTTGGGGCTCATGAGATATTTTCTTGGTATAGAGGTAAGTCAAAATGGTCATGGAATTTTTATATGTCAAAGTAAGTATGCTAAATATTTGTTGAAGAGATTTAAGATGAATAATGTGAATCCAGCTCCTACACCCACTGCATTGGGTTTAAAATTTAGCAAGGATGACAAAATTCCTAGTGTTGATGGAACTTTATTCAAAAGATTAGTTGGCAGCCTTATGTATCTAACTACCACAAGACCAAATATCATGTATGGGGTTAGTTTCATTTCTAGATTCATGGTCAAACCAAAGGAATCACATTGGAAAGTTGGAAAAGGAGTTTTAAGGTATTTAGCTGGAACAAAGAGCTTCGAGATTTTGTATACATCTTCAGATGATTACAAACTGATTGGATATATGGATAGTGACTAGGGAGGTAGCATGGATTATAGAAAAAAACACTTTAGGGTATATCTTTCATCTAGGATCAGGTGCTATCTCTTGGGCATCAAAGAAAAACCAATTGTGACACTCTCATCAACTGAAGTGGAATATGTTGCACCCACATCAGTAGCTTGGCAAGCAGTATGGATGAGAAGAGTACTTTTAGATTTGAGGCATTCACAAGAAGAACCTAGAAAAAATTATTGTGATAATAATTTAGCAATTGCTTTATCTAAAAATCATGTCTTTCATAAACAAAGCAAGCATATTGATACACAATATCACTTTATTTGAGAATTGGTGAACAATGGTGACATATATCTTGAGTTTTGTGGGTCAAAAGAACAACTATCAGATATTTTTACAAAGCCACTTGCAAATATTGTCTTTGAGCATCTCCAGGAAGGAATTGGAATTGCAAACATACATGGCAGTGAAGATTAAGGGGGAGTGTTGGTATACATGGTCTTCCAGCTCAACTCATCTAGTCTTCCCTACCACATCATTTCTTCTACTCCACCAATTGCATTTACTTATTTCTCCTTCTTTCTTCTACATTCTTCTTCTATGTATCTAGACTTTTCTATTGTTTGTGTGTATTCGAGAAGTTTCTCTCGAATCTTGGAGATAAGCTTTGTTTTTGTAAAAGGATTTAGAGTAGATACTCTATTTGTGGCATGGATGAAAGTATGAATGTATGAGATCACCATCAGCTCTATTTTAAACGTGCATTTAATGAAAACTCTATCTTTTTTTTCAATATCTTAGCTATAAATGATTATTGTGTACTTTCTTCTCTTTCTGTGGATGATTCAAAATTTTATGTCTCTATATTTACCAACAATTGAGTGGTCTATGATGAATGAGTTTCACATATAGACACTATGATCTTGACATTGTATATGTCGGTTCTTATGCATTTTGCTGCTACCATGTTTGTCTTGAAGGTATTTACAAATAGTAAAACAATATAATGGTGATATGCAGATCATCTAACAATGACAATACAACATAAATTTTATGGAAGGGTCTCCAAATTTCTATATATTCATTTGTAGAAGGAAATGCAAATTTATACAAATGGATTACAACTGAATCAAACTAATTTCCTATCAACAATTTCTTGCAATTAATTAGCAATTCCAATCGTCTTCTAACATATATGTTGCCAAGACTTCCAGATATACTGAATGGGAAATGAGACCTTGATTGAGAAAAATGAAGCATAAAAGGTTTTATCTAATCACCCCAATGGTTGCTATTTACTTTTGATTGAGGCAAGTCTAATGAGGATCTTCCACAGTTCATCCCCTTGGATAGCTCTAATAATCCATTTAGCAACCAAAAAAATCCTTGTCTTCTTGGATCTATTAGCCCCAAACTACCTCTACATTTAGGATGAATCCAACGAGTCCATGATGAGGTTATAAATCCTTCATTACCATCCCATTTAGCCCAAATAAATTATTGAATAATTTTGATTAAGTCCTCATACCATTTTTCAAAGACATCCAACATGAAGAGTAATAAACATGTGCGACAAGAAATATTTTATTGCCTACTAGGATTTTACTACTCAAAGAAAAGAATGTATTCCCCTAGCTGTAAAGTTTATTCCTGACTCTATTAAAGTACCGGCTCAACATATCAAAGAGAGAAACCCCAATGCCAAAGGGTATTCTAAGTTACCTCATAATTCCTCATGTTTGATCATTTGTTTCCATTCTTGGGGAATCCATTGGGAAATAGCCCTAGATTGAACCATCAAGAATTTAGTTTTATCATGTGCAAGTTTAAATCATGAAACAATGCAATAAAACTCCAATATATTCATCATTTTAAAAATATCTTTTTTCATTTTTTTTAAAATAATAAACTATTGTATGTGTAATGAGAGTTAAATATAACAAAATTATGAGGAATATAGATTCTTGAAATCAGCTTCATGCTATTGGAACTTTGAATTGGATAACCCAAAGCATCAATTGTAAAAACATAGAGATGTGGAGCTAAGGGACATCCTTGTTAGATGGATACCTATAAAGGAGATAGATCTTTCATCACCTTATTGATAATAATTTGAGCATTAGCATCTTGAAACAAAATTTGAATATGAGATAAAATTTTAGGATTGAAGCCCAACCATTGAAGCATATTAAGAACAAATTTTTAGCAAATTTTGTCATATTCCTTATCAAAGTCAAGTTTGATCAAAATAGCATTTTGACCTATTTTTTGGCCCCATTCACAAGTCTTTGTAAGAGTTGTTATAGAATACTCTATACCATATAGAATTGGCTAAAGATTGTAGCCACCCAAGATCTAGGAACTTCACGAAAGTACAAGAAAAATCAGCTATGAGATAATAATTTTATTCTACCAAAGGATGCAAATGATAGATTACGATAGATTAAGATTGTTGATTTGCACATGAGAACCCCTTGGTTATATAGCCAAGGTGAGACATATGATTAGACAAGATCATGAAAAGTGTCTTAATCCTATGTCATGAGACAACAAACATTAAATGATCAAGGACACAAGAATTAAATGTCATAAGATAAGATAAGGTCGAATGCCAATTAATACTTCTAGAAATATTCCTAGGACCTAAGTAAACCTAACATGTGAATAGGATCTACTAGGTGAACTAGTTAGGTAAAACACCTTTTTCACACTGACACCCCTTTAAAGTGCAACTTAGGGAGGAATAAACCAATGAAAATGATGCAAAAATGGATCCCGGTTATTAGGACATGCTAGGTACCTATGTATAGATGCAATCTCTCACAAACAGGGAAATGGAGAAAACCTAGTAGGGCAAATCTCCTCCCCAAAAAAGAGAAGAAAATAAAATTCTTTCTGTGAACCATTTGAATCTAGACCTTGCACAAACACAATAAACATGCAAACAATTAGATCAAACACAAGGTTAGAAACAAATGATTCCTCAAGAAATCCATTTGAAATTTTCAAAAGATAAGAAACGAAAATGAAGAACACAAATGAAACAATTAAATCCTATCTAATGCAAGCAAACTCTTGATATCTTGAGGGAGTTGGTGCAAATAGGTGTGTGGAGATTTGCCCTTTCCCAACTCCAATGCTAGCTTTGATGATTTGATGAAGATTGTGATCCACTTTGATGAAGATTGATTAATGCTCCAAGCTAAAATCTGCAAAAAACCTAGCTAAATGAGATGAATGAGGATTGCTAAGTATTTTAGCATAGTAACTTTGCATAATTGTGGATGATGAAATAAGGATATGAGCTCTTTATTTATAGAATGCCAAGATGGATGAATGTCCAAAATAGAGCAATGTGGGACTAACATTCATCCAATGGCATGATGCCACTTGTCAAGCTATGAATGGGTGGAGGATGTGCAAGATTTGGGGAATGTGCCAATAAATGCATGAATTTGAAATTCAAATTTGTTGAAATGACTTGCAAGGGGGGGAAGAAAGAAAGCATTAAATGCCACTTGGCTCAAGGCAAAGGACATGTAAGAGATCTTAAATGCCTTGTTGGAAGGATTTATTCCCACTTGGATTTTGAATTCAAATTAGGGGAATATTCCTTAAAAGATGCCTTGTTGAAGGAAAATAGAAATTTAATAAATCAAATAAGTCTATTTTCATGTGCAAGTTGCAAAATCTAGAGGATTTGATGGATTAAGATTAAATTAATCGATTTGATTAATTTAAGGGATATTTAATTTGACAATTTGATTTAGATTTTTGGATTAATTTAAATCAAAAAGAGAGGAATATGATAAGAGGCTAATTAAATAAAGATTTTGATTTATTTAATTAAAAGGGATGGTGTTAGATCAAATCAAATAAGGTTTTAATTTATTTAATTTAACAGATAGACTTTAGAGATTTAATCAAATAAATTGATTATTTAATTAAATAGGGATAATTAGATCAAATGAATTGATTTAATTAACAAGGGAAAGTGACTTAATTAGACAAAATAATTTATTTAATTAAGAGACGAATATTGATGAATTTAATCAGATAAGGGAATTTGATTAAACAGTTAGACCGAGGGATGATTTAGGAAGAAACGATGTTAGTGGATCAGAGTTAGATGCGCAATGTCAATTTGTACATTTTGCGTGTCTACATTTTGCCCCTCTTTGAAGCAATGTACTTGTTGCATTGATTCAAAGAATGATCTTGTCATGATCAAAATCAAAAAAATTCTAATTTTTCGAATGCCCCACTATTGCCCCAGTGAGAAGAATTGCACTGGTATATTGCCCCCTCGAGATGTTGAATGGGAATGCCAATTGCCAATCAAAATCGTGATAAAATGTGAGAGGAGTGGTTGATGTAGATGAATGGACATTCATCAGCTATGGGTAGCTTCATGTACCAACTGGGATAGAAATGTTAGTAAAGATAGAAGAATGTGATAGAAGAATGAAAGAATGAGATGATCATGAAAATGGTGATGACTACTTGCCATGGAGTTGGGATTTTCAAAGGGAAAATTTCCTTATGTTTGATAATACACGCAGTACGATGCATCAAGGTATCGAGAACCAGGATGGCGTTGTACCTAGTGTGATGGACTTTGACTCGAAAAATCGGATAGGAGTATTCTTGTTCACACCTGACATACCGAACCCTATCCAGAAAATAGTTCAAATATTTCAAATATCTCGGACCAAAACATAGGAAGGCAAGCCTTTCTATGTGGTCAACAAGAAACTTAAAACACCCTTGCTACAGACTAAACAAAAGCACGCATGACCAAGGTTATATTACAAAGATATCCAACAAGCACAACAGACAAAAGATAATGATCGTTGCCCCATTCCTATCTCTCTAAATCCTTCGTTCGGACATCATCGAGAGGTCCTTGGAATGAGCACAATGAGATAAATCAAACAAGATAAAGTAAGTGAGCAAACAAACTAATGTTCTTCGTAACGTTAGCCGAGAGAAATGATGTTTCGAAAGATGGGAGCCGAAACTTATTGCCAAAAGATAATGTCCATTGTCGGAACGGATCCTAGGACATGTTAATGACACGTCGTTTCATTTACTCAAAGTGGTTGGTTTGATAAAAGTGCCCATTGTCGGAACGGATCCTAGGACATGCTTTTATCAAACGATGATGAAATTGATTTATGATTTATATGCCATTGATAAGAAAAGAGTTGACCAACTTGCTTGCTAACTGACCTATACTTGAGATTTTGATAGTTTAGGTTTTCACCTTTGACTGCTAGACTTGTTTCCGACTGTTTTATCAAAGGTTGAGGGTGATGATGCTTTATTATGGATGATTGATTATTGCGAATGTAAGCGAGCTGAGGCGGATGGATTTTTTTTTCAAATATTTGGATGTTTTTGGAGTTTTGCAATGTTTTGAGGCTGTTTTTGGTATTTTTGAGATTTTCAAATGTTTTGATTTTCAATTTTCCAATGTTTTGAGATTTTCTGAGATTTTGATCAAGAGACTAACCTAAAGACCTATCCTAGGGGCCTCAGGGGCTGATCAGCAGATGAGCCTTGCCTACGTTATACACGCAGAGACCACGTAGTTCGACTGACAACTTGACCGATTTACAAATGAAGATATACATGATGAAATGTTAGTTTATTATGACAGACTCTCAGGACTGACTCTAAATGTCTTGGGGATAATCAAAGATCAACCTTTGCTCTACGCTCAAAGCTCAGAGATGATGTAGTTCACAAAGACGACTTCGCTTTTGACTTTTTGAATGACTTTTGACCTGCTTTTGGATTTTGCACGTTTTGGTATGTTTTTGGATTTTCCATTTTTGAGGACTTTAAGACCATACACTAATCTGATCCGGATGAGAAGGTGCCCCCAAAGATGAGGCGCATGGGGACTACTCATATAGGCGGTGGATAAACTGACCTTTTAAGTGGGCTGAGTAGCTCTAGGAGGAATCATGACACAAACACAAGACCAAGCTATGGTGCAGATGCAGATGGAAGGGTGAAATGCGATGATATGCGATGGGTGAGTGAATGATGCAAAGCAAGTCATGGAGACCAAGATGGATGGAGAGTGCTTATTTACACAAGGTGCCTGTTTGCCAGGTTTTCACCAAGGTACTTGCCCAAAGTTCCACCGAAGTGGTTTTCACTAGAGGACGATTTTTCACTGCTTTCTTTGATTTTGATTTTTTTGATTTCTTTTTATTGTCACCAAGATGCCTGTTTGCCAGGTTTTCGCTGAAGTAACCATTTTTTCAGGACTTTTTATGATTTTTTGGATTTTTTGGTTCTATACCTTAAAATATTTAGGCATAAAACTTTTTGAGATGGGAGCTATTCATTGGCTCCTGTAGGGGTTCCCCTTCGGGTGTTGATAACTGATATGCCCCTGATTTGTAGCTTGTTGTGATGAAAAAGGGTCCCAGCCAGTTGGATTCAAACTTGCCCTTGCCATTTGGGTTCAAGACATTCTTCTAATTCTCTTTTAGCACCAATTCTCCAACCTGGAAAGTTCTGCTTCTGATTTTCTTGTTGTAACTCCTTTTCAGTCTATTCTGATACACTTGCAGATGGTTTAAAGCATCCAGATGTCGCTTGTCCAACAGTTCCAGCTCATTCAGTCTTGAAACTCGATACTCCTCGTCCGTGATGAGGTTTTACAATGATACTCTAAGGGATGGTAGCTTGATCTCAATGGGCAAGATGGCCTCTGATCTGTAGACCAAGGAAAATGGTGTGGCACCAGTGGGTGTGCGGATGCTAGTTCGGTAAGCCCAAAGGGCAGGATTAAGCTACAAATGCCAGTCACAACCTACATCATTGATTTTTTTCTTAAGGATTTTAAGGATGGTTTTATTTGTAGCTTCTGCTTGGCCATTGCCTTGGGGATAGTATGGGGTGGAAAAGCGATGTTGGATTTTAAACTTATCACATAGGTCACAGACTTCTTGATTTTTGAATGGTGTCCCATTATCTGAGATAATGGCTTGTGGGACACCATAGTGGCATATGAGATAGTTCAGGATGAACTTTGAGATCTACTTTCCTGTTATGTAGGTCATTGGTATGGCTTCAACCCACTTGGTGAAGTACTCAGTTGCAGTTATAATGAATTTGTGGCCGTTGGATGAGGTGGGTGTGATTTTCCCAATGAGATCGAGTCCCCACTGTGAAAAGGGCCATGGTGTGACGATTCGATGAAGCTCTTGAGTTGGAGCATGGATGAGGTCCCCGTGTTGCTGACATTGTAGACACTTCTTGACGTATTCATGTGCCTCTCTGTCCATGGTAGGCCAGTAATACCCACTCCTCAGCAATTTCTTAGACAAGGTCATGCCACTCGAATGAGAATCACAGATGTCATTGTGCACCTCATTTAGGGCAGCCGAAGCCTCCTCAGGGTTAAGACATCTTAGTAAGGTTCCTTCTATGCTTCTGCGATATAGGGTTTCTCCTAAAATGACAAAACTAGATGCTTTCTTGATAAAGGTTTGTCTAAGGCTTGAACGCAAATCAGCAGGAATGATACCTATCCTAAGGTATGTGTAAATGTCTTGGTACCACTGATCATTCAGACCAACGATTTCGCCCACAAATTCTGACCCTAGTACCTTGAATGCTGGTACGAGAAGCTGCTCTACTAAGAAGTCATATTTCAAAAGATTTTGAAGGATCTCTAAGAGTGATCCAATAGTTTCCATTGCGTCTGCTGCTCTGTTGTTGGTTCTTGGTACTTGCTCGAATGTGATGTCAACAAAAGATTCCTTGAGATTTTCCACCAGCCTTTTGTATGGAGTTAGCTTATCATCCTTTGTTTGGTCCTCATTGTTCACTTGATTTATGATAAGCTGTGAATCTCCATATACCTTCAATGTCATAATGTTCCACTGTACTACTATCCTGAGACCTATAGTTAAAGCCTCATATTCTGCAATGTTGTTGGTACAAGGGAATGCTAGTTTGTATGATCTTGGTATACAATCCCCTTGTGGAGTGATGAAGAAGATACCAGCTCCTGACCCATGTTGTGTGTAGGATACATCAAAGTATAGCTTCCAATGAGTAGCTATGTCAATGTTGAAAATGGATTCATCTGGAAATTCTGAAACAAGTGGGTTCTCCGCATAGATAGGTGCGTCTACCAATTGGTCTGCAATGACCTGTCCCTTGATTGCCTTGCACTCCACATACTCAATGTCATATTCTGATAATATCATTACCCACTTAGCCATTCTTCCTGTAAGCATTGCCTTTGAAAGAAGATACTTTAAGGGATCAATTTTAGCTATGAGTTTGATCTTGTGTGCCAACATGTAGTGTCTGAATTTTTGGGATGCAAACACCACTGCTAGGCAAGCTTTTTCAATGAATGTATAGTTTAACTCATGGCCCACCATTGTACGGCTGAGGTAGTAGATGGCTCTTTCTATTCCATTTTCATCATGTTGTGCTAGGAGAGCACCAAGGGCTGCTGCAGTTGCTGAGATATAAAGGATCAATGGTTTGTTCTGAATTGGAGGCCTTAGTACTGGAGGTGTTAACAGATATTCCTTGATTTTGTTGAAGGCTTGTTCACATTTTTCATCCCATTTGTACGTTACCCCCTTGTGGAGTAAGTGAGAGTAAGGGATTTGTTTGTCTGCTAATTGTGCTATGAACCTGCGAATTGACTGAAGCCTGCCTTGGAGACCTCTCAGTTGTTTCAATGTCCTAGGAGCTTCCATTTCAAGTATTGCTTTCACCTTTGCCGGATCAATCTCAATGCCTCTCATTGACACTATGTAGCCCAACAACTTTCCTGATTGTACGCCAAAGACACACTTCTTGGGATTCAAACGAACCTTGTATTCTTCTAGTCTGTCAAAGATAGCACTCAAGACTGATATATGATCCTTCCTCTTTTTGGATTTTCCCAAGATGTCATCGACATAGTCCTCAACTGTTTTATGGATCATGTCATGGAATATTAGTGTCATGGCCCTTTGGTATGTGGCCCCGGCATTCTTTAAGCCGAATGGCATTACGTTCCAGCAGTATGTGCCCCAAGGACAAGTGAAAGAGGTTTTATGTTGGTCTTCCTCTGCAATTCTTATCTGATTATAGCCTGAAAATCCATCCATCAAGGAAAGCATCTCATGCCCCGCGGTCATGTCTACAATCATATCAATGTTAGGCAACGGAAAATCATCTTTTGGGCAAGCCTTGTTCAAGTCCCTAAAGTCCGTACAGATTCTTATGCCCCCAGTTGGTTTTGAAACTGGTACTAGATTGGAGACCCACTCAGGGTAGGCAATCGTTCGTATGAATCCCACATCTAGTAGTTTCTGGAGTTCCATCTTGACTAATAGAGCAATCTATGGGTGCATCTTTCTCAACTTTTGTTTTACAGGTTTAGCTTCAGGATAAACTGCTAAGTGATGAACCACTACCTCTGGATCCAATCCTGGCATATCAGCATAGGTCCATCCAAAGTTTATCTTCCTCTCCTTTAAGAAGGTAGCCAACTCCTCTTGTTCTTTGCATAATAATGACTCAGCGTAGAATGTAATATGAGGAGTTTCTTGTGTTCCCAGATTGATGGGGTTGCACTTTTCTGCTAGCATAGCTGACTTTTCTTGGTGTATAGTTGTAAGAGGAAGATTGAATCCCCCATCCTCAGGCGCCTCAGAGAGGTTTTCACCATTGGATGCGTCCTTTCTTTTTACCTTTTCAGAGTCGGAGAGTGCCACAAGGTGGTTTTCACTCAAGGACTTGGAGATTATTCTCAATTTTTTATTTTTGCGACTGAGGGATTCAATCGTTTCTCCATAGTATGCATGTGTATCCAGCTCTATGATAAAACCTGCCTTATGATCCCCACATGGAATGTCATCCCTAAGTCCCATGAATTCCGAGAGCACCTTATCGTTTTCAAACATGTCAAGAATTGGTGGTCCTCGTTGGTCGTAATCAATCAGTTGGGGATAGACTAATCGGATTTCATTGCTTTGGTTTTCAGACTCATAAGACAAGGTGCTAATCATAAGGATGTTAGTATCCTCAAACAGCAAAGGTAATCCTATTTCTGGTGACTCAGTTAAATCAGTGGGCATTCCTAAAGTCATGGAGGATTTTGGAGTAGCTACGGATTCCTGAGGAGGCGTTCGGTTCCGTCTATCCATGGGCACCTCGACCAAGTACAGTTACCTTAGGAGTAGGATGACCAATGCCAAGATTTTTTATTTGCTTCTTAGGTATAATGGGTATTACATGCTCGTTATTATCTTGGCCTAATCCTTGGTTCTGGTTATAGCCCATCAAGAGCATCATCTTCATACCTTTGTTTCGTTCATCCATAGGCAATTCAACTGCCGGTATATCATCTCGATAAAGGAGATGAGATAGGTCCCCCTCTAATGTTTCCTGACCAAGATCTCCTGCACTTGTGAAGGTAGGGTTTCATTCATAGGAGCCTTGAGATGTTGAAGCTTCTTGTGATTGTGGTCGTCCTCTTGATCTAGGAGATTGTGGTAGCTCTCCTACTACAAAATCATTCTTAGGCATTGAATAGTTTCCACAACCATCATCTTGTATTATGACTTTGATATCAGAAAAGGCGGGGATGGCAGGGGTGGAGGGTGTCTCTGTCACAGAAGTGAGAGTGGCGGGATCCACGTAAGGTGTTGATGGGCCTTCATCATTCTTGGGTACTTGCGGGATCTTGTAGTATTTTGCCTCTAGATTTTTGCAGTAGGCAAATGGCTCAGGATCTCCATGGATAGTAACCTCTTGACCTTCATGTGTGAATTTCACACATTGATGAAAGGTTGAAGCTACAGCTTGCATTGCATGTATCCATGGTCGCCCTAGGAGAATGTTGTATGGTAAATCGAGGTCCAAGACCTGACAGTTGGTTTGCATGATGATGGGTCCAACCTGGACAGGAAGCTGAATGGTGCCTTGGGATACCCTTTCCTGGTCATCGTATGCTCTTATTGTGATGCCTTTTCCTTTGTCAATTGAATCCTCTGAAATGTTCAAATTCTTTAGAAGCTTTAAGGAGCAAATATTTAAGCCTGCACCTCCATCCACCAAGACTCTCTTGACTTTCTTTTTATTTACGTACACCTCCAGATGAAGTGCACGGTTGTGAGATGGTTGTGTGGGGAAGTCTTGTTCAGAAAATGTAAGAATGTTAGGTGTGGTGATACTTGTGACCATAGCTTGGAATTGTTCTGCATCTAGATCTGCGGGGACAGTAGATGACGCCAAAGCTTCTTCTAGAATCTTTTTGTGTGCAGATGAGATTTTGAGTAACTCCATGATGGAGATATGTGCAGGGGTTCTTTTCAATTGATCCAAGACATTATAGCCACTAGGGCTAGACCTTGGATTGGATGTGGAATTTCTGCTTGGTTGGGATGGTGCTGCAATGGTAACCTTTCCACCTCTTGTGGTGACTCCACAATCGGCTTGGGCCCCTTTGATGGTGATGACTCCACAAAACTCATCTAAACAAGCGACAACACCCCCGTATGTGTGGTTGACATTTTTATAAGCCCCTTTTCCTTTGTCTTGATCTTTGTTTCCTTTGTTGCCATGATTCGGCATCGGATTTGTGTAAATCTTGAGATCTTTGTTTCCTGATGGTGCTTCCACATCTATGATTTTGTCATCTATGAGGTCTTGAATTAGATTTTTGAGCCTCATGCAGTTGTTTGTCGTGTGTCCTTTGAGTTTGTGGAAGTCACAAAGATAATTCTCATTATACCATGGTGGCTTGACCGATGGTTCTTGATAATTATTATGTGTAGGGACCGTTATCAATTTTTCATCTACCAATCTTTTCATGATTGCTTCAGCAGGTTCCCTAAGGAGTGTGTATTTTCGTTTGGGGAAGAACTTGTTTCGCTGTGGTTCTCCTTGATTATCAGTGTTGTTTGTGTTTTGGTTATGGGATGGTTGGACCACAGTATTGACTTGTCGATTGCTTTGATTGGTATTTTGGTGTTGTTGTTGTTGGGATGGTGGATTGTTCTTCCGTGGGGCACTAATGACAACTTTGGCGTCAACATCACCATCATTGGTTACATTACGATTCTTTGCCCATGTTCGTGGTTTGTCATGATAATTGGATGATGAGCGGCCTTCTTGATATGATGAAGTTTCTCCCTGTGTGGCAAGGGCTCGTTCGATATTGAGCGCGCTAGGGATCAATTGGTCGTAAGTGGTGATGTTTTGCACTTTGAGGTGGAAGGCCAAGGGTCCATCAAGATTCGCAATGATAGTTCCCACTTGTTGCTCTTCAGGCATAGACCACTTGCTTTGATTAGCTTTGGATCGCCATCGTTGTAAGAAAGCACCGAATGATTCATTTTTCCCTTGTTTGAGAGATGATAATTCCTGTAAGCTAACCTCCATGGGAGTGTTGAAGGAATAATTATGTATGAAGGCATCCACGATTTCCTGGAATTTTTTGATTCAAGAAAGTCGAGAAAACCAATCAATAGCGTTTCCAGCCAAGCTTCTTGGGAATAATCTCATCAAGTACGTTTCATCGTAAGCCACCTCCATGCAATGTACTTGGAATTCCCTGATGTGATCTTCAGGGTTACCCGTTCCGTGATATTTATCAAATTTAGGGATCTCAAACCCTTTTGGGAACGGTTTCATTTCTACGCTCCTATCAAATGGATAAGGGCATAGGTTTTTTTGTGGTTTTGGTGTCCTTCCTGATTGAAGGTCAAGCACTTGTTGTGACAGAAATTTTATTTGTGCGGTGACATCCAATTGTGGATCAGGAGGTGGAATGAAGGTGTTCTGGGGGGGTGGAGTGGGTGTTTGAATGGGTGGAATGTTTGCTTGTTGTGCCATGTATGCTTTCAACAACGCTTGTTGTTGATCTTGTTGTTGTTGCGCTAATAGAGCTTGTTGTTGTGCTTGATGTTGTTGGTCCAACAATGCTTGTTGTTGATCAGCTAGGGCTTGTTGTGCTGCTTCTTGTTGCTCTTGGTATTGCTCTAACGCTTGCTGATATGCGAGTTGTTGGGCTGCTTGTTGTTGTGCAAAGTACTGCGCTTGTGCTTGCACTCATGCTTGGGCATCTTGGGCATCTTTTGCAGCTTGAGCAGCTTGTGCAGCTTGTGCGACTTGAGCAGCTTGTGCCGCTTGTGCAGCTTGTGCCGCTTGTGCAGCTTGTGCAGCTTGTGCAGCTTGAGCAGCTTGTGTGGCTTGTGCAACTTGTGCAACTTGAGTAGCTCGTTGTTGTTGTTGCAACAAAGCTTGGGCTTGTGCCGCTTGTTGTGCTTGTTGTTGTTGCAGCGATGTTTGAGCTTGATTTTGCCGTGAAGCTTGAGAAGCGTGCGTGGATATAGGTGCTTGCTGAATTGTTTGATATTGTTGGAGCAATTGTTGGTATGCTTTGAATGCAGCATTGTAATGGCTTACTTGGCTTGGTCGCAATGGTGGTGGTGGTGGGATCGGAATTGTGTTGGATGGAGTGGTGGGAGTTTGAGATGCACTTAGAGCGATGGTGGTGGTGGGAGGTTGCGATGTAAGGGGTGTGATGGGGGTAGTGGAAGTTTGAGGTATAGTGGATGTAGTGGTTGGAGTGAATGTGGTGATAGGTGCATTTGGGATGGGTGAAGTGATAGGAATGGTGGGACTAGGTGAAGTGGTAGGAATGGTAGAGATGAGCGAAATAGTGGGTCTTTGAGAGACCGTATTTTGATTAGCTATCATGCGTTGGTTTGATGTGGATGGTGTGTTTGAAAGATGTGATGTACCCCCTTGGTTGGATGAATTGATTTGGATGGGGTGATTTATGTTAGGGAAAGGTGGAAGTTTAGGTAAAGGGGAGATCCCTAAACCAAAATATGGTGTTGACGTGGTGGGAGGTGTGAATGGTTTGAATGGTGGAAAATTTTCTTGTGCAAATGAAGAGACAAATCCGTAGGGTCTCTCTATTTCGGATGAGCTTGCTTGTACCAAAGGTCTAGACACTTGCGTGTCAAGGGAAAATGATGAGGTGGTATGGTAAGGAACCTCAGATGTATCGATAAATCCAAGTGGGTTGTAAAGTGGATTTTGATGCGTGTTGAAGAGGGTATCATCCTCATTGATAGTAGGTTCTATGGTGGTAATGGAAGTGGTTGATTGTGGAAGGGTGTTTTGGTCATTTGGTACAAGAAGCTCATCCTCAATAGTGTTGAGAATTGATGGATTTATTTTAGCCATTGCGCGAAGAAACTTTTGCAGTTTTGGTTGTTTGAGCATCTCAAGAACTTCTTCCTCACTTAATTCTGTTGGTGTGATGTCTTCCACCAAGACCTCTTTTTGTGGATCGTGTGTAGTGATAGTGAGGTCTGGAAGTGGTGTGTTTTGGATTTCTGGAATGTTTTGGCTTAGATCACTTGTGGTTGATGTTTCTTGATTTAACTCCATGTTCCTCTTGTGTTGTGATCTTGTTTGAACCATAAAAGAGCAAACTAGGATGTGTAAAAGATCAAAGATGTGAAGATGAAAGGTGTATGATATATGGGTGAGAATGGAAGTTTTGAATTTGTATTGAAAATCTTGATGTGATGCTAGGTACTTTGGGTTTGCTTTGATTGATTGATGTTTAGACTTTGAATTCTGTCTTTTGAATGTTGATGTTTGAGCAAGAGATATCCCCAAGATGTTTGGATGATGATCTAAAAAAGATAACTAATGCTCATAAAGGATAATTTGATTTAGGAGTGAGAATAGGATGTGTCTACTCACAAGCTAACCAAAAGATAATCCAAATTAGTGATGGGAGAAGGATGCATCTATCCACCATTAATTTGAACAAAGTGATAATTCAACTAAGCATGTGCAAAAGGATTCATTCACACACACTTGAGTTGAACAAGTTTGATGTTGATGTTTGAAGAACTCAAAGTCTCATGTTTGAAAAGTTTTGATGTCTACCAAAGGAGCCTAGCATAGTTGTATCAAGATTTTCTCAAAATGTTGGTGAGATGTTTATGGTTGATGATGTTTTTGATGGATGAATGTTTTTTTTGATCTTAGAATGACCCTAGTTTAGACTTTTGTTTAACAAGACCAAGGTATTGAAGAACATGTTATGCCCTAAGCAAGGTATCCAATCCCTTGAAACAATCTTGGATTTTGTGTGTAGTAAAATGAATATAAAGTGGGGTTGTCTCTTGAAGCATGTCGATAGAAATTAGCCAACAACTTTTCTCTAAAATCATATAACCTTTTGAGTCTTTGTTGATGTTGTTTTGGGCTAAGTTTCCTTTTCTTGGGTTTTTGTATCTTGATCTTGTGAGAAATCATTGAAAAGACATGTGTGGGGCTCAATTGCTTATCTTTGCTTTTAATGACTTCTTTTTACCAAATACACTTTCTTGATTATGTTTCAAACTAAAGATGTCCTATGTCAAAATTCCTTTTCTTCTCACAAAGTGTTGTGTGGGAGTTCCAAGAAATTGAGGCAAAGGGATTTCCTAGGTTAACCCTAGTTAGAGCAAATGACGATATAAATTCAAGTGATGAGAAACCTCTAAGGACATAATCCCAAGGGAAGGCAACAACACTTAAATTTGTCAAAAGGTATTTGCTCTATCAAAAGGGGTTTGAAATTTGCATGATCATGTTTAAGTGTTTGTTTTCCAATGTTTACGAACAAGCATGTGTTTTTGTAACCCAAAAGCATGTACAATCCTATGGATGTGATAGACAATGTTTGTTGAGTCCCCACTTGGACAAGTCCACTACGCCTACTTTTAGCGGATGGTTAGATGCTTGACCCCTTGGCTCCCCTCCGGCACTCCTTATCGGGGCAGCCAAGCACCAACACCCATGAAACTCCCATGGCATGCTTTCCATCTCTACTAAAAGCCGTAAAATTGTAGGAAGCCAGAGCGACGTTCTTGCACCAACAAAGATTAAGGATTTTGGCAAATTCTAGCACATGGGTTCTAGTAAGGACTTTCCAGTAGAGTTGATAACGCGGCAAGAGTCCCCTTCGGATCCATCTTGTTTGGAGTCAACCCGTGATATTGGCGTTCTTCCAATATCCACATTTATATCCCTACTGGAAATACTCTTGGCTTTAGAGTGTTACCGGTTGAGCCGTTCCCTTTGGGTGATTACTTTTTCCCACCAAGGGCCCTCTAAGATAAACAAAAGCGAATGAAGAACAATATTCGTAACTCGATCAATCCTTGTAGGCAACAAAGAGAGAGAATGTACGCAACAAAGTCCCCACTCACACTCGCACAATAGTTTGTTCAATTTTAAGCCCAAATCGAAGTGTGGAGGTGATTGCTTTATCTCAACCCAAAGTCATGGAAAAGACCTTTTGATTCTCAAGATCGCTATAAAGCGCGAGAGAAGCGCATACGTCCTTTTCCAATGGCTTTAGTCTAAGTAAGCCCTCACAAACAAACAAAACTACACTTGTTCTTTTTAAACCCTCAAAGCAATGATGATTTCATTTTAAAGCACCAAATGAAGTGTGAGAAATTGCCTTGTTCAATTGTTAATCCAATAAAACCAAATCTAGTAAGTTGTGATCCTAAAGTTCATTTTAACCTTTGCAAGAAATGAAAAAGGTTCTTTTTAATCCCAATTGAAAACTAGTGTCCTAAGAAGGAGAAGGATGACAAATTCTTTGAAGAAGTGTTAAACAAACACTTAAGTGTTAAAAAACACTTTGATTAGATAAAATATCATCTCCATGCTCCTCTTTCTTTTGATTTCAATTTCCAACCTACAAAAGTGATCAAAATGTTAGATGAGATCAAAAGAAACAAAAGGATATAGGGGTTAGATAAACCATTTACCAAAACACCCTAAAACTTAGCCAAGTTATCATGTGTTTACTTTAAATGTAAATTTGAAAATTTTAACTAATTTAAAGTTAAGAAACACCTACACCATTGGATAGCTTGTGAAATTCTACCCTATTTTAAAAAAAAAAGCATCAAAAAAGACCTACGTATGACCAAGATATGGTCATTTTAAAATTGACTCTAAAAACACTAAAATAGTGATCATATGCGGGTTAATGAATAGTGCTGTCAAAAAACAGCGAAATTTTATAAAAAAACGTGTTGGATTTGAGGTGTATGCCCTCCTTCTAGCGCCAATATGTGAACCATTTGAATCTATACCTTGCACAAACACAATAAACATGCAAACAATTAGATCAAACACAAGATTAGAAACCAATAATTCCTCAAGAAATCCATTTGAAATTTGCAAAAGATAAGAAATGAAAATGAAGAACACAAATGAAACAATTAAATCCTATCTAATGCAAGCAAACTCTTGATCTCTTGAGGGAGTTGGTGCAAATAGGTGTGTGGAGATTTGCCCTTTCCCAACTCCTTGAATGCAAATGTTGATTGAAGATGATTGATCCACTTGATGAAGACTTTGAATGTATGCTCCAAGCTTAAAATCTGCAAAAAAACCTAGCTATGATTCAATGAGATGGATGAGAATTGCTAAGTATTTTAGCATGGTAACTTTGCTTGAGATGTGGATGATAAAATGAATGGTGAAGCATTGTATTTATAGAATGATAAGTTGAAGAGATGTCCAAATTTGATCAATGTGGGACAAAGATTCAACCAATGATATAATGCCACTTGTCAACATGTGAGAGGATGAAGGTTGAGCAAGTTTTGAGGATTGTGCAAGTTTGAAATTTGAATTTGATGAGATGACATGTTTAGGGGGGATGAAAAATGAGTTAAATGCCAAGTGGGAGACATGTAAGAGACAATGTAAGAGCTTTAAATGCTTTGTTGGATGGACAAGTCCTTTTGGGGGGAGATTTCAAATTTGAGGAATATTCCCACTTAGATGCCTTTTTTGAATGAAAATATGGAATTATTAAATCAAATAAATGATTTAATTGTGCAAGTTGCAAAATCTAGAGGATTTGAGTGATTAGGATTAAATTAATCAGGATTTGATTAATTTAAGGGGATATTTACTGATTTGATGATTTGATTTAGATTTTTGGATTAATTTAAATCAAAAAGAGAGGAATATGATAAGAGGCTAATTAAATAAAGATTTTGATTTATTTAATTAAAAGGGATGGTACTAGATTAAATTAAATAAGGTTTTAATTTATTTAATTTATGAGATAGACTTTAGAGATTTAATCAAATAAATTGATTATTTAATTAAATAGGGATAATTAGATCAGATGAATTGATTTAATTAACAAGGGAAAGTGACTTAATTAGACAAAATAATTTATTTAATTAAGAGACGAATATTGATGAATTTAATCAGATAGGGGAATTTGATTAAACAGTTAGACCGAGGGATGATTTAGGAAGAAACGATGTTAGTAGATCAAAGTTAGATGCGCAATGTCAACTTGTACATTTTGCATGTCTACACTATCTTCTTTGTTTCAAGATTTTGGTTCTAAGTTGTTGTTGTAGTGTGTAGTGAGTCATGGATAATCTTTGATTAGAATATGGATGATCTTTTGAAATAGTTGATTGGTGTCATAAGGAGCTCTTGGATTTACCCTTAGGTTGTAGTGAGGGTTCATTGACATTTTTAATTCTATGACAAAGGATGCTTGATCTTCATTTGGGAGATGGTTACCATGATGTCTATAGAGCTTGGAATCATGGTTTAGTGGGAGCTTTGATAATGATGTGGATTGATTAGCTGGTGATGAATGGTCTTCTATAGTGGTTGTTGGTGTTATGAAGGAACTCTTGGATCCATTTATTGTAGTGATATTTCTTTGACATTTTTAGTTTGATTAATAGTAGATGGTTATCTTCATGTGATTGGAGATGTTGACATATTGGTTAGCCATGGAGGAATCTTGAGTCTTTGGTTGAGGTGTTAGGTTTGGTAGGCGATCCTTGGTTGGAAGGATGGCTTTGGTGTTGTAGCATGGTGGACTCTTGATTTCTTATTAGAGTATTGTTATGATACAATTAGATCATGATTCCATGATGTGTTCACGATTTTGGGGTTGGAGCTTTGAAAATGGTCTAGTTAGTTCTCTTTGGTTTTGAGTATTGATCATTTTCTTGAAGCTTCATGGTTTTGTAGGTTGCATTTGAAGTTAGTATAGGTTGATTGGTGGATTCTCATGGATACTAGAAAGACTTAGGTGAGGTTGGATATCTCTTGTTCTTAGAGATATGTGTTGGAATAATTACTTGTTATGAAGCTTTCCAATAATAATTTTGATGAACCTTCACTTGGATATGGGCATGAGTTCATGATGGACCTATACAGGAGATTGTTCTTGGAAAGAGTCATTGTGGCTTGGTGTATCCTGGAGGAACAATCTCATTTGCCCCTCTTCATCTACTTGACAAATAATCATCTAAGAGGTATTTTCCATATTATTTTCAGATGTAATATGTTTTATGCTTTTTATTTTCATGGATATGGATCTTGATTTATGGTTATTTAGTTCTAGAGGATTCATTTGAGGAGTTTTTGACATGTTTATCTCCTTGTGCATATGGGTTTATTTATGATAGAGCTAATGAGGAGTTTTAGGAGATGTTATTAGGTTGATTTCCTAGTTTTGAGAATAGATTTGAGTTTGATCTTCCTTGGTTAGAGAGGCTTGCATCTATGTTAGTTTTATATGACGCCTATGTTTTTTGTTTGATCCATGAGATTGAACAATCGGGTGTTGTTGAGGCTTTTCATTTGGGATTGTGAAGGAGATCCTACTTGACACAATTTAGCACTTTAAGGTGTAGGTAGAAGGAAATATTATGTGATATGATTTACAAGTTTTCTCCCTTTGTTCTATGTCTACTTCTAGAGGTTCATGTTCACATGGTTTGTAGTGGTGGAATTGGAAGAGTTATGGTAGCATGTTGTGAGAGATTATGTAATAATTTTTTGGTTGCATGTATGGATCATTGTGATTTTAAATGATACTACATGGTTTTGATTATTAGCCATGCCTTGGTTTGAATGTTGACCAATAGACTTTGTATTCCTTGATCTATTTTCATAGTTGACATTACCCATATAGTGGGAGTCTTTGGATATATATGTTCGTCATTGTTGGAATTGGTTGTCTCAGTTTGAATGTTTCATTTTTTTGAGATCTAAGAGTTGTGCAATTTAGTGGGTTGGCTTCACCCATTGGTTGCATTAAAGGCTCAGATGTGGATTGTCTATATCCATAGACCATTTAGTGTTGATGCAAACTTAATTGGCCTTTTATATGGTTATTTATGCATTGGTATGTTGAATTGAGATAGGAGGATAGATGATCAGAGTAGTGGATATACATGGTTTGGATATGCTATTAGCATGAGTTCCACTGATGTTTGTATACCTTTGAGGTATGGATGATTGGATGGATTCACACTTGTTGTGGTTGTTATTTCCAATCATGTGAATTTTTCTTCATTTGACAACTTGGAGCCTTTGTTATGACTTGTATTTGATGCTTGTGTTCTTTGGATTGGTGCATCTTCACCTTGGATTGTTCCTTTTCCTCCATAAGCAACATGTTGGAGGATGAGAAGAGTTCTTTCTTGATATGTTGGCCATCTTGGATGTTATTGCAGGTATCTTGATGGATCACAAAATCATGTTGAAGAATCAAGTGGTACATGGTTGGCTAAGGGATGTGTTTTTCTTTGATGGTTTTCCTATGGATGGGTGTATCTATAAGCTAAAGTTGGAAAATATACATATTATCTTGAATCCTACAAATGTATTTATTGAGGTTGTTCCAAAAAAGAAGTTGGATTTCTACATAGCTTCTCTTGGTCTGGTAAAAATATGGCAATAGACTTTGGAAAACAAGTGACATTTTTGAGTGTGCATATTCACAAGATAGATTAGATTTCAAGTGGGAGATTGTTCGGATGTGAAGTCTAACGGTTCAGCTTCAAACCTTTCATTTTCCCTTTCCTTTGGATGCAAAGCATGAAACAAAAATTCTTTTGGATGCAAATAGGTTTTTCTTGAATGCTTTTTTTTTCCTTCTAACGAGTCCTTTAAATTGATGATGGGTATTTAGTCCAGTATGAATTGTTTTTGTATTTATCAAAGACACTGGTCTGAATACAGTGATATGTCCTCTTGTTATAAATTAATAGAAAGAAAAATTTGCTTTTGCGTGAATGTAGTCATTTAGTGAACAATGCAAATTTTGTATGTTAATTTAATAACTTTATTTTATATTGTTATAATTTTTTACAAAAAATACATATTAATAATAAAAAATAATTTACAAAGATTGAATGTAATAATTTGCAAAGATTGAAGAAGGCACTTTCAAGACAAGAATCTTGAAAGAAGTCGCAAAAGAAAGGATTCAACAACAAAGCTAATCAACATGAAACATCTGAATGAGATTGTATAGCTGCAGCTTGCACATTACAATAAGGTATCACTTTTCTCCAAGAGTCTAAAGAACTTGCTCCTCTATAACAATTTCAATATATGTGAGTGGAGATTTGTGGTGGTTCTTAGCAATAGTTGCCTAAAATTGAGTTTTTGATTGAGGAAAAAACAAGTTTTGAAGTGACCCAAAACCCTTTACAAACCAAAAACAAAGCCACAAAAAAGGATAGTCTGTAGCAAGCCAAAAAACCAGCCCCCAAGAAAGACCAGTCAAGATTTACATTTAGAGCTTATCTTATGAGAGCGGAGAGTCATGTCAAAAGAAGGCCTAGAAAATTTTGCTTTCTTGCCCATAACAGTGATCCAACCTTCTTCCACTTGTGCTGTCTTTTCCTGCCAAGCCAACACACTTTTTTCCTACGGATGAAAGCCAACAACCACGGTCTCAGTGATTTCAACATTATTCTTCCGTGCTGGCACAGACATATCAGGAGAGCCACTAGAAATGATAGCCGGAGCACTATCACCTGAAGAGATAGCCTGAGACCCAATCTCATGCCCGTTAGAGGTTTTAACAAGATGAGTTTGTACAACATCAACAGCCCCACCATCTGAGACATTCGGAGGGGATGCCCCAAGACCCTACGGTTCTGACGCAACTACATTAGAAAACACTCCTGTGTTGTTCAGTTTTCTTCTCTACCGTATAATGTTGTAGAGAGGCACCACTCCACCATGTAGCCATCATTGTTTTCTTCTCAAAACCGCATTGAGGGGACTGCACTTGAGTTATTTATGTCTTGAACTCTGAATTGTAATTGAGTTTTTCTCTCAAGGCTCTAACAAGTGTTGATTGCTGCAAGATAATGCTAGAGAATAAACCATGCATAATTACTTCCATAGGCAGGAAATCATTATAGGAAACTACTTTACATCAAAGCCTCCAAATATACTATAGTATACATTGATGAAAAGATTCTGAAACCATGTTTTGTGAACAATGCAACCCCAACAGTGTTGCTTTCCATCTTAATTTTTTATTAAATATACCAAGTATAAAGGCCAAAATTGTTTGCCAAATTTTTTGGTGCATACTTGCACGTCCAGAAAGCATGTTTAATGGTTTTTGACTTGTGACAAAAAGGACATCTAGAGGAGTGGGTAGGGAGAAAGGTGAGGCGTTCTAGTGGATAATCTTTCATGTTAGAAATTGTTCTTTAGCTTTAGCTCTGGCTTTGGATTTGCAAACAACAAGACTCAAATTGAACCACTTGGATTCAAATCAATTCACTATCAATTTCAAGTTTAACATTGGTTGCATTTGGATAGGTGGAAGAATCTTATTGTAGATTAACTTTAGAGGGAAATTTTCTATATTAAAACATGGAAGCTGCCTCCAATCTTTAAAAAAATTGCATGAAATGGAAGTACAAAATTTTAATTGAAGATCTAGAGGGACAATATCATGCACATTGTGGATGTCATTGGCTAGAGCATTGGACAAATTGAAATCACGTTTGAGTTGCAAGTCATTTTTGCAAGTTAATGATGAGAACTCTCAAATGTCCCTAAATTTGGTGATGTATTTTTTGAATAAGATCTTGCTATGCAAATGAGGATTAATAGCAAGAGACTGCTCATTTAAACAAATCAATCTATTCCACCAAATAGATGAAACAAAAAATCTCATCCCATGACTAAGGTCTTATCCTTTCCATCCAAGAAGAGGATGCACTTTTTTCCACGCTGTTCATATGCTTAAAAATTATCTAGAAGCTGAGGTTTAAAGTATTTTGTCATAAGAATTTTATCTTTCAGCCTAATATCTTTCCAAGAATTGTTGGCTTTAACCATAGCTATTATTTGTCTAATAAGATACTTCCACGGGGCTACTCCATGAAAAGATCTATAATCCATTTGACTATGAGTAAGATATTTGTGTTAGTGGATTAATCTGATGCAGGGGCATCATCACAATTCTGGTTTTATTTTGAGATTGGGTTGCAATTTTCGTTTTTGGTTACTCTTTTGGTTGTCTATGGTTCCTTTCTGTTGTGACAAATGGCAGTTCTGTTGTTTAGTTTCATATGGAGCCTTCAGGTAGTTGCATAGAGGAAGGGGAAAAGGGAACCGGAAGCGAATAACCGTTTTGGAAAAGAATGGGGTTATCGGCCTGCGAAGAGGGGAGGAAGACTCTCGGTCTATGAGAAGCCTCAGAGAACAGTCCGATTGGGAAGAGGAAATCGATACTTGAGATTCAACCCCAGGGCGTTCCGCTGTGTGATTGCTCCACACACATTGAGTGTTTGAATGTTTTGATTTGCTCGATGGAGGTCAATCTCCAGTGTCTATGCACTGAAAGGAAAGTGGAATGCGGCTGTCTTTGATTACCTTGTTTTGTCGCTTTGTAAGGGATGTCTGTTGCAATGAATAAAGAATGAGTTATGTGCAATTTTTAATGCTGTTCCTTGAATGCTCATTAAGTGAACTAAACCTTTGGTGTCTCTATTTGGATCGATGTAAATCATTATGAGAACAGACTTCGATTTGGATTGACTGTCTTAGTAAGCAGTGTTGACATTTTTTTGCTCAGAATCATATGCGATCAAATTTGGTTTCATTTTGAGGAATGTATGAGTTCGTGTGTTCTGTTCCTTTGTTTCCAGTCGATAGTGCTCATGGTCATTGGGTCGATTCTGCAATCCACTACATAGGCTCTGGTGCTTCTTGCATCGTTATTGCTTTGTGATTGAGCGTGTGACATCAAGTGATAAGAATCTTCCTGTTTGATTGGTAACGACCTCTGTTATTTGGCTGGTGTTTATGGTTCCTGTTATTTGCACTTGTCGAGTGTTTGGAGTTCTTTTTCACCTGGAAGCCTATTTTTGCTTTAGTTGCTGCTAACAAGATTGATCGACATTACCAAGTCCTTGACCGTTGTGACCCGCATTAATCAACAAATTGGAGCCAATTCCCTGGTGTGTGAAATTCAAAACCATGAAATGAAGTAAATGTTGGATTGTTTAGACATAATACAACAATACATTTCTATGGATTTCTTATTAAAAATATCAGACTACTTAAAAGTTGCATTGAACACAATAAAATTATGTGGAACATAATTTGTCTTGTCATTATTTGGGAATTCTTGTTCAGGTGAACTTTGTAATTTTTCTCTTCAGATTTCACATTTTACTTGTAACTTGTCCAATTATTTTTGCCACATTTCCATGACTTGAGTGCAATTATTCTCTTCCAGTCCAACCATAGAAAGACCATCTCATCCACATGTCTGAATCGTTCTTTGTACGTTTCCACACTTTCTATGACATCCAAGACCAATTCTCTATAGTTATTGAATTCAATTCACAACTGTTGATTCTTTCATTTTAGATGCTGGTTCTTAATTTTTGTCCTACTTTTGGAGTGCTTGAACCTTTAGATTACTCGCCTAGAGCTTGGGTTGCACTTATGACAAAGCAAACATAATTCAATCCTTTACGGTACATAATAAAAACTTGTCTATGGTAAATTCTAGTTGCTCCTATGTGCAACAAGCCTTCCAAGGACATAATGTGCAAATATAATGAGGTGTTGCTTGTCAATTCCTAGGATGCACTCCTCCAATAATTGGAGGAACGAATTTGTGACTCAATTGATGTTAGCAATTGAGAATAACTAGAGTCAATCTAAGGAATTGACAAGAATCAATCATCTAGAGATTACTTTTCTCTTTTGTCCAACTCTCCTCTATCATTGTGAGAGAATTTACCGTAAGATTTGGTCATTATGAATTCAACTTTTAAATGAAAGAGATTAAGTGAAATAATATCTAAGGTTTGGTCATTATGAATTCAACTTTTAAATGAAAGAGATTGGATGGAAGGACATTCACGGTCTTCAACTTTGGTAGAGGAAGATATCGAAGGTAGGGATAGATAGATTTAGAGTATTTATGCACAATCACCTTTTAAAAACATAATTTCAATTGTAGAGTAGGCCTTTTATGTACTAAAGGTTGAGTGAATGCAAGTAAAATCCTTTCCTAATGAGATACGATCTTTTATTGGAAGTCAATTTCGTATCAAGATTTGATTTCTAATCAATCAACTTAAAATTAAGATAATTTGTTTTAATGTTGTAGTTTAAAATCAACATTTGTGTAATTAAATTTATCAAATATTTATTTATTTACTAAAATTTATATGGTTATTTTTTAATTTTTAAGCCATATGAAGATTCTAAAAATCAAGCATTAAAAAAATACATAGATTGTTTGACAATAAACCTGACTAGCAAGTATCCATGACTTGATAAATAGAGGCAAAGAAAAGTATGACAAAGTACTACATTTTGATATGATCCTTCCAAGATTAGCCAAATATCATAAATATATGTTGCAGATAGAAACTGTAGACATCAAAAATATATATAGATTGATATCACACACTCGATCATGATCTACTAACATCGCCTCATTCTTAATTATCCCTCTATCTAACCATTTAATCAAATAGCCTTATTTGATTAAAGTCATCATAATTCCCCTTTTAATTAAATAAATCCCTCGATTTAATTAAATCATTGTCTCTATGTAATTAGCTAGGTCATTTCATCTTCCCATCTTTATTTAGTTAAATAATCCATATTATTTGATTAAATCTCTAAAGTTCATCTAATTAAATTAAATAAATCAAACATTTATGTAATTTAATCTAACATCACCCTGTTTGGTTAAATAAATCAAAATATTTATTTAACTAGGTCTTAATCATTTTCATCTCTTTTTGATTTATTTCAACCCACAAATCAAAATCAAATAGTCAAATCACCTAATCTCCTCTTAAATTAATCAAATCCTAATTAATTAATCTTAATCACTCAAATCCTCTAGATTTTGCAATTTGCACATGAAAATCAATTTAATTGATTTATTAATTATCTATTTTCATTCAAAAAAGGCATCAGGGATGGAATATTCCTCAAATTTGAAATCTCCCCCCAAAAGAACTTGTCCCTTCCAACAAAACATTTAAAATCTCTTACGTGTCCTTTTGCCTTGAGCCAAGTGGCATTCAATGCATTTTTCCTTCCCTCTTGCACATGTCATTTCAACAAATTCAAAATTCAAAAATATGCATTTATTGGCACAATCCTCAAAACTTGCACATCCTCCATCCACTCATAGGTTGACAAGTGGCATCTTGCCATTGGTTGAATGTTAGTCCCACATTGCTCTATTTTGGACATTCATCCATCAATCTCATCTATAAATAAGACGCTAATCTCTTCATTTGAGCATCCACAATTTGAGTAAACTTACTATGCTCAAATATTTAGAAAATTTCATCCATTATCATTGAATCTTAGCTAGGTTATGCAGGTTTTTCTATTGGAGCACTCATCAAGCATCAACAAAGTGGATCAATTATCATCACACATCAATCTGGCATCATAGGAATTAGGAAAGGGCCAATTTTCACATCAAATTAGCACCAATTCCCCCATGGGATCATGAGTTTGCTAGTTTAATTAGGATTCAATCTCTTTTATTGTTATTTTATTGTGTTTTTCATCTCTTTTCCTAATTTAAACTTTGCAAATGGATTCCATGGGGAATCCTTGTTCTTGCTTGCATTTCACCATCTAATGTGTTTCTTCTTATTGTTTTGCAGGTATTAGGATTGGGGTTCGCACAGAAACATAATAACAATATTGCATTGAAATCATATATTCACATTATAATATATGTTTGTGGCCTCTTCCAAGGGGCAACCTCCTGGAACAATCATCAATACAATATAATTAATGGATAACCCATTATTCTACCAAAACTCTCTATTTAAACTAATTCTACTTCACATGCATTTGGGATAAACTTACTTATCAAAATGGATGAGTTGCAAAGCATAAAATTAAGTATAAAAGTAATTAACTAGGAAAACATATTTAAGACTATAGATCCTAATATGCTTTCCCCCTTTAAAATATTTTTACTCAAAGCTTGAGATGAGGAGAGTGTTGTTGTAATTGGAAGAAGGGTTCTCACATTGCATCTTTGGCTTACATCCATGTTGTTGGATGAGGACATGTGTGATGGCATAGTTGTGGAGTTGATATGATTGATATTTTTGGATAAACTCAAGTGTCAAGAGGATAGATCCTTCTACAACTAGCTCAAGTAATGTAGACTAGGCATGAATGTGTTGGCCAAGAGCCTTCTTCAAACAAGAAACATGAAAAATATGGTGGAGCTTTGAGGAGGGAGGGAGCTTCAACTTGTAGGAAACTGAATTGATCTACTATAAATTTTTATAAGGCATGCAAAACCTAGTTGCTAGTTTTCAACAAGCTTTCATCTTCAAGTACAACTATTTGTATGGCAAGAGGAGGATAAAGAACATGCTAGTGACTATAAAAATGCATTCTAAATGGTGTTTCTTAGCTTGTTGCTTCATGTGGTTTTATGTTATGTGTAGGTTGTCCTTAAGTGTGTGGAGAATGGTGTCACCTATACAAAGGGGTAGAATCCATTGCATGTTATAGATTTTAATTTCCAAGTATATATGTCTAGATAGATAGGTGGATTCACCACACATTGCTTCATATGGTGTCATCTTGGTTGTAGTATGATAAGTGGTAATATATCACCATTCTTCCAATGGTAACCATTTGGTCTAATTATGTTGGCGAACTAAAGAAAATAAATATAAATAGTTCTCCAAAAGCTTATTAAAAATTTAAGTTTAAGGGCCCCTTCAAAACTTGTTTGACCCGTGTAATCAAAATCAAATTTGGTTTTTGACCATATGTTTGTAGATGATATGAATAAATCATTTTGAGTTGAGTATCATGGTGTTGAAAAAGTTCTTGCTAGAAGTGACTAGTTAAAATGGGATCATGATCATTGACAATGGAAACAATAATTTCATGGAGAGGTCTAAGCAATGGTGGAGGAAGTATAGGGATGAGATAAGGCTTAAAAATAAGCATATTTGGAAAAGTGATCTACCACCACTTGATTTTCTTGTAGGATTTGGAAATCCTTCAATGAAGTCCACTAAAACATTAGTCCATACTCAAATACAAATGGGAAATGTTTGAAGTTGACTTGGGTTGACAACTATTTCACCTTTGTTACATTGAAATATTTCACATTCCACCAAAAATTATTTGATGTCCATTTTTATGCCTTCCCAAGAAAATTGTGGCAAAGTATTTCATATGTTTGGAGAAACCCAAAGAAATTATTGTAAGGACATAGATAAGGCTATGGTTTTAATATTTATTGTTAAGACCCACCTTTATCTTTATATAATGGATGTAGAGTCCCTACTAGTGTCTAGTAAACTTAGTGGCATTCACACAATTCAGAGGGAAAACCTAACTAAACAATCTACTTGAACCTTTGGAAATACCTTCATTGAATTATCAATCAGGGCTAGTAAACTTGTGATGTTACTAGTATTGTATGTGCTTTCAAAGACTTAAGATTTCCTAATTCATCCTAGTACATGTGCTACACTCACTGAGAAATCATAAAACTGTAAAATAGTAAAGGAAGTGAAGCTGACACTATTGCTATGGGTATCTACAATATAAAACTGTAACTAATTACTGTCAAGAAGTGAATGAACTGATACTAAATCTACACTACACTCCAGGGAGTAAAAAAAACTCAAGGAATTACAATATGATTGTGACAAAATAATCATGCATGCATCCATTAATGACTGTAACAGAAAGAATCTATTTAACATAATTTGCATTTATGAAGTAACTACTAAAACAAAAAAGAAATAACATGAAATGGAGTGAAGGGCAATTACCTTGAGTGGCCCTTGTTCAAGTGGATTTCTTCACTAATCTAAACCAAATTTAACTTCTTAGATTAATGCAATTATAATAACTCAACCATTCATTGAACAAATCCAAAAGATCACATAAGATTTTATTGAGATATCTTATTCATGAAACCATGATTTGAAAAATAAACATTGTCTGCATAAGAATAACAACTAACTAAAAGTTTCTAGTAACTATATTTGCTCTTGAACAAAAATCAACTAACTGATTAACTAACCCAAACCTCGACCACTGATCCATACATATAGGCATGGGGAGTTTATTAAAAGACTCTAAATTGAAACCATAAATCACCACTCCTAAATATCATAGTGTGATAAAGACTCAATGATCTAAATTGTAACTGAAAAGGAAGAAGAGTCCAAGTAGGATTGTGACTCTATTGTAACATAATTGGAACATAAAATGCTCAAATCAATTATGTTAGAATCTCAATTGTAACAGGGTTCTTCTCCTTCAGTATCTTTATTGAACATCATAATGATGCAAAACCATCTTCATTAAGTTCCTCCATATTGTAGTTGTTGCATTTCATTTATTCTAGAACCTCCTCTATTTTGTTGTCTAGGAACCCCTTTGGTTGCGGGTTACACCTCGTAGTTGTTGCGGGCTACAATTCGCCTCTTCTAGCTACAAAGAGTTAATTCACAAAAAATGCACACAATACTAACAACCATAGGTAAGCACAGATATCAATTACATTTCATACATATCCACACATAAATTATGCATTAACCATCACATCATAACCATATTTCCATATACTTTAAATGAGGTTCAAGGTTGCATAATATGTATAAAAGATAGCACAGTGTAGGAATATGTATAAGATAAATGTTTGGTAATTTCTATAAACTTTCATAAAAACATAAGAAAAGTATCTAATGATTGGACTCATCATTCCACCCAACTAACCTTTTACTTGTCCTTAAGCAAATTAACTAGGGCTGGAGGTTGTAGTGCAAGGTGATTTCCCTGAATTTTGCAATAGTATCCACTCCCTTGATCTATTTTAAATAAAATCCTTTATAACATGCAAGTATTTTCATTCTGATAATTTCAGCTCTCTCACATTCCTCATGTTTATCTCTTCTCTAGTGTAGTACCAGGTAAAGAAGTATTAGTGATTCGAAAGTGAGTGGTAACCATTCAACTCCTTTGTCCTAGGAAAAATCCATAGACATGCATGTTTTCTCAAGCATAGCCATAAAATTGTAAGCTGAGTGGGGCTCTTTTCTTTGAAGCTTAGGGGTTAAGCTATCCCATCTTTCCTGCACATACCTATAGCAATGATGAACAAGTCCAACCATTATTATTTGTATCCTTTTGTAATCCTTCATTCTTAGATTCATAATCTTCCTACCTACACCTTTGTGATCCACAAGTTCTAACCATTCTTCTATGATCATATCACTTGGTTTTTAGATTCCTTCCTTATTAGAAGAGAAACTGATTTTTCTCCATATATTTTTCCATGAGTTCACACCTGAATTTTTCATTCCTAAAATAGGATGCTAGTGCCCTTAATTGTAAATCCCCTATAAATATTAAGGGATTCCATTTTTGTCTTCTGAAACTACATAATTTTGCAAATAATGTTCACATAATTGATCATATTCCTCCAGTGTGGTATCAATAAAGACATTTATAAAATCAAATTTCCACTCATAGAAATTGGTTGGTTATTATCCGTCTACTGAACAAGAAACTTAAGAACTTTTCTTGTAGAGAATAGGTCCTAGTTGGGGGTTTGCATTTAACAATCTAGGAAGCTTTATCTGCTACCTCTTCCACCTTGACTACTAATGTTTTAAATTCAATATCCTTACCCTCCAATATTCTAGTATGTTATGTAATTATTGCTTCTTTTTCTTTCTTTCAGTTCTCTTTCTATTTAGAAAAATCTTGAGTAGCCTTCCATAATTGATATCCTAGGGACATGGTTGTATGATAAGTTGAAGTGTTTATGGTAGGGAGCCTCCTATTTTCTACTGTAAGTTCCTTACTCTTTGCTTTGACTATGGAAATTTGTACCAATAAGTCTAACTTGGTCCCATGTCCATATGTTTGTAACTTCTCCAATTCTTGTATCTTCATTTCCCTTTCTTTGTCCCTTTGCTCATAAGTTTTTGCCAGTTCTTCTAGTTGTTTGATCCTTTCTAATGCTTCCTGTAATTCTTTTGGACATTCCTTTCTTCTAAAAGCATTTCCTTATCTTTTAAAAACTACTCATCACCAACCTATGTGTATTCAAAACCCTCACTATTAGGGCTAATTGGGGTTCTCTTCTTGGTTTTATTGGAAATAAAAATACCCTATGAATCTGAGTCAGAGGTAGTAGATATGTACCATTTCCTTTTTGTAGGTACAAGCACATTTTTAGACACATTATATTTCAATTCTAAATTATTACCCAATGTCACAAAATCTTCTTCCTTTTGTTCCTCATCCCTCTGGTTTCTCAATACTTCCCCTTATGGCACCTTTCTTTCTCAAGCGACCTAAATGCCTTGGTGGGCTAGATTTCTTTTTTAGGTGCAAAAGATGAACTACCTTTCTTTTTCTTGGTCTTAGGTGTCCTAGAGGAAGTTGAGGTCTCCTTTGTTGTAGGCTAGTTAGATGCTACATGTGGTGACCCTTGCACACTTTTCTCCTCTGGTTCACCTCAATTGCAAGTAGGTGAAGCAACAGGTGAAACATGGGGCATTTCGCTTAAGGATGCAATAGGTGAATCTAGGTTTTCAAGAACCATTGGTTCCTCAAGAATATGATTAAGGTTTTCAAGAACCATTGGTTCCTCAAGAATATGATTAATATCTTTACAAATTAAAAATTTCTCCCAAGACAACTATGGATGTTGAACCTGAGTTGGCCTAATGGTGGAGAACTTGTACTCTTGAAAGAGAGGTCACAAGTTCAAATCCTGTAGGGGGTAAGGTATGTACACCTCATATTGTGGAGCACGAGTTAGGTGCCTCCCTCAGATTTGGGAGTATGAGGAGTCCCATATATACTGTAAGTTGTCTGTAGACCCAAAAACAGATTGCCTGGTATTCGTGGACTATAAAATAATAATAATAATAATTATTAACCTTAAGGATCCTTTTTACAAGCAGGGTTACCAAACAATAGTGTGACAAAGCTAAACCATTTATCTTTCTTTGGTATTCATACCTCATTCTTTTTAGAAAATTGTAAAGGAAATTAGGTACATAGACCAATCTATTGTGACAGAGGTGACTTAGTAACTTAAAATGCACAACATATAGGAGGGATTGTCTACCATCACAAGTGATATACAAGTAATAATATAGGAAGCACAAGAGGCCCATATCTAGGGAAGTGACAATCTCTTCGTACCTTGTGATGATCAATCAAGGTTTTCTCCTACTTCCCTAAAATCATCCCTAGTAGCAACTACATTCACTCTAATAGGGAGTTTGACTTCATTCCTCGATAGACCAAACACTTTTAAAATTGCAGCCTCTGAAGCTTCCACTCTCAAACCCTTGATAGTGGCTTCATCATGTTGTAATGTAGCTACAAATTTCATTGTTATGTCTTCATTAAACTGTAGACATCTAAATTTGGACACTTAATTTATCCAAATTTATCCCCTTTCCTCTAAGCATCCCTTTATTTGCATTAATTGAGTAATATCGATATTATTTAATTAATATCCTTAATTATGCCAAACCCCTAAGGTATCTAGTTAAATAATTAAATACCTTCCCCCCTTTCATCAAATGAATTAAATAAATATCACATTTATTTAATTCCTCATATACCGCATCCTCCATCATTTTTATCTAATCTTAATTATTCTCCTGATTTCATCATTAGGGATGTGCACATGCCTAATCCTTGATTAGGATGTGTCACATCCTCCAACTTTTGCAAGTTGGCCTCTAATCTCTCTTAGCCACCTTACCCTCCTCTAATCCTTCATTAACTAGCCTAATCAACCTCTCAAAGAATTTTTAATTCCTTTTATCCTTCCAAGGAATATTAAATTTTTTTTCCTCTTCTCCATATGATCTTTGACTTGTCATATCAAGTCACATGTGAAATCTAACCCTCTTCTAATCTTCATTAATTAGCCTAATAAAGTACTTGCACAATCCTAATCACTTAATTGAGTCAACCCTATTAAATGATTTCTCCTTTTGACAAGGCATCTCCATTCCCCATGTGAATTTTTAATTCACATTTAATCCCCCAATGCATTTCAAGGAATTTTAAATTCCTTCTCTCATCCCCATGAGAATATTTGAGGAATTTTTAATTCCCCACTTGTCCTCTCACCCACATGGGGATAAGGAGGAATCCCAAGGTACTTTGTACTATCCTTCCACCTCATGTACACCTCATCTCTTTTAGGCCATATCACATGCCACATGCCAATATGTGAGGGGTTGTGAGTTCTCAACTCACCTTAGCCCTACATCTTGATCTTGGTGGATCAATCTTGACCATCCATTTCCCTAGAGATTTCCAAAATCTCTATAAATACCCCCTCTTTTCTCTCATTTTGGGGGAGATCATGCATTGTAACCAAACTCTGGCAAAATTTCCCTAGAGTCCATACTTAGCCATTTTCATGCTTTCATTCACTTCCATCCACCCTCACACCATCATCTAGCTTGCATATCTTGCCATCCAAGGAGCATACACGTCCAAAGATCGAAGGGCCAACCAAAGGATCAATTTGAGACAAGGTATAAAGTTCCATTTTGTTGCTTTTAATTTTGTGTTGAATCCAACTTAGGCTAATCTTGAGGTGTAGGTTGTTTAGTAATACTTTGCACTTTTTCGTTTGATGCTCATTTTCTACCACTTGATTTTGACCTATCACATTTTTGGCACGCCTGGTGGGACCCACAAACGGGTCTCTTGCTTTCACGTTTTCTATTTTTTTTATTTTTGTAGGTACGGATCACGAATAGGCGGACCCGACCTGACAAATGGGCAGACCCGACTTGCACAGGTGGACCTGACCTTCCAAAGGGGCGGACCTGCCCTCCACATATGACAGAAATGGTTTTTTGCAAACTTTTCATGAATAGGTGGACCCGACCTGCACAGGCGGACCTGACCTTCCAAAGGGGCAGACCTACCCTCCACATAACACAAAAATGGTTTTTTGCAAAAATTTCACGAATGGGCGGACCTGACCTGACAGACAGGTGGACTCGACCTGAACAGGCGGACCTGACCTTCCAAAGGGGCGGACCTTCCCTCCACAGACAACAAAAATGGTTTTTTGCAAAAAATTCACGAATGGGCGGACCTAACCTAGGCAAATTTTTTCATAAGGTAAAATTTCAATTTTTTGCAATCTTTTGGCTGTTTTAAGGGTTTTTAGCCCCTGATTTAGGTATATAGTGTAATTAGGGGGTGTCAATCAACCTTGTCTGCCATGTTTTCTATGTGGGCTATTTGACGTATCCAATCCCCTTGTGCTATTCGGCGATCTTGGGTGATGAGAAATCATAGCTTACCATGTCTTTTGAGTCTCCCCTTTTATTTTTCTTAGCGGGACCTGCTTGGGGATTTCATCACCCCAAGGGACGATTCCAACCACGCGTACCGACGGGGTATATAAAGGGGGGAGAGAAAAAGTTGTACCTCAATCCAACCATGTTGTAATTGGCGAAGCATCGGGATGATGTGAAGAGTTGGTTTGAGCCTTTTAGGTTCCCAACTCACGCTTGTAACGGGTTGGTGTTCACGGTTTGGGCCTCACATACTGGGTGTATATTGAGGACTCCCTAGTGACCATGTTTATCCTAGATTAGAAGACCTTGTTGACCATACCCATACTTCTAGACTTAGGCTCGTATTGTCTAATTTGTCTTCTTTGTGCGAAACCAGTGATTGTCTGATTTATTTCACTCACCCATGTTCTTGTGATTAATGATTACTGTGTTTTGAGTCCTTTTCCTAGGTCCTTTTGTAGAAAATCAGGTCAAATCAGTTTTTCACCTTTGGGCGGACCTGACCCACCTTTGGGGGGACTTGACCTATTGACCAAGCTATTTCAGGCCTGTTTTGACCTAATTTTCTCAAATTTTCACCTTTGGGAAGACCTGACCCACCTTTGGGTGGACTTGACCTATTGACCAAGCTATTTCAGGCCTGTTTTGACCTAATTTGCTAAGTTTTTCACCTTTGGGCGGACCTGACTAACTGTTTCACCTTTGGGCAGACCTAACCTGATAGACAACCATATATGCCCTGCTATTTGCACATTGTTTGTTCGTTTTCCTCCATTCAAGCGTCAATCTTCTCAATTTTTTGTGCTTTTTCCAATGACATATAACACTTCATACTTTTGAGCAATTTTTTTTCCTTGGGTGGACTTGACCTTTGACCCACCCCTTTCAGGCCCATTTTGACCTAATTTCCTCAAATTTTCACCTTTGGGCGGACCTGACCCACCTTTGGGCGGACTTGACCTATTGACCAAGCTGTTTCAGGCCTATTTTGACCTAATCTGCTCAGTTTTTCACCTTTGGGCGGACCTAACCAACTGTTTCACCTTTGGACAGACTTGACCTAACAGACAACCATATATGCCCCACCATTTGCACACTGTTTGTCTGTTTTCCTCCGTTCAAGCGTCAATCTTCTCAATTTTTCGTGCTCTTTCCAACGACATATACCACTTCATACTTTTGAGAAGTTTCCCAAGGCATCTTTTCCTTCCCCATCCGCCTCCTCGAGGGGGGCATACCCTACCATTCTCTCTCAATCTTCCATCATAAACCTTCGCTTATGAGACCGAGACATCCCCTCTAGACAACCCTCCAAACAACCATACTTTCCCTCCTCTAGAGCCATACCCTCCCTCCTCTGGAGCCATACCTTCCCTCCTCAACAGTCTTGATCGATCATCTACTCATTCTGAGTAATCTATCATTCATTCAGAGCCTTCATCTTCTCAGTTCAAGAATCATTCATCTATTGTGGGCGGTCATTTACTCATTCTGAGTAGTCGTTCATCTGTTCCGATCATCCATTTACTCGTTCTGAGTAAACGTTCATCCATTTAACACATCCTTTCATCATTTTGAACTCTTGTTTTATCTTTTTGATCATCCGTTTGCTCGTTCTAAGTAAACATTCACGTTCTAATTAAACATTCATCCATTTAACACATCCTTTCATCATTCTGAACTCTTGTTTTATCTTTTCAATCATTCGTTTACTCGTTCTGAGTAAACATTCATCCATTTAACACATCCTTTCATCATTTTGAACTCTCGTTCTATCATTCCGATCATTCGTTTACTCATTCTGAGTAAATGTTCATCCATTTAACACATCCTTTCATCATTCTAAACTCTTGTTCTATCATTCCGATCATCTGTTTACTCATTCTGAGTAAACATTCATCCATTTAACACATCCTTTCATCATTTTGAACTCTCATTTTATCATTCTGATCATCCGTTTACTCGTTCTAAGTAAACACTTATCCATTTTGCACCTTCATCTATCATTTCAAACTCTCGTTCTATCATTCTGATCATCCGTTTACTCGTTCCGAATAAATGTTTCAAACCTCCTTCTTATCATTTCGAACTCTCAATCAAATAGCCCTAATCAATTGTTTACTCATTCTGAGTAATCTTTCATCTATTCCAAACTTTCATCTTCTTGTTTTGAGAATCATTCATCTGTTGTGAGAAGTTGTTTACTCGTACCGAGTAGTCGTTCATTCGTTCCGATCAGTCGTTTACTCATTTTGAGTATTCTATCATCCCTTTCTCCAATCAAATCATCATTTTCCCCATCCAAATCCCCTGAACTTCGTCTCAGGTTATTATCCAAATTGAACTAAGTGTCTGATCTGATCGTCATCATCAACATCCTCTTAGGATTGTCATCCATCCTAAGTCAATCATCATCGTCGGCTCAATCAATCCATTTTCAATCTCAAAGTGGATTTGGTGCCGCAATCATTCATTCATCGTTAATCCGATCAATCAGCATCCTAAGTCACCTAGGATAATCTCTGAACGGGGTTTACAGTCCCTCTCATCATCCTATCTAATCCACCAGTCAATCTTATCAATCAATTGATCAATCTTATCCAATCCAATCGTAGCCTTATCCAATCACCTTCGACCCAATCAATCTATTTCTGTCTCGAAGTAGATTCGGTGTCATAATCATCCTTTCATAATCAAATCCAATTTTCAGAATCAATCCCATTGCATCATCCAATCATCCTAATCTGAGCTTTAATCCAATCCCAATCTGAGCTTTCCCTAAATCCCGATTTGAGCTTTAGTCCATTTCCATCCAAAATATTTATCCATCCTCTTTTTCTTTTCATCATCATGAATTCTTATCCTCCATCAATAGTGGTCAAGGGAAACCCTAATTACGTTGACGATGATAATGAAAGTCTTGTCGATCAAGAATAATGTGACATGGATCCCCTTGACACTATCATTGCTAGTAAGTTGTCTTCACCCACTTTCCAAAATCCAATCACCCCGTCGAGTTATCTTGTTATGTCTTCATCCATGCCTAATCATGCTCCCTATGCTACCCATGACAAGGGATACCCATCATGTCCATCATATCCTTCATCCACATCATCCTATTATCCAACACCTACACCCTCTTATCCTAGTCCACTATCACAATACCCCTATCCTAATCCCTCATCCACATCCTCACATCTTAATCCTTCATCCGCATATACCCCATACCAATCTCCTCACCCTAATCCTACATTCGCATCAACCTATCCTAATCTAGCATCCACATCAACTTATCCTAATCTGACATCCGCATTTCCCTATCTCAATCTGCCATCTCAATTTTCTCATCCTAATCCACCATCCTCATACCCTTACTACAATCCACCACCCACATCTGTGTGTCCTACTTCGCCATGCCAATACCCCTATCTTAACCCTTCACCTAATCCCTCGTTTATTCCCAATCCTGCATCCAATCCCATTCCCTCATCTAATCCTTGTCCACCAATCCCTAGCCCTAATCCCCTACCACTCCATAATCCTTCATCCACTCCTACTTCACCATCCAAACCTAGAGTATGCAAGTTTCTCACTCCAGAAGTTCTCCAAGGACTTATAACAAAAAATACATCCCCCACTCCACACCTTGAAGTTGTAGAATCATGCCATCCCAACCCATCATCCACGATCATTGGTGATGAGGCCCTTCTCCACCCAACACCTATCATTGATGATACCACCCCTCGCACCACTCAAACCATCGAAACCATCACATCCCCTGAATCCACTGAGCCACCATCTCCTACCATCACATCTACTGAATCCATTGAACACCCACTTCCTACTCCAAGAGTCATTGAACCCATCGATGACACCCAAATCCAATCCATTTCTCCCACTCCTAGTGTCACTAAAATCCATTCTGGTGACTGCATCGAATCATCCCTCCCTCCATCCTCCCCACTTAAAGAGTCCCACCAAGACTCCATTATCATGCCTCCTACACACGATGAGTCATGCCAAGAGCCTGATCCAAAGCATGCCGACATATCCCCTTCACCAGATCAAGATCCTACCATCCCATCTAGTCCACCTCAAGATCACAGTCCCCCATCCATTCCATCCCATGATCCCCTTGTCATCCAAGATCCCATCGCTCCATCTCCATCTCTATCACATGAGCCCACTACCACAAATCCAAATCCTATCATATCCCCTAATCCCTCTCCTAATACCAGCCATCCAAATGATGCTATCCCATCATCTCCCTCTCATAATTCCCCATCATTTCCTAAAACTACTATCCCCGCATCACTTGCATATCCCCTTGGTACTCTCACATTCTTCCATGGTGGCCTCCTCGCAGAAGAAAAACATAGTGTATTTACCACCCATCATCCTCCACCTAATAATGGACTCGCATCATGTTTTCAGAATAACAAAAATCCTATCATGGATCACATGCTCAAGAAAATGAACTATCGAGCAAAAGGTCTAGGCCTTCACGAGCAAGGTATTTTAGAGCCCATCCAAGTCAAAGAACAAACCTGCATGCAAGGTCTTGGACCTAATTTCCAAGACTCACAATCTAAAGATGTTGGTACAACCTCTAGACATCCTCAATGAGCCTTTTTCAAAAGAAATTCTAGCTCTTCCCATCGCTCCACCAGATCATATGCTTCCATCCCTCCTTCATCATATCACCTCAAAACAACTGTCCATATTCCTCCTTCATTTGCTCCATCCATTTTAGGTCCTTACATCCCTCCATCCACCATCTCCCATCCTTCATCTACTCCATCCATCTTGGGTCGTATATCTCAAGATCACCTCCTCCATCTCATCCTTTCATCCATCTAACACCTATCCATTTCATCCATCATAAACATGCCTCTCGCATATCCCATAATCAGGATCAACAAAGGCACATACCTAAACATCCTCCATCTACACGTAATCCCCATAATCCTACCTCCATTGCTCCACATCGTCCATGTCCTCACACCCATCCCATTGCTACTAAAAGCACTTTGGATGCTAACACAAAAATGCATAAATCCTAATATCCACATGAATCTAAAGCTCCCCATGTCCCCTCTAAAATACATGGTGAAGAGAAGAAAAATCTAAATTCAAATCAAATCCATAGGCCACAAAGGCCTAGCAAAGAAAAGATCAAAACCATGTGGATCCCAAAGAAAAAAGATGCAATTCCTTCAAATGAAAATTTTGTAACACCATCCAACATTGCTCATCCAAAAGTCAATCATTTTCATCCACCCTCTCCTAAATCTATTTTGGGTCCCTATGTGCCAAAATTCACTATTCCATCTCCTCCATTATCCCCACATTATCCATCCATTAATCCTCTTATCTTTTCACATCCAACCCCACATGTGCCAATGTTGGTCCTGAACAAATCTTCCCATCACACATCCACCCCATCATTCTATCCACCCCCTTTTCAACATCCCATCCATTACCCCACATATCTCCCCCATCAAATCCCTCTAATGCATCATTTTGCATAATCCATTTCTCTTAATAAGGTTGCACCAACATCCAACAATCAGTTCGCACATGAGCTCTTAATACCCCGTATGGAACTTGATGCTTGAGTCCTTCATCCATATCCTTATCATATGTATCCTAAATCCACTTATTCGCCTCCCTATCCTTATCCATCTCCTTCCGCATGCTATCCAAAAAGCAAAAAAATCCAAAAAAGCCAAAAAAAAAATCCAAAAAATTAGAAAAATCAAAATAAAATAAAAATAGTAAAGAGAAATAATTTGTCCAATGGAAAAAACTTGGAAAACAAGCACCTTGGATAAGTACCATGATGAAAACCTGGCAAATAGGCATCATGCATAAATCCCCATCTACACTCGGGGGCAGCTTCCTGATATGTGTTCCCTCCATCCACTATGCTTCCTTCTACGCTTCCAGCTATGCACCTGTCTTCCTCTTATACATCCTTTTCATTCATCCCCTCCATCCTACTTGGCATATCTCATTTATCCCAATCCTTCCATCCTCCTTGTGATCTTGATAACAATGGGGCAAACATATAAGCATGCTTTGGACACCTCTTAGCATACATTCCCCTCATCTGCACACTATCCCAACTATCATTCACACTTGTCTACCTTCCTTATCCACCTGTCATGCTACCCTCAATCTCCCTTCCTTATCCATGCATCCTGTATTCATCCATCTCACTCCTTTATTTTCCTATCCTTCTCTATTGCATCCTTCATTCCTCCTCGCACATGACATATCTAGAGTGGGGGCATCTATCTTCCTTTATGATATAGTCCTTGGAGACATCATTCATTCCATCTAAGAAATCCCTTCCATCTCCCTATCCTCATCTCCTTATCATTATATCCACCTCCCCATTCTTATCTTTTATCCCTCCAAACAATCCTTATATCCATCTTGCCATCCCTATCTTCCTATCCTTCCATCTATCCATCTAATAACCTTTTCCTCATCCAAATCCCTATCTTCCTATCCTTCCATCTATCCATCTAGTAACCTTTTCCTCATCCAAATCCTTATCTTCCTATCCATCAATCCAAACAATCCTTTTCATCTCCCGATCCTTATCTCCTTCTCCTCATCCCATCTTATAATCCCTTGTCATTGGTATATCTCCATCATATCATCCTCCCAATTCATCTTTTGATGACTTGGATAACTATCCCATCCCTGAGCTTTGTGTAGTCACCATCGTCTAATCCAATCGAACAACTCTATCATGTCCCATCGTGTTAGTTCGATCATTTTATCCCCTTATCTAGGGTTATTTCATCATCTTTTATACATCACTTGTCTTTGGCCTTTCGTCGAACTACATTGCCCCTGCGCTTTCACGTAGGCAAGATCGATCATTTGATCCACCCCCGGGGTTCCATCCATCATCGATCTATATTGTCCACTTTTCTTATGTTCTCCATCCTATCTTGGTCATCCATCGAAATCTTCATCATGGTTTGTCATCAACCTTTTATTGAACTACGAAGGCTCTGCACTTCCACATAGGCAAGGCTAATCTTTGATTGGCCCCCGAGCCCGTAGGTCGCTAGGATGTGTCAATCTCCTATCTTGTGCCATGTCTCTTGTGTCGCGTCGTCAAGTATGCCCTTATCTAACTGGATCTTAACAAATGAGATTCACTTGTATCATCAAATCCAATCAGTTTTTCCTATGTCATATCGATATTTTAGTTTAGTATCCATCATCGGTCTCAATAGGATGCATCCTTCCTAACAGACCTCATTAATCCCATCCATCCCCTTGATCCTATGGCAAAGGACTTTTGAAATTGATTGTGATTTTTTGATGCTTTTGGCTTGTGTTTATCATTTGAGCTCCCTCTCATCACTTGTCATGGTCGCCTTGATCCATCATATCATGGTGTGCTTTGACTAGTCAACATAGGGGCATATCTTGATCTTTTCTTTGTTGTTGTCTTCTCAGTTGTCTCACGTAGTACCCACCAAGATCTCTAAGGTCTTGTGTTACGCTGGGGAATCCTTGTGTGCTTGTGGTTATCCCAATACTTGGCCTGACCAAGGTCATCGCGACTTTGGGGTGTTGGGATAGCCTTCTTGTTTGATGTGTTTGTTTCATGCATTAGACACTAATCTGCCTCGGTTCTTCATACCCTAGAGTCTTGTGTCTTATGCTATAGCAAAAATCAGTGCTCCAAAGATGGAAAAATTGCATTAGGATTGCATTTCATTCTCCCCCCCACTCATCTCTCGCACAAATCATCTAATCATATCCTTGGTCTTGTTCCTAGTCTTGTTATAAGCCTTAACCCCATCATCATAATCATCATCCATTTGCATCCTTCCCTATCCCTCTGGTGTTGTTTTGGGATATATCCTTCCCTCATCAACAACACTTTCACTATCATCATTGGGAGGTATTCTTCCCTATCCCTCTTGTGTTGTTTTGGGATGTATCCTTCCCTCATCAACAACACTTTCACCATCATCATTGGGAGGTATTCTTCCCTATCTTTTGGTGGTGTTTTGGGATGTATCTTTCCCTCATCAATACCACTCAGTGGGATGTATCCTTCCCTATCCTCATATTGTTTTTAGATCCCTCATTCCCTCATTGACAACACTTCATCCATCATCAACCCCTTTTTGGCTTGTACCTTGACTGGGGCAGCATCATATTTGTCCTCATATCTATTTGTGCTTCATCCATCTCCTATCGCTTATCCTCCTATCTTGTCTGTCACTTTGCATCATCTTCTTCATCTCCCCTTACATCATCTCATCCATTTCGAGAGCACATCTATGTTCTCTTGAACCCACATGTCCTCTCGAGGGGGCATCCTCAATCCCTAACTTTCATCTTCACCCCCATCATCTTCCTTCCTAGTCAATCCTTTGATGACTGGGGCATCTTTTCACAATCTAACCATCTTCTTCTAGGTTCTATGTTTTAATATTCTTTGAAATGATGTTACTTTGTAACACCATCTCAAAAAGGGGCAAAATGTAGACATCTAAATTTGGACACTTAATTTATCCAAATTTATCCCCTTTCATCTAAGCATCCCCTTTATTTGCATTAATTGAATAATATCACTATTATTTAATTAATATCCTTAATTATGCCAAACCCCTAAGGTATCTAGTTAAATAATTAAATACCTTCCCCCCTTTCATCAAATGAATTAAATAAATATCACATTTATTTAATTCCTCATATACCGCATCCTCCATCATTTTTATCTAATCTTAATTATTCTCCTGATTTCATCATTAGGGATGTGCACATGCCTAATCCTTAATTAGGATGTGTCACATCCTCCAACTTTTGCAAGTTGGCCTCTAATCTCTCTTAGCCACCTTACCCTCCTCTAATCCTTCATTAACTAGCCTAATCAACCTCTCAAAGAATTTTTAATTCCTTTTATCCTTCCAAGGAATATTAAATTATTTTTCCTCTTCCCCATATGATCTTTGACTTGTCACATCAAGTCACATGTGAAATCTAACCCTCTTCTAATCTTCATTAATTAGCCTAATAAAGTACTTGCACAATCCTAATCACTTAATTGAGTCAACCCTATTAAATGCTTTCTCTTTTTGACAAGGCATCTCCATTCCCCATGTGAATTTTTAATTCACATTTAATCCCCCAATGCATTTCAAGGAATTTTAAATTCCTTCTCTCATCCCCATGAGAATATTTGAGGAATTTTTAATTCCCCACTTGTCCTCTCACCCACATGGGGATAAGGAGGAATCCCAAGGTACTTTGTACTATCCTTCCACCTCATGTACACCTCATCTCTTTTAGGCCATATCACATGCCACATGTCAATATGTGAGGGGTTGTGAGTTCTCAACTCACCTTAGCCCTACATCTTGATCTTGGTGGCTCAATCTTGACCATCCATTTCCCTAGAGATTTCCAAAATCTCTATAAATACCCCCTCTTTTCTCTCATTTTGGGGGAGATCATGCATTGTAACCAAACTCTGGCAAAATTTCCCTAGAGTCCATACTTAGCCATTTTCATGCTTTCATTCACTTCCATCCACCCTCACACCATCATCTAGCTTGCATATCTTGCCATCCAAGGAGCGTACACGTCCAAAGATAGAAGGGCCAACCAAAGGATCAATTCGAGACAAGGTATAAAGTTCAATTTTGTTGCTTTTATTTTGTGTTGAATCCAACTTAGGCTAATCTTGAGGTGTAGGTTGTTTAGTAATACTTTGCACTTGTTCATTTGATGCTCGTTTCCTAGTGTGCAATTTTGACCTATCACATAAACTATGTCAATTTCAGGAAGTAGTCCAACCATCCCGCCCTTGTGAAAATGGGAAGCACTAGCCTATCCTCCAATATTTTCTTATGTGTTGAAGGTTCCCTTCTGACAATATCACCTCCCATGGTGAAATATCTAAACTATGCTCAAATCTTTGGAAATTCATCTAAAAATTGATTCAACCACCCACAAACCCTCTCTATTTGATACACTTGCATGCACTTCTTTCAATATAACTTCAATTGTTATATCCCTTCCTCCTCTGTTTTAGCTTAACTCCACTTGAATTGGCTTGAATTAGATCACAATAAAGGGAATTCACAACAAAAAGGTTGTTGGTGTAGAAAGGTATGAGGGTAAAAAGGGTTTGTATGGATTTTTTACGTTTTTCTTTTAGAGGCAATTTTTTTTTGGAATATATGCTATCTCCCCCCCAACTTAAATCTTGAAGTGAACTCACTCCAATACATGTGTCTATGCAGAGGGAATGATTAAATGATATGGAAATGAGTTTAATAAGTGAAAAGCATGCTAATTTTAAATGTAAGCACATAATAAACATATTGAAGATCCATGTTAATTATGTAATTTAGTATGCGTACCTATTGGATGAGATGAATATAACTTCGTGTGTATGAAGGTAGTTGAAGAGTTTCTATAGCATAAGTGTGATTTGACATGAGGGAATTGCAATGTGGTATTGAAATGAAAGGTTGGCATATGAAAATGAAAAGGCTGTGGAAAATACAACATATGAGTTATGAAATGACTTTTCAAATGCATGAAAAATTGTGATAGGCCATGTGGAGTGGAGTGATGGAGCTACATGTATTGATATGAAAACTTAAGGCTGCATGTATGAAAAAAAGTGGAGTGAATGTGGAGTGACTACAATCAATTTGAAATAATTTTTTGAATTCTCTGACAAATAGTGGTTGTGGGTACCTTCACCAACAAGTCTCAAACTGAACTTGTAATTAGGATTCTACAGGTCCCTACTGCATAATGAAGTGGTCTTCAAGAAGATTATTGATTGTGGAACTGTGTTGTGTGTGCATGTGAAGTAGGATAAGAAATTATACTTGAGTGCCTCATGAGGTGAGTTGTGTAGCTCATCTATTGAGTCACTATGAGAGCTAGTAGTATTTGGTGCTAAGTTTTTATCTTGTGATAGATTGTCTATATCTGAACCTTTGTTTTTGTAATGTCCCCTTTTTGACTTGACCATCGGGATCAGTATATTAGCCTATGGCAGGAGCTTTCATAGGCTAATGAAATATTTAGGGAGCTCAGTTGGCAATATTTCTAGGACTTACTATTTTTAGTAAGTCAATGGGATCAGGTCATTTGGAGAATCTTAGTGTTGGACTTAGTGCTTCTTGTTGAGAGCTTTCCATCAAGCTATCATACATGGTATTCCGAGTCCGACTGCTATATTATTTTAATGCCTGAAGTTAATATACTTTATTATAAAATGACAATTAAATAAAAAATGTATTAATAAGGCCACTTTATTATAAAGTTGTTAAAAAGTGTCTTATCTAGGTTTGGACATCTAATGTGTTATCATGGGCCTTTTTTAAGTGAAGAATTTAATATTAATAAAAAGGTTGTCACTTCTTTCATCCCACATTGCTTATGCATGTGAAATTGACTTCTTGGAGGGCCTTATATTCTCTTGGCCGGGATGAGTTGATGCATGCTTGGGAATACACGAAGTTGAAGGGATTATTGGACAAGTTATTCTTCAAGGGTTTGTGAGGACATAAACCCTCATGAATAGCATTATTCTCATTGTTGCAAGACATAGTCAAGAGGATTTGAATCAAGTTTTCAAGGAAGAGATCTTCCTGCTACAGTGACATCACTACAGTGACGGTGCTATACTGTTGCGCTACAGTGACAACGCTATAGTGTTAGGGATTCTTTATTAGCTTGTGCTGGGCTATCAAGTTTGCAAGTTATAGAGTTTTTGGTGGTGTTTTCAACAAATTCTGGGCACTTACAGTTGAACCCAAAAATTAGAAAATTGCTCATATCTCTGAGTCTAAGTTGTTCATTGCTAAACTGGAGTTCTTTCTACATGTTTGGACCATCTTAAAGGTCTGGAAATAATTGCTGAGTCTAATATTGAAGTTATGGTCATGGAGCGCCTTGTTGGATTCTTCTATGCTACTATTTGATTATTTCTAGGTCTGATATAAACTTTCCTGAGTTTGATTTTTAGCTTGTATTGAAATGTCTGATTTACTTGTAAACTTAGGAAAAAAAATTTGTTTGTAATCTAAATTTTATATACTGAAAGTTGGTCTTTGCAAGCCCTTTTTATCACTGTTATTTTCTGTTCTTATGTTATCTATACAATATCATGTTGAAACATTGAATGGTTCATTGAAATATCAAGCAAATATCATCAAAACGTATTAAAACAACAAACATAAAATTTTAAAATAAAAAATAGGGGTAGTCATTACAGTTTTGACCATATAGATGCATCAAAGAAAGAATAAAATCACCCTTATGAGTTGGTTGCTTGTATATCTTCAATTTATGTCCATTAATTAACAGTGTGAATCTAACTGTGTCTATGGTTTGTAGCTTGACTGCTACATTGGGAAACACCTGTTGAATTTCATAGGGTCCCAACCATCTAGACTATAGCTTCCCCTTATAATTTTTTAATCTGGAATCATGCAATAAAGACCAATCACATACATTGAATTCTTTAGTCTTGATAAACTGATCATGCCATTTAGTCCTCTATTTTTGAATTATTTATATGATTTGTATGGCCTCCATTCTAATTTCATCCAATTCATTCAGACTGTGTAGCCTCTCCTTATGTGTTGTCAAATCCATTCCTAAGTCCACTACTATCCTAAGTCTCTTGTACTCAAACTCTATTGGAAAAATTGTAGTTTTCCCATAGTCTAGTTCATAAGATGTAAAACCTGTAGTTGTTTTCCATGTTGTTCTATAGGCCCACACTACTTCAGGTAATCTTGTTGCCTAGTCTTTTCTATGAATTTACACTGGTTTGTTCAAAATATTCTCAATCTTTGTGTTTGTAACCTCCACCTACCCATTGGCTTTGGGATGATAAGGTGTGGATTTTTTATGTCTTATTTCATATTCATTAACCAATTTATAAATTAGGTTAGAAGTAAACTAGGGACCTTGATCAGTTACAATTTCTCTAAGTAATCCATACCTGGTAAAGATGTCTTCATACAAAAACTTAGTTACATTCCCATCTCTTGTAAACTATAATGCATTGACCTCAATCCATTTTGCTAGATAGTTTGTACAAACCAAAATATACTCTTTGTTATTAGAGGTCGGTGAAACTGGACCAATAAAGTCAAGTCCCTATTTTTCAAATGGTGCTAGTGTTGCCTATGGCTGCAAAGGAATTTCATCTATCCTTGTTGGTCTTCCCATTCTCTGACATCTATCACAGCTCCTAGTATACTTCACTGAATCCTTATGGAGAATTGGTCAATAGTAACCTATTGTTAAGATCTTAAATGTTGTCCTTTTGGCTACAAAGTGACCCCCAATAGTGCTCATCATGACAAGACTTGGGAATGTCAAAGACCTCATCTTCTCTTATACATCTTATCATGATATTATTTGGACCAATATAGAATATGTAACCAACTACCCAAGGATATGGAAAGCTTTTATGCACCAACTACCTCTTTTCTCTAGAAGAAAATGGTGATGGTATATGCCCTACCACTAAGTATTTTTCAATATCAAAAAAACATGGTGTTTGTACAATAAGAGAAAACAAATGCTCATTTGGAAAAGAGCCATCCACAACACCTTCTTCTATTCATGTGGGAAATCTAGACATAAAATCTGCCACCACATTAGATTTTCTAAGCTTATCCACTATCATTATATCAAATTCTTATAGTAAGAGAAATCATCTAACCATCCCCCCCAACTACAGGTTTGTGGAAATGTGATCAATTTGGATAAAGACTGGATAGCTAGTAATGTAATCCCTAAACTTGTTGATATCATAAACAACTGCCAACATCTCTTTCTCTGTGACTGTGCATTTAAGTTCAACTCCTTGTAAGTTTTTGTTGTAGTAGATAGCATACTCCTTGTTACCTTAGTTTTGTCCTAATACTACTCCTAAAGAAAAATAAAAAGCATTGGTGTGTATGTGAAAGGTAGTGTCCATTTTGTCCCTCTTAAGGTAGGTGCTTGTGTCAAGGGTGTCTTAATTGCTTTAAAGGAGTGTTGGCATTCAACGGTCCATTCAAATTTTGTCTTTGGTGAGAAAAATAAACAAGGGTGTTGCAGTTTTACTCAAGTCCTGAATGAACCTCCTATAGTATCCTGCATGTCCTAAAAAGATCCTTACATCTTTTTGTCTTTGTGGCATAGGAAGTGTAGAGATGATCTCAATCTTGTTGGGATACATTTGAATTCCTTCACTTGAGATAAAGTGCCCTAGAACAATCCCTTGAGTCATCATCATAAAAAATTTATCATGACTCAATGAAAGATTATGTTCTTAAAATATTTTCAAAACCTTCTCTAGATTGTTGAGTGCTTCTTCATTGGTTTCTCCATAAGTGGTGAAGTCATCCATGTAGATTTCCATGGAATCGTGTACATAATCAGAGAAAATACTTAGCACTGCCCTCTAGAAAGTGGTTGAAGCATTGCATAGTCCAAAGGTAAGAACATAATAGGAATATTTACCCCAACGACATGTGAATTTAGTCTTATCTTTGTCTGGTTATAGCCACTAAATCCATCTAGGAAGGAGAAGTACTTTTTCACTGCTAGGGAATCAAGTACTTGGCCAATGAAAGGTAAGGGAAAGTGATCTTTTCTAGTGGTTGTGTTCATCTCCCTATAGTCCACACATACCCTCCATTTTCTTCCTTTCTTAGGGACAATAACTAATGGTGACACCCATTGACTATCAAAAATGAGATAAATGAATCATGCATCAAGTAGTTTTTGTAGCTTAGTTTTAACTATCTCTCTTAAGGAAGGGTTCATTCTCCTTTGGGGTTGTCTAATTGTCTTGTATCCATAATTTATGCAGATACTATGTGTGCACAAGTTTGGATCAATCTAATTAACTTCATGGTAGTCCCATGCAAAGGCTGCTATGTGTGCCTGCAACACAGTGTTTAGGGACTTTTGTTGTTCTTCAGTTAATCCATTATAATGTTTAACATTTTTCCTGACATAATTTCCAATGTTTTAGATTTTGACTGTACATATGAGAGATCAATTCCACTATTTTTGGGGACACAATGTTGTGGAAAAAGAGAATTGAATAGTTGGGATACTTCTTCTGATGAATTTACAGGTATTATATTCTGCAGTGGATCCTATAGACATGAAAGACAATCTTTTTGTTGTGGGTCCCTACAACAATTATTTTGTATGATATGGTCAATCAATTCATCCTCATTTTGGGTTTCTAACAATGGGCTACATTCTATAGTCATGAGAGTTTAGAGGTAATAGTGGTCTTCTTCATCTAAGATAGGCCAAATAGTCTGCTCTAGATTTTCATGAGGTTGGGCTAGTGGATAGAGAACCAATTTCTTGGTCACAATCCCATTTGATATTATCATATTCCCAAACCTACAACCTATGAATGCATTAACTGTAGCTAACCATGGTTTGCCTAAAATAAGTGGATATCCTGCAAGGTTGAATTTTAGCTGCAAGACTATAAAATCTGTAGGATACTCCTATGAATCTAATGCTATGACTAAGTCCTCAATGATCCCCTCAGGTTTCACTATTGACCTAATTTCCAACTATAAAATAGTGGGTGTAGGTCTAAGATTAGCTAGCTGAAGTAGTTGCATTATCTCCTTAGTCATGACATTAATTGTTGCCCCTAAGTAAATCAAGGTGTTCCTAATAAGGGTCCCATTTATCTTAACATCCACAACTAGACTTCCAAGGCCAGTGTATTTAGGGATAGTTATATTCCCTATCATAATATCAACATGGTTCCCTAAACCATGAACTGTTTGAGGGTCCTTCCTCTTTCTCCCTAGTTTCTTAAGACAAAGGTCTCTTACTATCTTGGTATAGATTGGGATATCCTTGATAGCTTGAATAAGGGGGATTTTGATATTTACATCCTTAAGCTAACCCAATAGATCTATCTTAGCTTGGGTATGATGTTTTTGAATGGCTAAATGCTCAAGAAAAGGAGGCTCTAGACTTGAGGTGGTCTAGTTTACCTGATTTGACCTAGGTTCCAAAGGTGAATTGTCTAAAGCTTCAGTTGTGGGTTCATCATCCTCCATGTCAATGATTTAGGGGGTTGAAGATCTAGCTATTGTTTTCCCTGAACTAAGGTGGAAACCACTCGCCTCTACCCCATAAGTCAAGCATTGTATAGCCTCGTTAGTATATGCCTATTGGATAGGCTTGTTATTGGGGTTAGGTGTAGAATGGGTGGGTAATTGTGGTGCTCTTGGTGGCTAAGATTGTGGGTTTGGTGGATTGTGCATAGTAGCCTACATTTGTGGTTGAGAAGGAAACAAAGGCTATTGGTAATTTAGATTCTAGGGTTTCCACTGTTGGCATTTCTACCATTGTGGTTGCCACTGATTTTTTTGTAATAACAATTGAGGGTTATAATTGGTACCTTGAAATTTTTGTTGTGGCCATGCATTTGGTTGTTGTTGGTTCTAGTTTTGCTAAGGGTTTTTCCATTTTTTTTGGTTATTTGGATAGGGTTGATAATTCCAACCAGAGAAATTTTAATTACCAAGTGGAAAAGATGTATTGAAATTTAGAGGGTCTTGTGTCATACCTTGTCTTGGTTTCCATGGCCTTCTTTGTGCAATATAGAACAATTATCCATCTCCTCCTTCTAGTGGTTGAAAATATAGTTTCTCTAATTTGTCTTGTGTAATACTTGCCACCCTTTTGCACTTGCAGTTGGATTTTTTTGTTTGCAAGTGGTGCAATATTCGGTAAGCATTACTTTAGCCTCCTCCTACTTCTTCTCTATATGTAGAATGACCAAATGATTAGCTAGATGACTTATAATATCTTCCTTCATGTTGGAAAGCAGCTTACTCAACTCCACTTTTGAAACCCCACTAGATGTCTTGCCAATTGTAGATGTTCTTTTGCCCCTTATCCTTTTGTTAAAGGTTCTATAATAGTTTCTACAAACCTTGCAGATATATTCAAAGAGTAATTGAGACACGTTCCCTTTCCCAATAAGATTGAGGGAATCCATGCACTCATCATTGACTCCTCTTAAGAATACAAGGTTCAAGGATTCTTCTAAGAGTCTATTATGTGGGTTTTTCTTCAAGAAAAATTGAAACCTTTCTACACAATCATCCAATGGTACATCATCTTTCTAGGTCATTCTAAAAATATCATCTCTTCTCCTATCAACTCCTTTATATAGTAGTATTGGTATTTCTCAACGAAATTTATTTTCATGGTGTCCCAATTTGGAACATCTCTGCCTAGTCCCATAAACCATCTTAGGGAACCATCCTTCAAATTTGTGGGAAATAGCTTAAGCCTGTGAGCATCAATTGTGTAGTAATAACTCCTACATAGAACATCAAACTCAAATAAGAATGTGTCTGAGTCTTCAGTTACCAAATCATAGAAGACTAGTAATGTTGAAGGAGAGATATTCTTCAACATAGTAGACCTTTCTTGGTTGGTAATTGGAAATTAAAAAGTCACATGTTCTGGTGGATCATTTAGTGTTGCATCAACCATCATTTGGAAGGTTCCCTTTGTGTTTGTAGTAGATTTTGGTGAAAGGTAAGATTCCTCTTCATTAGTACCCTCACTCTGATCAATGTAGTCACCAATATTTTCTCTAGCTTGTTTGTTTAAGGGAATAAATCTTCCCAAAGAATCTCTCTACATTTGAATACAGTAGGTATGAATTTGTATAGCAACAACTCCCGCACAATGTTAGTGAAATGCTCTGGTATTTTGAAAATTTTAAACCTAATAGTATTAATACTAAAGGAAAATTATAAACTAGGAAAGCTTGGAAATGACAAACTAATCTTTAAAAGTAGCACCATCCTCGACAACAACACCAAAAATGTAGAGTCCCTACTAGTTTCTAGTAAACTTGGTGGCAATCACACAATTAAAAGGGAAAGCCTAACTAAATAGTCCACTTGAACCTTTGGAAATACCTTCATTGAATTATTGATCAGGGATCGTAAACTTGTGGTGGTACTAGCACTATATGTTCTTTCAAAGACTTAAGATTATCTAATTCATCCTAGTATAGGTGTTACACTTGCTGATAAATCATAAAACTATAAAATAGTAAAGGAAGTAAATTTAGCACTATTGCTATGGGTACCTATAGTATAAGACTGTAACTAATTATTGTCAAGAAGTGAATGAACTAATACTAAATCTACGCTACACTCTGAAGTACAATAAACTCAAGTAATTACAATATTATTGTGAAACAAGAATCATTCATGCATCTATTAATGACTATAACACAAAGAATCCATTTAACATAACTTGTATTTATGAAGTAACTACTAAAACAAAAATGAAATAATAGGAAATGGAGTGAAGTAAAATTACCTTGAGTGGCCCTTGCTCAAGTGGTTGTCTTCACTAATCTAAACCAAATTTAACTTCTTATATTAACACAATCATAAAAAATCTACCATTCATTGCACAAATCCAAAATATCACATAAGATTCTATTGAGATATCTTATTCATGAAACCATGATTTGAACAATAAACATTGTTTGCATAAGAATAACAACTAACTAAGAGTTTCTAGTAACTATATCTAATCTTGAATGAAAATCAACTGACTGATTAACTAACTCAAACCTCAACCACCAAGCCATACATATAGTTATAGGGAAGTTTATTAAAGTAGGAGTCTAAATTGAAACCATAAATCACCACTCCTAAATATGAGAGCGTGATAAAGACTCAATGATCTAAATTGTAACTAGAAAGGAAGAAGAGTCCAAGTAAGGATTGTGATTCTGTTGTAACATAACTGGAACATAAAATGCTCAAATTGGTTATGTTAGAATCCCAATTGTAATAGGGTTCTTCTCCTTCAGCATATTTATTAAACACCATAATGATGCACAACCATCTTCATTAAGTGCCTCCATGTTGTAGTTGTTGTGTTCCATTTATTTTGGAACCTCCCCTATTTTGTTGTCTAGGAACCTCTTTGGCTATGGGTTGCACCTTGTAGTTGTTGCGGGCTATAGTCCACCTCTTCTAGTTGCAAAGAGTTAGTTCACAAAACATGCACACAATACTAACAACCATAGCTAAGCACATTTATCAATTACATTTCATACATATCCACACATAAATTATGCATTAACCATCACATCATAACAATATTTTCATATACTTTAAATGAGGTTCAAGGTTGCATAATAAGTATAAAAGATAGCATAGTGTAGGAATATGCATAAGATAAATGTTTGGTAATGTCTACGAACTTGCATAAAGACATAAGAAAACTATATGATGACTAGACTCATCAATGGATTTGATATTATTAATTTCATTTATTTTTTATTGTGAGCTATTCAACTTCATCGATAGGTTTGTGGTCACTTGATCTAATTTCACCATTCAATTTTATACTAGGATATTTTTCTCTATGTAACATGTCTAATTTAATTATTTGATATTTTTTGCTTCGCCCAATCTATTCATTATCAATTTGAGCCCCTCTCAAGTTCTTTGAATGTGAAAATGATCATTTGGAAGTATTATAAATTAATAACTTTGAATATGTGCCAAATGTGATTGTAATATGTGGATGACACCAATTAAACAAATTTTCCAAGGTTGAGGAAGATTAGATGTATTAAAAATATTCTAAGGGACTTTGTAGATGCATTTAGGGTTTAGCCATCATCTAGAGAAAGACAAAGATGTATAATATTTTATGATGTTAACTCCAATGAACAAGGTTATATGACTAAACCTCTAGATCCATGGCATTTGAATATGATTCCCTCTCAAAATACTATTTAGATATTTTTTATTTAGATGCATGGCAAAAATTTAACAATAGCCACAAATTTTTGACATAATGAAGGATAAATTCTCAAGATAATAAGGGAAATAATTCCTTTACTTGGAGGACTAATGTTGAAATTAATTCAATTGATCTTTGTTTGTTGTTGCTTGATTCTTTAAAACCCAAATATTTGTAGAGGAAATTATATAGTCACACCATATATTGGTGATGAATATGAGTCTTCATTATTGAATTGGGAAATATTTTCCATATGTACATGCTTGGGAGGGATTACAATGTAAAACAATATAGATTTGGACTTCTTCATGGAATGGAGCAAAAAATGAAGTATGTTTTGAATTCCTTGGGAATCAATGATTATATTTTATTTTTTCATTCATTCAAACACTCCTTAGGGCTCATCAATTCTAAATTATATTTGGTATACCATAAATGTGCAATACGAAAAATATTTAGAGGATTTCTGTTAGAAAGAGAGTTGATTTTCAAAAAAATATGTGGGTTCAGGGTCCTCTCTTTTACAACCTAGGTTTCTACAAGATTCAAAAAATTCCTTATAAAAAGTGGGCAAGAAAAGGACTTTTGGATTGCCTAAGAGGAGAAGAGAGTTAAATGTTATGGAGGGACCTTGAGGGATTAAGTGATTAGATGGATATTAGAGTAGATAGATGGTCATGCTTAGTAATTTGAGAGATACATTTTTCACTATAAAAGGCTCATTTAGAGCTCATAAGGGATTGGGAGAGTACTCAAAAAAATATTTGTTTTTATTCAAATCCTTTAAAGATGCTTCTAAGCCAAGGTTATAAATTGAAATCTTGGAATCTACAACTTGTCCTATTGAGAAGGTCTTTCTATAGTTGGTAGTTTAGGGTAAGGTCTTTACATATGATAACACCTAAAGAAAAGGGGTTTCCAAAGACCACCCTAAGGAATTTAAATGATGAAGTAAATCCACTAATACTTTAGTGTCCCTTGAGGAGGAAGGTCTAGAGTAATATACTTACTATTTTTGGTCAATAATGGTTTCCCCCTATTGTTTAGGACTATTTTTCTAGTTGAAATTTTAGAATGTTCTCCCTCCTTAATAGAAATTTTAGAATCACCCCTTTCTCTGATATTTTGGGGCTTTGATTGGATGAAACTATGTAGTTTTAAAATACATGGCTAAAACTATAGAAGAGGTTATGAATTATTTTAATAATGGCCAATTATTATTTTTCACCATTTTAAGCCTAAGGATTCAACTAGTCACCATTTAGAGATTTTATCAAGAGAGTTTGGAGATAAAGGAAAAAAAAACATAAGAGTAAAGATTAATTTTGATGGAACCTTGAGAGGAAAATCAAGATTTTATATTGCTAGTTTTGTGTTAAGGGATATAAATATTTGAGGGATGATTCAAGATTAATCTTGACAAGACCTCGAGAGGAAACTCAAGATTTGGATATTAAACTTTAAAAGACTATTCAAGAATTATTTTTAAGAGATTTTGAGAGGAAAATTAAGATTTTATATTGCTATTTCAATATTAAGGGAGTCATTTTAATTTAATTTCATCTTGTAAGATTTGTATGTGAAGCCACTCAAGAGTACAAATGAGTAAAAGCAAATCATTAACTTAAAATAATAATATAATGGCTTGAATTTGTACCCCTTGCAAATTTCACATTTACATACCTCCTACCTTATAGAATCAAGTTTGATAATGCAATTTCACACTCTTCATCTATTTTCCATCCACTTGGCATCCTATTTTCATGTCAATGGTGGATATTTTGTTTGGGACAAAAGTGCAACACGTAGACGTTTGCATAGTATGCTATCATTCTGATAGGATTCCCACCTCTGGAATCTATAGAGGCATTAGACTCCTCCATTAGATATGAAGTGTAACATCTCCTACCCTTCAGAAAGACTTTGAATGACTCTTTTGCCTCTATTTCCATCTTCAAATGAATATCTCTTCCATTCTTTCACTCTCCTTGATCATCTTCACAATTTAGACAACTTTCTACACTCTTCACACAACATTCTCAAGTTCTACCACCTCCATTGAAGTTGCAATTTGGTATTTTGTTGGATCACTCCCTTCATTGTTACATCAATGTTGGTCTTTTAAAGCTTTCGAGATTGCTCCTTCTCTCATTTTCCTTGAGTGCACATGGTTGAAGGTGATATCACTCCATATTCATTTTATCTTGCATCATCGTTTTAACATCGTAGCATATTGTTGTTCAAAATATTGCTTGGTATTGCTATTTCAATATCTTTCTTTATCATATTTCTCCAATCGTTGTTATATTAGTTGTTCATGGAGGTGAAAACACCAAAGCGAGGGACTGGCTACGAAAACCCTCTAAACACAACCCCAATATTTTCTTGCTCTTGTGTGTGTAGGTTACTCATCAAGTGAAGACCTTGAAGATATCAACTCGTGGGTAGGAAGGTGCACTTTCCTCGCCCTTTGTCAAATTTTAGTTAGATATAGTTAAAGTATTCTTCTTGTTATGCAATCATTCTACCCCTTTTTTATTTTTGTTATTGCATTAAATCATATCCGCTAGGTCATTAGTAAGTCTTTGTCAGTCTTTGATTGTACTTTACACTTTCTGCCCATATAGACACCAGCGCCTCACTGAGACTCCAACACGCCATGTTGTCATTTGTGTCCCATGTTGTATTCCTCTAGCAATGAGTTGCCTAAGTTACAGTCTAGACTTTGGAAGCTTACTCACCAAAATTCTTGAAACATTCAAGATTGTTAAAGGACAACAACAACCTGGTTGTTCTTCGTTTTATCCTTTAAACCTTAAACTCTCCCAAAAAATTCCATTAGCTTGAGGTAGATCAAGGCAACCTATTGTTCTAGACCCTCTTATGACCTAGGGTTCAGAGTAGTTGGTCCCCCTCCTCCACATTTTGGTGAACCCGACATGAATTGTTTTGGTTTCATTTCGTAGTGTTGAAGGATTTTCTCTTATGTTCTAGGTGTGTTGTAGGTGTGTGCATTGTAGGGCGCCTAGCCTTGCAACCCAACCTATGACCCCTAGCAACATAGTTAGAAAAATCCCTAAACATTGTGAAGTGAATTCTGGAATAGGTCAATGTCTAATTGTTAAACCTTTGGGGTCTTCTAAGAAAGTCCTTTTTAGTGTACATAGAAGTTGGCTTCTTTCATGCATCTTTCCATCCCATCTGTGCAGCCTGCGAATGGCTCTCCTACTATAACCTTTACATCATAGGATTTGTGTATGAATGCTAATAGAGAACCCTCTCCTCTATACATTCCTTCTTGTATCAATGAGAATATTGCGACTGGTGTTCTCATTGATCCTACATGCTGAGTTAATGTTATCACAAAGGAGATTACGCTAATCAACTCTACATAAGGATGGGTACATTGAATCTAAGAGCACAATATGTATGCATGATGGTCTTTCCGTCCCTCCCATCGATTCCATCACCATTTCAGTCTTGGTAGGGCTCAAAATTGTGAATTCTCTCTTTGATATTATCCCAGAGTTTGACTTGTTCAGAGTGAAGCTAGGCATTCCTTGTCTAGTTTCCATGAACACAGTCCCTTCGGTGATCCATTAGTGTTTTAAATTATCACATGAGGGATTTGTGCATGTTGTGCACAACACTGGGTATAAACCTCTAGTGTCATGTGAAGCCTATTTGCTAGAGCACTTTTGGCCTACCCCTATTGGTTTGCTTCCTCCAAGGACAAACCTATTGTATCACACTTACGTAATATACAAGAATAGGGGCATAGCACCAAAAGTGACCTATCATCCTTCCCCTTATGCTATTTCAATTAAGGCTTCTATGATAGCATAGCAACATGCTACTTCTTCCTCTCAAAAGGGGAAGGGGAAGTATTCTCATGCTTAGGAGCCTTCTCCTTCTTATATGGTTCCACCTATTTTTGCCTCTCACCCTACTACGATGCCTTCCGCTTCCGACCCCATGTGTCTCATGGGGAGATCAATGGTGCCCACTTGGTGGAAATCTAAGTATCAAGTGTTCAACCTTCCTGTCTTTCCCACAGTGCCTTGAACTATTGTATATGGTAAGGGGAAGGGTCCCCATGGAGTCACCTCTACATCTCAGCCTCTACGGCCTCGTACTGCTCTTGCCCCTAGGGTGGTGAATGCGAAGAGGCATACCACCGAGGCTCTTGAGTCTACTTCTCCACCTATTGTTGCCTCTGTTCTTGCATCTCTTCCTCTTGTTTTTGTCCAAGAGTCACTGCCTCCACCGACAATGGTTGTGATGGAGACTCCCATGGTAGAGCATGAGCTTCTTTCTCATCCTCAAGCTATAGCTTCTAGCTCTTAGAGCTGAAGAAACCACCTTGCACATGAGTGTAAGCATTAGAAGGCTCTTGTTGCTGAGAAAACTACTCTACAGAAGGAAAAAGGGGAGCCAGTAGCTCCAATTTCGGTGTCTCTTGTTCTACCCTCCTCTTCCTCCCCTTATGCTCCAGTTCCCATCATCTCAATCTTGCTTTCGGCTCCCCCCGCAAGCATGGATGACCATCACCCTCAAAGGGTGCAAGTTTTCATCACTTCTTTGGTTGAGCGTCCTCTCTTCATGTCCCTTCCAAACATCACACCATTTCCTAAGCCTGTGGATATGTCGAATACTTCGATGGTTTCCACTATTATTTTATCCTCTTCTTCCTCGCCTTTTGCTTCTTTTGTGGGGATCTCACATTTTTCGATGAAGCGCAAGTTGGAGGATGATCCTACTTCTAATGGAAGTTCAAAGAAGGGATCACCTTCTTTAGAAGTTGGTTTTTCTTTGGCTTGTTTCATCCTAGTGACGAAGGTTGCCCCGATGTCCCCTCAATTTGTCTCTACCACCAATTCCTTCGACGAGGTCGGGAGTGGATCTCAAATGCCTCCTTCTTTGCCTACCTAGTTGACACATGGCACTCCCATCAAGTTCATGTTCAACTTAGTGGATGATGTCCCAGCTCTATTGGTAATTTTTGCAAAATCAATGACATTTACCTTGTAGGAGTTGAGCAAAGAAGACCTCGAGGGTCCCTCTTCCTTAGCTCTTATTACAAGAGAGTCAGAGGGTGCTCCCCTTGCTATCTTTCCCTTGTAGGCTCATCTTCCCTCTCCTTATAATGATCTAGATTGGGAGAACGACAACTTCTTGGTTGATGAGGACTAGGAGGGCACCTCTTCTTTATCTATAGATTAGATTTGTATGTGTGTGTTGTGTTTCCCCCATGCTTGTTTTCTGTGTTCTTGGAGGACCCTTGTCACCCTTCTAGGTGCTTGAATACAAGAGTGTTTTGTGTCGTAAACTTCTTCTATTTGTCACATCATTCTTCTTTTTGTTGTGCCTTGATTTTCAATTTTGTGTCGTAAACTTCTTCTATTTGTCACATCATTCTTCTTTTTGTTGTGCCTTGATTTTCAACAATTGGAGATGATGCAAAGTGTTGGGGGCATTTAGGCTTCCCTTCAATGTTGACCCAATTTTTTGTTTTTTTGTTTATGTTGCTTTCATGTACCCTTCTTCACGATCTAATATAGTATGGGATTGATGATAGTTCATATATATTATTATATTATATCTATCTATCTATATCTATGAGTAGCTTTGACCCCAAAATATTAGATCCCCTCATCTCTTAATTTCTTTGTCTTTGCTTATGTTTCCTTTTCATCTTTCTCTCTTCTTTACTTGCATTGTGATGTTGTGGTGCCTATGTTGTCCCTCGTTTGTACGACAATATTTTCATGATTACATCCCATCATGTATCGCAGGTTAGAACACCATTTTCTTCTCTCTCCTTAGGATCTCACATGCCTTTGTGTTCAACACACACCATCCTAAGGGGGGGCTATCATATTGCTTCAATTTTCAAAAAGTTGTATTCAGTGGCCAATGAATCCCTTGTTGAAAATCCCTTATTTTTCAAAAAATTATATTCTTCAACAAGGACCCCTAGTAGAATTTTTCTTTTGAAATGGATTCGTAGGGAAAGAATCTAAAAAATTTCCTTCGAGAAGGGAGTACTTTTTTTGATGAAGAAGTATGAAAACTTTCCCTTGTGAGGGAGTATTCTTCCTTTCGAATTCCTTGATGAAAGAGATCTTTTAGAATGATTCCTTGATACTAGAATCGTTTGTAAAAAATATCATTTCCTTTCAAATAGAACGTCCCTTGAGCGGAACCCTTTTGAAAGATTCTCCTTCAATTAATGACTATCTATCTTCTGTGTGGATTTTTGCTATCTAACATATTTTTTTGTGGATTAACATGTTGCTTTATAGGACCAAGCACCTATGAAGTTGATTTTTCAGTCAATATTGGAGGACTGAGCACCTCGAGCTTGCCTTGTAGGACCGAGCACCTATAAGGGTCTATTAGACTCTGAGGAACCTTTCACATCTGGGCTCCCTCATGAATGAGCACCTGTTGTGCCTCCTCTATAGAACAAAGCACTTACAAATTCTTTTGTTCACCTTTCATAGGTTCAAGGGCCTATGGCACATTTTTTCAACTCTCCTCAAGATCCAGTACCTATGGAGCCATCTCCTCTCCTACACCCGAGTTCACTAGATCTTAGTCTACTTCCTTGATAGTTCAGGTATACATTCCTTAGCTTTTTCTCTACTTTACCGTGCATTCATTGACACTTATGCTCACTAAATTAGAGGAAAAATGTAATGGTATGAATTTGCTTCCCTTACAAATTCCACATTTACATACCTCCTAGCTTAGAGAATCAAGTCTGATAATACAATTCCACGCTCTTCATCCATTTTCCATCCACTTGGTAGCTTATTTTCATATCGGTGGGGAATATTCTATCTAGGATGCTAATGTGGTGCATGGACATTTGTGTGGCATACTACAATCCTAATAGGATTCTTTCCTTTGGGATCTACAAAGGCGTTAAGCTCCTCCATTAGACGTGAAGTGTAGCATCTCCTACCCTTTAGATTGAATTTGAACAACTCTTTTTCATCCATTTCCATCTTCAAATGACTATCTCTTCCATTCTTTCACTCTCCTTGATCATCTTCACACTTTGGACAACTTTCTACACTTCACACAACATTCTCAAGTTGTACCACCTCCATTGAAGCTGCAAGTTGGTATTTTGTTGGCTCACTCCCTCGTTGTGGTAACATTGGTCTTTGAAAGCTTGCAAGCTCACTCCTTCCATTTCCCTTTAGTGCACATGGTTGAAGGTGATATCGTGCTCCATCTTCCTTTTATCTTGCATTATCATTTTAACATCATAGCATATTATTATTCAATGTATTGCTTTGTATTGCTATTTCAATATATTTCTTCATCAAATTTCTCCAATCATTGCTATATTGGTTGTCTTGGAGGTGGAAACACCAAAGCGGGGGACTGACTATGGTAACCCTCTAAACACAACCCCAACATTTTCTCGCTCTTGTGCGTGTAGGTTGCTCATTGAGCGAAGACCTTGAAGATATCAACTTGTGGGTAGGAAGGTGTGCTTTCCTCACCCTCCTTTGTCAATTTGTAGTTAGATATAGTTAAAGTATTCTTCTTGTTATGCTATCATTCTATCCCTTTTTATTTTTGTTATTACATTAAATTATACCCATTAGGTCATAAGTAAGTCTCCCTCAGTCTTTGACTGTACTTCACGCTTTCTATCTGTACAGACACCAACGCCCCACTGAGACGCCCGTGTGCCGCACTATCATCCGTGTCCCATGCTATAGTCCTCTGGCAGTGAGTTTCCTAAGTTGCAGTCTGGACTCTAGAAACTTGCTCACCTAACTTCCTAAAACATTCAGGCTTGTTAAAGGACAACAACTTGGTTGTTCTTCCTTTTAGCATTTAAACCTTAAACTCTCCCAAAAATTTTTGTTAGCTTGAGGTAGATTAGGGAAGCCTATTGTTCTAGACCCTCTCATGACCTAGGGTTTGAAGCAATCACCCCGCTCCTCTACAAATAAATAATAGAATAAATTATATTCTATTCTTGACAAGAATGTAAAGAATACAAGCATTAGTGATTAAAATTATACCAATAGGTGGGTATATAGGATATTCCACCCAAGAGACTAAAAACACAACCAATGTGGGATAAAGTGAAAAATTCCCTATGTAAAGTTAACCAAGTGGAGAACTAGATAGGAAATATACCTTTATCACATTAACACCTCCCCTTAAGTTAAAATTAGGGGTAGAAATATGTAGAATATGGGTTCCAACTACAAGGAATATTAAGGTACCCATGTACAACAAAATAACCCTAGAAATAAGAGGAGAAATCACAGCAGGAAAATAAATACCCCCATGAGAGGTCGAGGTAAGAAGAGATAAGTAACCCCCTTGAAGGAATTATTTTCCACACCCCTAATAAATCTCATAGATGGATATAATTTCTCTTAATGAAGGGTTTTGTGAAGATAATTGTAACTTTCTACGATATCTATATCAACTCTTGAAGAAATTTCATGTGGATCTTGATCTGTTTGGTCTATTGATGATAGACTGAATTCTTCAATATCTAGATGACAATCTAGTTATCACAATAGATGATTTATGAAATTGAGAAAAAAATTCCAAGCTTAGTGAGGATATTATAAATCCAAATAGTGTTAGTGTTCACAAATTAACAATCTCCTACTATTCAACCTTAGTAGATGCAATGATATGCTAATTCTTTCTCTACCAACAAATGGGATTGGAACCAAGCTAAAAATTATAGTCATATGTAGACTTTGATCATCAAGATCACCAACCTAATAAGATCATATGTACCCAATAAAATCTAAACTTGTGTAATTACATGGTGAATTTTGTATCTATAATTGCCTTGTGCAAGTAGTGAACAATATGTTTAGATACTTTCAAATAAATCATGTAAGGATCTTTCATGAAGTATGAAACCATGACAATAGAAAATGAAATTTTTGGGGAAGTATGATTCAAGTAGATGAGGCTACCAACAAGTTGGAAATAAAAGGTAACATGAATAAAGGGAGTCGAACACAACCTCAAGTTAAACTCCTGACAGAAAGAGAATCAATGTAGGCTCACAATTAGCCATATGAAATCTATCGAGGAGATCAAGGGAATATTTAGGTTGTACAAGAGTGATCCCAAAAGAGGATTGAGTTATCTAATTCCTATTATTCATCTCACAACATGCCCCATTTTTCTTCAAGAAAAATGAGGATCCCCTCTTTTTTCTTAGTTTTAGGTTTTGTCCCCTAGGTCATAATTTCTCAACTCTCTACTCAGTTAGATTAAGGCACTTTATTTTTATTGATTTTGGTTACTAATCTCATTAGGTTTCATCTTGTCTTGTTAGAGTGACCATTTTTTCCTTAAGATCCTAGAGAAATTCCTCAAAATGTTTTATAAAAAAACTATAATGAAGTTATGGCTTAACACCCACTACTGAACGTGATCTCACTCACATTTAAGGATCTTGACATCCTAGAATTCCATGCAAACAAGGTAAACAACACAAAATATTAAAAGAGTAAAATTTGTAGAAAATCAACTCCTAACTAGACTAGATCTAAGTTTCTCCTTAGCATCCAATTATCTAGATGTTTCCTACAAAGTATGTAATAATTAAAGAATCTAGTTTTGAACTTACATGTAGAAAATGATGTTGCATGAGGAATTTTTAAACATCCAATATCTATTTTTATATTTGGTTCCCAACTTTGTATATCACAAAAGAATTAAAAAAATCTTCCCATATAAGTATTAATGGCATTTACCTACCACCCTACAAAATTAATGGTGGCACAAATTAAACTTAATTTAATGTAAAATCAAGATCTTATCAATAAATTCAACACTTTTTGATCATTAACAAGTGAACTATGAGCTCTCTCAACCTCAATGGTTGATAAAGTGAAGAATTAGTGAATTCATCATCCATTTGTATGAGAAGGAAGCATTTTGAAGCAAGAACAAGCTAGTGGAGTAAAGAGTGGTTGGATAAGTCTTTAAGGGTGTTAGATGTTATGTTGTCTAAATTTCATACGAGGTCCATAAGAACAAATTATGCCCTGGATTTGGTGTCAATTGAAAGAATCAAAACTATATATTTTTAATCAAATTATGCTTTGAGTTTTAATTATCATGCAAATTTAGATTTCATTGTGAAATTGACCTAAAAATAATTGGAAAGGGTTGAAAATTTGATAGTACAAGAAAACCATAGCACAAAAATGTCTCTTTTACCAAAATTTAAATGATTTATGAGATAAAAAATTAGAGAAAAATGATTAATGAAAACCCTAGTTCTAGGAGTGAAACTCCAAAAATATAGATGGGCAATTGATTAAAAACATATATAAAATTTCCTAGCTATAAATGTAAAAATTTGACAAATTGATAGAATAATTTATGGGTTAACTAACTCACGACATCCTTTGGCACTCGAAGATATAGAAGCAAAGCAACAAAACGAGTTGGTATGTTGATATTTACTCAATGGCGCTTCTCTGAAACGAAAAATCTCTTCCCTAAAATAAGCCAAACGACCATAGTTTTACTCGATGGCGCTTCTATGAAAAACTTGTAACTTAAGGAAACTCATAAAATGACAAGTGAGAAAAAATTTGTAGAACCGTAATGGATCAAACAATACTTCTAATGTAATTATCAAACATCCTAATATGGTAGTCATCTTCATTAAAAAAATGAATTCTTCGAATAAGAAATATAGAATTTGAAAGAAAAATTGAAGGTAGAAAAACTAAACAATGGTCTACACATCTGGGTCCACATATCATTTCCACATCCTAGTCAAAATATGAAAGAAAATAGATACTATAACCCTTCAACCCAAAATTGAATGTCTAGATCAACATCCCATTCTTGCAAGGTCTTTTGTAGTAACTTGAAGTAGACAATTGGATGTATGTGGAAATTATACTGAGTATTGGATATGCCAATTACCTTATAAAAATTTAGATTTGGTATTGATTCTTGCATCACCCGAAAACTTAATTTTGTGGAAATTATCAGGATGGGAGGAAATTTTAACACAACACAAAATATCCATATCTGATAATAATCCCCAAAATTATTTAAACTTGTCAAATATATAAAGGTCATACATAATTCTAGTAGTGGATAAGATAAAAGCTTAATAGTGTATATCCTAGTTCTAGATCTAGACCAATTTCCCATAGGTTTAATTCAAGTGTAAATTCATAGAAGAACATATGAATTTGAAATTCACCGTAACAAAAGGATACACAAACAACAAATATGCTAGCATCCAAAGCTTTCTCACAAACTAATATAATCAAGAATTGTTAGAGACTAATGATAAAATGTGATTCAATGGTGATGTGTGGTTTCTTTCTTGTGTTTCGGGTGTTGACATCTCATGTTAAGAAAATGAAGTGTAAATTTAAGGGTGTGACTCCCTCATCAAATATTATCTCAACATAGAATAAGTTATTAGATTTTGATATTGTACATGTAAGTATGGATGACTTTAGACAAAGAATGACTAGTATAGATGCAACTGGTAGAGCTAGGAAGATGGTGAAGAATAAAATTGATAAAGCCACTAGTTTTCCCACTTATTTACATTAGTTTTAATAAATAATGGAATGTGCTAAAAAATATTATCAAGGGAAAAGGATGATACTTTCAAAGGGAAGGGTCTTGGTGAATATTTATCTAGACACCATCATTAAAATATTTTAGATCCCTTTCTATGAGAATGTAGTTGTAATAACAATAAAGGATGTTGAAGACCACTACAATGAGGATTTTGAGAAATACATAAAGCATGTACACTAAAAATGGATGGAAAATCCATGAGAAATAGTATCTAAAGTACCCAAGACATTTTTGAGAAGGGATTTCTAGTCGGAAACACAAGATATGATTACTCTATTGAGAAAAGTGATGATATTGCCTATTGAATCCACTTTCTTACAATATATGTATTCATACATCACTATGATCCTCTAGGAGGAAGGAATGATCCATTATGTAAAGCATATTAGTGATAAACTCCATGAGAAATTGATTAAGGTACAATAAATAAGAATATTCTCTCGTACATCTTATCTAATGTAATAATTGGCTAGAAGAGAAACATTCTTATGACTTTATTAAAAAAAAATGTTTATGGATCTAGGAAAAGTTTACACAAATGATCATTAACCTCAATTGAAGCATAAGAAGTCCTTGATTCATTACAAGAGAGTGAATAATGCTTTCTCTATGTCCATAGTAAGGTTATTAGAAGGTGACAAGTAAAAGGCTATCCTTAAATGCTACTGGAATAGTAAGAAAACATGGTAATTGGTTTATCTAGCTTCTCAAGTTCTCTTATATCAAAGTGGAGGGGTTTTCAACAACACTTTGCAAGTTGCCAAAGTATCCAATCAGTAAAATAATTTTGCTAGAGCTAAGGAGATAAATATGTGAACCATTCAAGTTATAAGAAGAAAATATAGGGCCAGGGTGCAATTCTTTGTAATGATTGTAGTGTATGCATGTTCTTCACTACCATGTGCTAAGGATTCAAATGTAGAACTTTAGCATCATACCTTTCACTCTTATTCAACAATACATGATTTTTCTCCTTTTGGTTAGATGGAGAAGATGATTTCCTTAGAATTAAAACATGTTCCTCATTTGGAAGACTTGTTGGTAGATTACAACAACAATTATGAATAAGGAAGATGATTTACTATTGGTTAACAACATATAAACTAAAAATCTTCAAGATCTACATAGTCCTCACTTAAGTGTCCAATGGAAGAATGGTACTCCGTGAGGCCTATGAAAAAGAAAATGTGTTCAATAATCCTATTCCTAAGCCAAATTAGGCTGAGTTAGAACTTGTGCCTTTAAATGAGTCAAAAAATATCTTGAGCTATAATGCAACATGGATAAAAAGAGAAGTGTATAGAAAATGTGTTCAATAATCCTATTCTTGAACCAAATTAGGTTGAGTTAGAACTTGTGCCTTTAAATGATTCAATAAAAAATATCTTGAGCTATAATTCAACATGGATAAAAAGAGAAGTGTATCAATTATATTCACGAGGAGTCATACTCACCTACAAAAACAATATAGCAACGAAGAAGGATAAAAGTGAAGGTAGTTTTATGAAACTAGAGTGGATACTTCAAGAAAAGAATCTCTACAACCACCTAAGGAAAATAAAAAAAAGAGAACCATTGAAGAAGAAAAAGTCAAGTAGCATATAAAAGAAATAATTAGAGGATATTGAAGAAGGAATGAAGGAATAGGAAGTCCCTTTAAAAATAAATAAGGTTCCAGATCCTATTACATCTAGTGGTCCCATCCACTCAAGTATGGATCCAAACTTATCATCTTCTCCCTCTATTTCTATTCCACATCCAGTCATACACAAAAGTCCAATTGCACCATTAGTTCCTACCCTTGAAGAACTTTCTCAAGAAATAAGTAAAGAGAAATCAATTAGTTACATTAATGCTACTAGGTACCCAATAAGGTTAGGTTGCTACTATCTCCACCTTCCTTGTCAAATATACAAAGAATACAAAAATAAATGGTGTAACAGGGGGCCTATTAGGGGGAGTTCAACAATAGAATCCAAGTAGATCCCATAGTGGAAGAAAGGTTAGTAGAGAAAGACTAAACAATGTAAGAAGCATTGCATGAAGAAGATGACAACTTTATTGTTGTTTCAATATCATTGTTTGATGCTCAAGTCATGATTGATGAATTCAACAAAGAGGTTGATACACGTATTTCAACTAAATAATTGGTTAGGGAACATAATAAGGAGCTAGATCTATTGCTTGAACAAATATAAATAAATATTTCTAATCAAGATACTCATAGTCTCCATACATCATGAACTACAATAACATTAAGCCAAGTAAGCAATAATGATCAAAATTATCAAGCATTAGCAAAATAAATTCAAGTAGAAAATCCTTGTAGAACAACAAAAATGAGATTTAGTTGTACAAGAAGTGTTATAGAATGTGCCAGTTGTAATTACTTTTAGGTTTATTCCCTCTATAGTTCAAAAAGAGAGGAGTTTGAAAGAAGGACCAATTGATAAAGGGAGGAACTTTTAGAGGAAGAAATAGTAAGGAAAGAAAAAGTAAGTGTATCTAGCTATATTCACTAGATACAATAGGGAAGGCATCTATGATGGATCAACAAATAGAATCTTTAGTACCTATTTGGAAATAAACATTGTAGGTTAAACAAATAGTTTTTTCCTCATATTCAATGCCTAAATGGTTAGATGTTAAGATACAAAGGAGAAGGCCATATGTAAGTACTATTGCTATTGAGATCTAAAGTATACTAAGTATAATAGATACCCCAAAATATAAGAAGAAGGAAAAATTTATGTCCTCAATCACCAAGGATGCTTCAAGATTCATAATTGCTAAAAATTCTACATTAATAGTAGAAAAAGATGTTATAGAGTTGAGGTTGGAAGCCTAACATATTACAACAGTAAATTTGGGTCAACCCTCAAGAGATTAGGAGATAGAGGAAATATTGCTTTCAAAGTTTGTAGCAATAACCTGAATGCAAAAGGATAAGAACACTAAGAAATAATTGAAAAGGTAGAATGTCAAACTATAAGTGTATATCAATTAACTAATTACCTCATTACAAGTAGTGAATGGTACTATCTCTACTTTTGTCCAAATATCAGAATAATAAGCATCCACTTTAGATAAAATGAAATGTTTATCCAAAGTGATAGAGGAATGAATCGATGATCTTGTTAGACAAGGAAATAAAATAATTGAACAAGCCTTCGACTCTTGTTCATATGTCCAAAGTGTGTAGGTTAAGCTTAAAAAAATGAAGAGTTATAAAAAAAGTAATAGGAACATTAAGATAGAGTTATATTTGTATAGGATTCATACAAGGGTTTGTTTGTTATTATGTGTATGAATAATGTGAGTGCATAAGCAAATAATACAACACACCAATGAAACATTATATTAGAGAATTCAAATGATAATCAAATCAAAACAACAAACTCCCCAATGGCATCTCATTGTCCTCTATCTCCAAGGATTCTTTAAGTCATTTTTTCTCTCAGATTGTTTGTGCACATGACTTTCCAAATGACAACTTGAAGAATGAGATGTTGGAAATGCAAGAGATATCTCCTACACTACATGATTGCTAAATTTGTTGTAGATGATGTTCAAAGATTTATGATGCTACTATGATATTGATAATGAAAATGATATAAAGAAACTACTGCAATTAGGATGTTGCTAATGCAAGTGCCATGATTAATCAACTTGATTATACAATGCAAATACTAAAATGGCAATGCTAAGATGAAAATGCTAGCTAAAATTCTGTAGAGTGTAATTATGCTCAACTCTCTATATCTTTTGTTGTAAATGAGAGTCTATTTATAGATTTTCCAAGGCATGAGCTTAGGTGGAAGGAATCAATGGTCTGGATTCGATATGGAGAGATGGATGGTTGAATACGAAGAGGTTAGAGAGAATCAAGGAGTGTGTTCCCTATAGAAGAACAAACTGCCATGTGTGAAGAAGAATCAAATGGAGATGAAGGCCAAGTGTCTCAAATTGGTTAAAATTTGTTGAGGATAAATGCCAAATTAAATATTAGAAATATTTAATTTGTTGAGACATATGATGAGGTGGAAGATGAGAAGTTAGTAGAAACGTGCTCAAATTCAAATTAAAAATTCAAATTTAATTAGAGAGTTAATTAAATAAAACAAACTAATTGAATTTATTCATTTAATTAGGACATGAAAAAAATGATTTAAGATATAAAGAATTATAGAAAATAAACTATATAAATAATTATTTTAATTTATTTATAAGTAGAAGAATTAAAGATCATTAATTAAATAACTTGTATTTAATTAATTCCTCTAGACCAAATTTAAGTGTATATATTTTTCCACTCTTTGAAGTGATGTGTTTGCGACACATTACTTCAAAGAATTTTTTTTGCTGATAATGCTGATAAAGATTTCGATATGCCCCAGACATTGATTTTCAAATGATGATGTGTGTATGCCCCCTCGGGAGATAAATCGAGAAATTTGGAATTTTTAGGATTTTTCTAAATTTTTGATTTTTTTATGATTTTATGATGATTTTTAATTGTACGATGTTGAGATGATTTATCTCCCGATAATGAAGAATGATCTTGTCAATTGATTAAAGGATGCCCTTTTGAAAATAAAATAAATCCCACTTAATTACCCTCCAAGTACCCCTTTTAAATGGTAAAAAGGTGAAAAAGGAGCTCATTTGAATTCATTTGCATTTGAGAGATTGAGCTAATTGAGCATTTATCAAGATGGTGATCACATACTGCACCCACCGATTTGAGCGAGTTCGATGACACAACCGCCCCACTGCGTATGGACCTCCGGTACATACCCCGAGAAACCAACTTTTGAAATTTGAATGTTTTTTTATTTTCCCACATTTTTTATGTTTTTGAATTCTGGAAATCACGTTTTGGCACATATAGACCCCAATTTAGCGCATTGAGTAGGTTTTTTTAGAGCATATATCTATTTAGCGCATTTAGATAACAAAATGGCACATAGGTTGATTTTTTTAGCGCATTTAGATAATAGAATGGCACATAGGTTTATTTGTTTAGCGTATAGGAAGAATGTTGTAGTGCATATGTTTCCTGTTTTAGCGCATTTAGTCATGTAGCACATTTGTTTCATGAAATAGCACATAGATGAAATGTTTTAGCGCTTCTAGGGTTTGAGCGCATTTGGGTTGTGAAATGGGGCATCTGATGACTATTATAGCACATTTAAAATTTTAGCACATTGATGTTGCAAAGTGGCACATTGATGGAATTTTGTGGTGCATCTATTCTTTTAGCGCATAGACACATTGTTTCAGTGCATAGACACCATAATTGATAAAATGTTGATTGTCTCCCTATTTTTGATGTTTGATGATTGCATCAGTCATTGTTTTGATGATGTTGAGTAGGATAGGTGATGATTGACCTCATGATAGGTGAGGTTCAATGATAGGATAGATGATGATTGACCTCGTGATAAACAAGAGTCGATGATAGATGCTCTATGAGATTTGATCAACATCTCACTAGAGCTGATTAGATTGATTGATAGGTTGATTGATAAATGTTGGTTTGCAATATGTCATGATTATAGGAGGATTTTAGAGTTCTTTAGTCTCAGGAGTGCTTCCGAAAGACCTGGGACATGATTCCATGTCTGGTATAGGCCGATTTGGATGTAATTGGGTGATGTGGTCTATCTTCCTTGATTGATATGCCCCTGTATAGGATAAACATGAGATTTTTTATCGCATTAGCTAAGAGGTGGCATAGTGACCACAACACTTTCCATCTGGCCACTAGTGAGATGATAGTTACATCGGAGGATTTTTACCGGATATTAGGTATTCTCGTGGTTGGTGAGCTAGCCATATATGATCAGACAGAGCAGGGCAGTACCGAGGCACTAAGGAGGATCTTTGTTGATGACGGGATTAGTGGGTAGGAGATCCCATGGCAAGAGATCGTTAATTCATATGAGCCATTACCATGTGTTTTAGCTAGATTTGTTGGAGGTTTCCAATGTCCCGACCGTAGGTCAAAGGGACTATCTAGTAGTTGGGGAAGGATATTGGAGAGTATGATCACGCAGGGGATCATATATGCATGGGGTTCCTGCATGTTAGCTCATTTGTATGATGGTCTGCATCAAGTGGTATACCTTGGAGCTGCGAGTCTATCATTTGGAGTGACACTGCTATAGATTTGGGCTTGGGAGCATATAACTGTTACACGTTCTATGGTAGATAGAGATCATCCAGTTGGTCAGCCATATATCTTTGGATACACAAGTCCAGTTGTCCAGCACAAGCTGGGAAAATTGGAGTATTGGCGATGAGTTCTCGATGATTTGGAGACAGTTACATGGCAACCATACTTGGATTGTAAGCAGTGGCCTGAGGATGATATTGAGATGCCGTATGTTTTCACTTCTAGATATTTGATTGGACAGACACACTTTATCATCAAGATATTTCTGCTTATGAGAGTGCTTTGTCAATATGGCCGAGTTCAGGTGATGCCCCAGGGAGTTGCATTATATGCTTAGAGATGACAGGATATTCTAGAGTGGGGACCCACCCTATCCTATGATGCAACTTGTGAGGAGTATTTTGGATTGTAGCCACAAGTATGGGATTATTGTCCAGAGATCTAGATGCTTTGATGACAAATGAGTATGCTCAGTATTTCTTCACACATGCTTCCTCGAGGATATCCAGTCCAGATGAGCCATAATCGACATTGGATGATGATGAGAGAGAACCACTGCATGCACTGAGACAAAGGATGGACGGGGGAGATGGAGATGAGGAGGAGGGAGATGGCAAAGATGGAGGGGATGATGGCAGAGATGGAGTAGATGGGGGTGATGGAAATGGTACAGGTGGCAGGAAGACACTAGATTTTAGGGTACCCTAGAGGAGGAGATCTATTGTTCCTTCTGGACAACAGAAGTTAGGACCATCTCATATTCAAATTTGTGTGCCTTTCCATCAACAACAGGTACAAATTGATGCTTTACATGCATAGGTGCAGGGTTTATAGGGATAGCTAGTGTAGGCACAGGCACAGATTGCCTCTCTGACATCAAAGAGAGTTGCCACGAGGCAAAGATGTGAGCATGTGGGGGCTTTAACTGAGAGGTTACAAAGAGTGTTTGAGGGGACCACCATAGGGGATATGCTTAGGGAGGTGAGACATTTAGCTCGAGAGGAAGAGTACTATAGATTATGGTACTATGAGGTAGTTCCCGTAGAGCGGCGTGCCTCGAGTTATGCACAGTCTGTCAGTGCCAAATCAGGTCGAAGTAATTCTCTAACTATGAGTAGGGGTGTGATTGGGCCACCTCCCAGAGATCCATCAGGCAGGGATCCAGGTGTGGCTCCATCTGGTGGTGCAGCAACAGACACGACGAGGCCTACATTGTCTAGGGGGAGCAACACATAGCCTTTGTGTTCATATTTGATGTACTGAGACTTGATGTGTATATTTAGTCAGTCATAAACTTTATGATTTTCTTCTATGTTATTGATGTATCTCTCCACATTTTGGGATATCATTGCACACTTGACATTGATTAATTTGAGATTATATGAGATGCAACAAATATTATTGATCTATATGTTGTCTATGTGCTTTTATGATGAATGCTTATGGTGAATGCATTTGATTTTTGTTCTATATGCTATGTGATGTTTATATGATTATGCCATGGTTGTGTGTATGGATGCAATGATGAAATGATGATGCATGGATTATGATTCTATATGGATTTATGGATGATGCTTTATGATATATGAGATGATTTTGATCATGCAAATGAGATGTGATGCACCTTTTTTTTTGTATTTTTCTAATGCAAATATATGAACTAATGCATGGATGGATGTATGATATGATAATGATTATGCAACTACATGTGAATGATCTTTATTTTTGTTAATGTCAAATGCACTCAATCCTTTAATGAGAGAGGTAGAATCATTTTAAAATTAACCAGCCTTGGAAAATCTAAAATGCAGATGCAAAACTAATATGGATGCAATCTATCGTAACCATGCAAATCTAAATATACCATATTGTCATCTTGTCAGCCGATTTTTTGTGCTTGGTATCATCATTGAGCTTTTAATATGTTGAAAGTTAGTACAAACATTGATGGTATAATTAGAACATGATGACCTGAGTACAACTTCCATTGATTTTTAATATTGCAAGGTAGCACAAGAATCTAGGCATAATTGAACCAAGATGACCTTAGTATTGCTTGAGTAAAATACACGAGTTAATTCTTTTCCTATTCAAATCCGGAATGCCATCAATGATACTTTGTAGTGCACATCCCGCGATAGATTTACATAGTAGTAATGATCAACTCACAAACAATAGACAAAGAAAAATATCATACTCGATCATAGCTTCTCTAGTCCATGACATCCTTGAGTTGCTCCAGAGAAATGATAACAAAAATCTAGTTACAATAGTTGAACATTCATGCTAAAATGATTAAACCATGATTCAAAAGAAATATCATCTAGTGAGATTTTTTTTTTGATCAATCTTGTTATTGATTTCGATGGTTGGTTTTTCAAAAATTGTGATTGATGTTCAATGTTGAGTTTTTGTTGTGATTGTTATGTTTGCTATGTTGTCTTACTATTTTCTTATCTGTTGTTTTAAGCTTTCCCCCAGTGAGTTTAGGATTTTATCCCCAGTGAGAAACCAACCATTTATTATGAATATGTACAATGATCACCAAGCCAAGATGAGACATGACCACAACACCCAGATATGTACTTGAGGTTTTCTTGAAGATTAGGCATAATGGTGGTAAAAAGTGGATGACCAACACATGTTCCAATAGATGGAAAAGCTAATCTATCACAAATAACACTTGTTGCCAAGTTTTCACTACTTGTTTTTATTGCAATTTTTTCAATTTTATGATTTTTTTGTTGTCACCAAGATGCATGTTTGCCAGGTTTTCATCAAGGTAACAATTTTTTTGATTTTTCACTTTTTTTGTATTTTTTCCTTTTTTCCTTTTTTTGGTTTTTTTAGCTTTTTAAACCGTGCACTGGATGAGTTATGTATAAGAATTCTTGAGATGGAGGTTGTTGATAGGTTCTTCAAACATGTCCCCTTCAGGTGTAGATAACTGATATGCTCCAGATCCATATACTGATACAATGAAAAAAGGACCTAGCCAATTAGGTTCAAATTTTCCCTTATTTTCTCGATCCTATTGATTGCGAGGATTCTCTTATAGGACCAAGTTGCCAACCTGAAATGTTCTGGGTTTGACCTTGTGATTATAGCTCCTTGACATTCTTTGTTGATAAGCTTTGAGATGATCAACAGCATGTTGACGACGTTCATCTAACAATTCCAACTCCTGTAGTCTAGATACTCGATAGTCTTCCTCTAAAATGATTCCCTTTAATGACACCCAAAGTGAAGGTAATTCAACCTCAATAGGTAAAATGGATTTTGATCCATACACAATGGAATATGGTGTGGCTCCTATAGGGGTGTGAATGCTAGTACGGAATGCCCACAAAGTAGGGTTTAGTTGAACATGCCAGTCATGTCCAACATCATTAACAGTTTTCTTCAGGATTTTCAAAATGGTCTTATTTGAGGCTTCTGCTTAGCCATTCCCTTGAGGGTAATAGGGTGTGGAAAATCGGTGTTGTATATGGAATTTTTCACAAAGTTCTTGTACATCTTGGTTTTTGAAAGGTCTACTGTTGTCAATGACAATGGAGCTAGGGATGCCATACTGACAGACAATGTAGTTTAGGATGAAAGAAGAAATTTGTTTACTAGTGATGGTGGTTAATGGGACATCTTCAATCCACTTTTTGAAATACCCCATGGTTGTGATTATGAATTTATTTCCATTAGAGGAAGATGGATGAATCTTACCCACAAGATCAAGTCCCAATTGATATAAAGGCTAGGTTGATGTGAATGGTCGCAGCTCCTACACCAGTGCATGTATGAGATTTCCATGGATTTGACACTTCTTGAACTTCTTAACAAATTGAAAAGATTCCTTCTCCATGTTCTGCCAATAATATCTCAAGTGTAGGAGTTTCTTAGCTGGAGTAAGAGGTCACTTGAATGAGTACCACAAATACCTTCATGAACTTCTCATAAAGCGGTTTCAGATTCTTCAGGTTCAAGGCATCAGAGGAGAGTACCATCGAGACCTCTTCGATAAAGTGTATCGACTATCAGGGTGTGTCAAGCTGCTTGGTAGATAAAATTGCATTTTTGTCTTTGGGATAGATCAGGTGGAAGGGTATTGTCTCTCAGATAGGTATAAATCTTCCCATAGATTAAAGAGTCAACATCAACTAGATGGTATATGACTTGGGATTCAGGATTATCATATGCAGGATTAAACAATTGTTCAAACATGAATTCATTATGACTTCATGTTTTTGGTATTTGTAGAAGAGAAGCAATGGTTGCCATGGCATCTGCAACTTTGTTGTATACCCTTGGAATTTGTTCAAACTTTATCTCAACAAAGTATTTCTTGAAGTCATCTACCATTCTCTTGCATGGCATCAACTTGTCATCTTTTGTTTGATAATCATCATAAACCTGATTGATGACTAATTGAGAGTCTCCATAAACCTATAATTATGTGATTTTCCATTCCACTACTACCTTGATACCAATGATTAGTGCTTCATATTCAGCCATGTTGTTAGTGTAGGGGAACATCAATCTGTAAGATTTTGGAATAGTGTGTCCTTGAGGAGTAACAAATAGGATTCCAACACCCAATCCATGTTGAGTGTAAGACCCATCAAAGTATAATATCCAATGTTGTGTTGTCATTGTGAGGACATCTGCATCTAGAAATTCAATGTGCATAGGATGGTCATCTTGCAATGGTGCTTTAGTTAACTGATATGCTATTGCTTGGCCCTTGATCTCTCTTCTATCCACATATTGAATATCAAATTCACTCAATATCATCACCCACTTTGCTAATCTTCCTATTAGAGTGGCTTTGCTGAGTAGATATTTTAATGGATCTATCTTGGCTATTAGTTTGGTAGTATGTGTTAACATATAGTGTCATAATTGTTGAGTAGAAAACACCACTTCCAATCAAGCTTTTTCAATGAATGTATAGTTAATTTCATAGCCATTTAGTTTCCTATTGATGTAGTAAATAACCCTTTCTTTTCTTGTAGAGTCTTCTTGTGCTAGCAAAGCTCCCAAAGATACCTCAGTAGTTGCTATGTAGAGAAAAAGTGGTTTTCCCTCTATTGGTGATACCAAGATAGGTGGATTCATCATATATTATTTCAATGGATTAAAATTAGCTTCACATCTTTCATCCCATCAAAAATAAACATTCTTGTTTAACAAATGAGTAAAAGGATGACTTTTGTCCACCAGTTGCACGATGAATCTTCTGATGGATTGAAATCTTCCTTGTAGAGATCTTAGTTGGCTAATGTTCTTAGGAGGTGGCATTTCCATGATTGCTTTGAATTTTGCTAGATCTACTTTGATGCCTTTAGCTGATTCTATGTATCCTAAGGGTTTTGTTGATGTTACTCCAAATACACACTTCTTTAGATTTAACCGCACATTAAATTTTTCCAATCGAGTGAAGATTTTATCCAATATTCCCAGATGTCCTTCTCTGGTGAATGATTTTGCTAGCAGGTCATCCAAATAGTCCTCCATGAATGTGTGCATCATGTCATGAAAGATTGTTGTCATTGCACGTTGATAAGTGGCTCCAACATTCTTTAATCCAAAAGGCATGACATTCCAACAAAATGTACCCCATGGGCATGTGAAAGTTGTTTTGTCTTGATCTTATGGTGCAATTTTGATCTGATTATAGCCTGAAAAACCATCCATGAGTGATAGCATATCATGTCCTACTGTTAAATCCACAATGATGTCTATATTAGGCAAAGGAAAATCATCCTTCAGACAAGATTTATTAAGATCCCTAAAATCTGTGCATATTCTGATGTTGTTGTCTGGTTTGGAGATTGGTACAATGTTTGAAATCCATTCTGCATAGTCAATTGGTTGGATGAACCCTATATCTAAGAGTTTTTTCAATTCTACTTTCACTAGTAGGGCGATGTGTGGATGCATTTTTCTTAATTTTTGCTTTATTGGATTCACTCCAGGTGCTATGGATAAATGATGCATTATTAGATCTAGATCTATTCTAGGCATGTCAGCATAGGCCCAAGCAAAATTGATTTGTTTTTCTTCAAAGAATTTGGTGAAACTTGGATTTTCTTGCTCTGTCATTGATGTCGCTAGATGTAGGGTCTTTACTGTTTCTACAGTACTGATGTTTATGGATTGTGTAGGCTCAACCAATACTGAAGATCTTTCATGATAATGCTTAGGAAGAGTGTCAAATCTTTCATCCTTTAGTGCCTCAGAGGTTTTCACCATTGGATACACTCTTTCTTTTTACTTTTTCATAATCTAATACTGCCATTGCATGGTTTTCACCATTAGATCAATTTTTTGTATTCTTTATTTTACAACTAAGAGATTTGGCACTCCCCTAATTCGAAGGTTCATTATGAAATTCATTGGTGAAGCTTGTTTATGGATTTTCAGAACAAAGGAAATTGACAATGGCATTATCATCTGAAAATATAGGGATATCAAGTAGCTTGGTTTGTTCCCAGTCAATGAGTTTGGGATACATCAAAGGTAAGGAATCATCGGATTGGTCAAGATCAAAGGTGATAAGGGTCATGATGGAAATTTTTTCAAGGTGTTCGATAGTAATGTCAAGGTCTATAATGTTACTCTCCTCTGAATGATCTATCTCGCTTGATGTCTGATCATCCTCACTAGAGTCATTAATATGTAGTGATCCAAATTCAAGTGGTCTAGACCCTAAAATTTGTCCCTCCATACGTATGGGTGCATACCTCTTTATCACATCAATTTCTTTGTCTTCAAAAGATACTTTAGATAGTGAATCCCATTCATATTCATTTGAGTCTGTTTCAAAACTAGCTTGCAATTGGAGGATTCACTCACAAATCTGCTGAGTGATTTCTTCTTTTGTCTCTTCTTTGTATCCTAATCTCATCTTCTCTTTTGCATTGATTGTGATAGGTTGAATTGGTTCCACAATGTACCTTCTTTTCATTTACCAATAGGACATTTTCCTTCATTTCCCATCTTTTCTAAGATTGTGAATCCTTTACCATATTGCTCTGTTGGTATGTTGGAATTTTTTGCTTGGGATGTTTCTTCATCGTTGTAAAGCTAATTTAGAATGTGTTTATCCTCAAATTCATCAACTAGAGTGCCTGATTTTACAAATTTACCATCAAAGAGCATGGTGGGTTGTGAAGATTGTTGTCTAGATGTTGATGGCTGGCCATATGATTTTGGAGAAAGTAGCAACTGTGAGAGATATAAGGACTAGTCAATTGAATACTCACCCATGCCTTTATCTTTCAACTAAATATTTTTCTCAAATTGTTTTGACAAGGAATTGAGTTGGCTTTCATTACTTGAGGAAATGGGATCACCAATTCCTTTATCTTTCACCTAAACCTTTTTCTCAAACTGTTTTGACAAAGAATTGAGTTGTCCTTCATTAATTGAGGAGATAGAAGTGAGAGCTTCTCTGTTGTGTGGTACAAAAATTTCTTGGACTGTCTTGAGAGTGTTGCAGTATTGGGGATTATTAGAATCTATTGAAATTGTGATCTCTTGTCCATTGTAAGGGAATTTCAAGCATTAATGGTATGTTGATGGTACTACTTGAATTTCATGGATCCAAGGTCGTCCCAAGAGTATGTTGTAAGTCAACTCCTTGTCCAAAACTTGGCAGATTATATCTTTTACAACTGGTCCCACTTGAATTGGCAATACTATCAGTCCTTGAGAGGATCTTTCTTCATCGTCATAAGCTTTTATGGTGATATTTCTTTTGGAATCTTTCCATGGTGGGCGCCAATTTATGTGTGTATGAATAATGTGAGTGCATAAGCAAATAATACAACACACCAATGAAACATTATATCAAAGAATTCAAATGAAATCAAAACAACAAACTCCCCAATAGCGTATCATTGTCCTCTATCTCCAAGGATTCTTTAAGTCATTTTTCTCTCAGATTGTTTGTGCACATGAATTTCCAAATGACAACCTGAAGAATGAGATGCTAGAAATGCAAGAGATATCTCCTACACTACATGATTGCTAAATTTGTTGTAGATGATGTGCAAAGATTAATGATGCTCCTATGATATTGATAATGAAAATGATATAAAGAAACTACTGCAATTAAGATGCTACTAATGCAAGTGCCATGATTAATCTACTTGATTCTACAATGCAAATACTAAAATGACAATGCTAAGATGATAATGCTAGCTAAAATTCTGCGGAGTGTAATTATGCTCAACTCTCTATATCTTTTGTTGTAAATGAGAGTCTATTTATAGATTTTCCAAGGCATGGGCTTAGGTGGAAAGAATCAATGATCTGGATTCAATCTAGAGAGATGGACGGTTGAAGATGAAGAGGTTAAAGAGAATCAAGGAGTGTGTTCCCTTTAGAAGAACAAACTGCTAAGTGTGAAGAAGAATCAAATGGAGATGAAGGCCAAGTGTCTCAAATTGGTTAAAATTTGTTGAGGATAAATGCCAAATTAAATATTAGAAATATTTAATTTGTTAAGACATATGATGAGGTGGAAGATGAGAAGCTAGTAGAAATGTGCTCAAATTCGAATTAAAAATTCAAATTTAATTAGAGAGTTAATTAAATAAAACAAACTAATTGAATTTATTCATTTAATTAGGACATGAAAAAAATGATTTAAGATAGGAAGAATTATAGAAAATGAACTATATAAATAAAAATTTCAATTTATTTATAAGTAGAAGAATTAAAGATCATTAATTAAATAACTTTTATTTAATCAATTCCTCTAGACCAAATTTAAGTGTATACAATTATATCCTTAAAAGATCTCTAGGATTAACCTCTCAAGCTTGGTAGAGCTCAAAATGCAAAAGAGGTGTGTATTAACCTCTTGTTCATTGGCCTTTTCTAACCTTGAACTTGAGCATGAGTGTTCTTGCATTGCAAATATTGGTCACCTTGGCTGCATCAAACTGAGAGCCTTAGGTTTGAAGGTTCGTACATAAAAAAACACCAACAGATCCCATAGTCAACCTATGAGTATGAAAGCTAGAAACAAAAGTTCCATATTTAGTACCTAGTTTGTTTAGTGTATTATAGATTAATTGAATGAGTTGTGTTCTAAGTCCATTGGCCTTGGTGATATAATATTGGATGTTTTCAAAGCTTATATGATCAAGGCTCATCAAAATAATAGGTAATAAACTTTAAAATTATATCCCAAAACCTTAATATAATTTTGGCCAGATACATTTTGGATGAAACAATTTAGATAAAGTAGTTTCACTCAAAATTATCTTGTTGGTAGCAAACAAGGTGTTTTTACTCCTTTGGATTTACAAACTTTTAGAAACCCTAACTTTGAGTCATCTTTTCTTAAAGACATTGCAAGGGAAATATAATCAAACCTTTTGATAGGTCTTAGAGCATATAGTTGTTTTTTTTAATTACTTTTAATAATTTAAAAAAATCAATACAAATAGGTCATTATAGTCAAACATATGGTTGATACTCTTTTCCAATCCTTTAAATTTTAGACCTGCTAGTTGATAGATTTGTCCTTCGAAATGAATGAAATAAAATGACTCAGGATGCCGAATAAGAAGAACAAATAGTACTAACAGTTGAGCCACTTGCAATGGTATTTGCAAGTACTCTCTGCTTATTTTACAAGGCACAGGTACCTTCGAATGGTTTGCAATGAACGAAAACTTAGGGTATGCTTTTAACCAGAAAGCAGGAAAGGAACACTAACATTTACCCAAGACCATGAACGTAAATGTGATGAATTGATTTAGAAAGAAGTGAATGCAAACAAATGATACAAAGCCCATTTATTCCACACCAACAATGAGAAATAAGAAAAAGAATGAGCAGTGAATTTCTTTTTCAATAGGTGAATTATCCTGCATTCAAAGTTCCAGAAATAATTTCACATATAGTTTGCTATGATGGAATCAATATTGGAAGGAAATTGCAAAAGCCCAAAGTCTATTGACAATTTAAATAAACATTAACAAATGAAAAGATCTCAAAATAATTTCTTTATTTCTCCAATATCAAAATTATGAGCACAAAGGCCCAACACCCTACACAACCAACTATACCAAAGAAAACCCAAGACTGCCCTTACTTCCCCTATTTCTGGGAATAGCCAAAAATATGCCCTCACTATTAAATTGGAGACCAATATATATATGCACCCAAAAAATTGTTACGTTACAAAAGTAACGGTCTTAAAAACAACTGACGCCGATAACCGTTTTTAGAAAAGACGTTATTATTCCCTGTCGCGAAAGATTCCATGCATGTCACTAAACCGCTAGCGGTGTCAGAACTCTATACAACTCCAATTGAATTTCCATAACTAAATTATGGAATTTGGCACGTTCCTCTTCTTCTTCCAAAACCTGGATTGCCTTGTTGTACTCGACCTAGCTAGTTTTCTCCTTCCAAGCCAGTGAGCATAGCTGAAAGATGATGTCAAATTACTCTTCCTCTGGCCAATTCACAATCAGGTTGAAGAACAAGAACAAGTTCATCTTCCCATTCCCTGACATCACCCAAAAGTACCTATAGACACCTAAATTTGGACACTTAATTTATCCAAATTTATCCCTTTTCATCTAAACATTCCCTTATCTGCATTAATTAAGTAATATCACTATTATTTAATTAATACCTCTAAAGTTCTTCTAACCCCAAAGGTATTACCTTATCTCTTTAATCCTCCTTTTCATCAAATGAATTAAATAAATATGACATTTACTTAATTCCTCACATGTCACATCCCTTTCTAATCCTAATCCATCTCCTAATCTCATCATTAGAATGTGTCACATCCTCCAACTTTTGCAAGTTGGCCTCTAATCTCTCTTAGCCACCTAACCCTCCTCTGATGCTTCATTAACTAGCCTAATCAACCTCTCAAGGAATTTTTAATTCTTTGTATCCTTCCAAGGAATATTAAATTCCTTTTTTCTCTTCCCCATGTGATCTTTGACTTGTCACATCAAGTCACATGTGAACTCTTCCTAATCTTCCACTTGCCTTTAATCTGTCATTAATTTATCTAATCAAGTACTTGCACAACCTTAATCACTTAATTAGGTCAACCTTCTTAAAGGCTTTCTCCTTTTGAAGAAGGCACTCCATTCCCCATGTGAATTTTTAATTCACATTTAATCCCCCAATGTATTCCTTGGAATTTAAAATTCCTTCTCTCATCCCCATGAGGATATTTGGGGAATTTTTAATTCCTCACATGTCCTCTCACCCACATGGGGATAAGGACCTCCTTTATGAGGAGATCTTGTCCCAATCTGAAGGTACTATGTACTACCTCCATGTCATGTACTCTCTTTCCAACTCATGTACACATCATCTCTTACAAGCCACTTCACATGCCACATGTCAAGATGTGAGGGCTTGTGAGTTTCTCAACTCACCTTAGCCCTACATCTTGATCTTGGTGGCTCAATCTCAACCGTCCATTTCCCTAGAGAGTCCAAAAATAAATACCCCCTCTTTTCTCTCATTTTAAGAGAGATCATTTATGCTAGCCAAACTCTTGCAAAATTTTCTCTTGAGCCATATTTAGCCAAATTCTCATACTTGCATCCATTTTCACTCATTTTTCCATCCATCTCACAATCCACACTTGCATCTTTTTCCATCAAAGGAGCATACAATATCAAAGATCGAAGGGCCAACCCAAGGATAACTCAACAAGGTAAAAGGTTCCATTTTGTTTTGTTAAGTTAAGCATTTGCCCAATCTTGAGGTGTAGGGTGTTTATAGTTGTTGTTTGCACTCTTTTGTTTGCTGCTCATTTTCTAACAAGTATTTTCCCTCGATCACATTTTTAGAATGCCCGATGGGACCCACAAACGGGTCTCTTTCTTTCACGTTTACTATTTTTTTTTACTTTTTGCAGGTGCAGGTTGCAGAGGGGTAGGCCCAACCTGTAGACAGGCGGACCTGCCCTCCATAGACTCCAAAAAGTGTTTTTTGCAATTTTTTTAGAGAGGGGCGGACCTTCCCTACAGATAGGTAGACCTGCCCTCCAGACAAGCAGACCTGCCCTCTGGAAAGGCAGACCTGCCCTCTAGACAGGTGGATTTTCCCTAGATAGCTTTTTCTAGAATGTGAAAGTTCATCTTTTTAGCACTTTTTTTGGTTATTTTAAGTGTTTCTAACCCCCTAACGTGCTTTGTTTGAGTTTGTGCAAACATCTAATTGGAATTTGGCGAGGAACAAGGATGAGAATCACTAACGATTTTCCTTGCAGGGTTAGTTATTTATCAATTTTTGCTTGATGTCTTGCATAACTTAGGCACATAGTTTAACTAGGGGTGTTAATTAACCTTATGTTGTGGTGATTGTTGGTAAGTTATTTGACGTATTCAATCCCCTTGGGCCATTTGGTGATCCTGGGTGATGAGAAATTGTAGCTTACCAAGTCCTTTGAGTCACCCTCTTTTTCTTTTCTTAGCGGGACCTGCTTGGGGATTTCATCACCCCAAGGGACGATTCCAACCACACGTACTGATGAGGTATATAAAAGAGGGAGAGAAAAATTTGTACCTCAATCCAACCACGTTGTAACTGGCAAAGCATTGGGATGACGTGAAGAGTTAGTCTGGGCCTTTAGTATCTTGCTAAGGTTCCCGACTCACACTTGTAATGGGTTGGTGCTCATGGTTTGGGCCTCATATACTGGGTGTATATCGAGGACTCCTTAGGAACCATGTTCATCCTAGAATAGAAGACTTTGTCGGCCATACCCTTTCTAATAGACTTAAGATTGTGCTGTTTGAATTGTCTTCTTTGTGCGAAACCAGTGATTGTCTGATTAATTGACTCGGCCATATCCTTTTCATTGATGTTTGTTGTGTTTTGAGTCCTTTTCCTTAGTCATCTTTTCAAAATTCAAGTTTAAACCTCCCAGCAGGTAGACCTGCCCTCCCGACAGGCGGACCTGACCCATCCAGGGGTGGACTTGACCTTTGAACCAACCCTTTTAAGCCTGTTTTAGCCATTTTTTACCAAGTTTGGTCTGACAGGAGGATCTGCCCTTCCGACAGGCGGACTTGCCCTCCAGGGGTGAACCTGACCCATCCAGGGGTGAACTTGACCTGTGAACCAACCCTTTTGAGTCTGTTTTAGCCAATTTTGACAAACTTTTTCTCCATAGGCGGACCTGCCCTCCCAACAGGCGGACCTACCCTCCTGGGGTGGACTTGACCCATCCAAGGGTGGACTTGACCTGTGAACCAGCCATTCTGAGCCTTTTTCAACTTGTTTTGACCAACTTTTATCATCTGTTTCATCATTCTAGACCCCTGTTTCATCATTTTGAGCCCTCATTCAACAGTCTTGATCAATCCTTTACTCATTCCAAGTAATCTGTCAAACCTTCATCTCCTCGTTCCGAGAATCATTCATCTACTGTGAGTGATCATTTACTCATTTTGAGTAGTTGTTCATCCCTATTGATCATCTGTTTACTCATTCTGAGCAAATTTCCATCCATTTTGAACCTTCTTCTATCACTTCAAGCTCTTGTTCATCTGTTTCGATCAATCATCTACTCGTTTCGAGTAATTTATCGTTCATTTTGAGCTTTCATCTTCTCATTCCGAGTAATCTTTCATCTATTCTAAACCTCCTTCTCTCATTCTAAGCAGTCGTTTGTCCATTTCTATCATCCATTTCTCCAATCAAATCATCGTCTTCCCCATCCAAATCCTTTGAACTTTGTTTCAGGTTATTATCCAAATTGACCTAAGTGTCTGATCTGATTTTTATCCTCAACATCCGCATAGGATTTTCATCCTTCCTAGGTTAATCATTGTCGTCAGCCCAATCAATCCATTTTCAAAGTGGATTCAGTGCTGCAATCATCCATTTATCCTTTAATTTGGTCAATCAGTATCCTACGTCACCTAGGGTAATCTCTGAACAGGGTTTACAGTCCCTTTCGTCATCCTATCTGATCCATCAATTGATCTTATCAATCATTAATCGATCTTATCCAATCCAATCCAATTGCATCCCTATCCAATCACCTTCAACCCAATCAATCTACTTCCATCTCGAAGCAGATTCGATGTTGTAATCATCCTTTGATAATCAAATCCGATTGTCAGAATCAATTCCATTGCATCATCCGATCATCCTAATATGAGCTTTAATCCAATCCTAATCTGAGCTTAACCTAAATCTTGATTTGAGCTTTAGTCTGTTCCCATCCAAAATCTTTGATCCGTCCTCTTTATCCTTTCATCATCATGAATCCTTATCCTCCATCAATAGTGGTCAAGGGAAACCCTAATTACATTGACAACAATAATGAATGTCTTGTCGATCAAGAGAAATATGACATAGATTCCCTTGACACTATCATTGCTAGTAAGCTTTCTCCACCCACTTTCCAAAATCCAATCACCCCTTCGCGTTATCTCGTTATGTTTTCATCCATGCCTAATCATGCTCCTTATGCTACCTTTGACAAGGGATATCCATCACATCCATCATATCCTTCATCTACACCATCCTGTTATCCAACATCCACATCAAATTATCCTAATCTAACATCTGCATCTTCTTATCCTAATCCGACATCCACATTTCCCTATCTCAATCCGCCACCTCAATATTCCCATCCTAATCCACTATCCCAATGCCCTTACTACAATCCACCACCCGCATTATCATGTCCTAATTCACCATTCCAATACCCCTACCTTAACCCTTCATCTAATCTTAATCCCCCATCTATTCCCAGTCCTGCATCTAATCCCATTCCCCCATCTAATCCTAGTCCACCAATGCATAATCCTTCATCCACTCCTACCACGCCATCTCAGCATAGAGGATTCAAGTTTCTCACTCCAAAATTTCTCCAAGGACTTATAACAAAGAAGACATCTCCCACTCCGCACCTTGAAGTTGTGGAATCATGCCATCCCAACCTATCATCCATGGTCATTAGTGACGAGACCCTTCTCCACCCAACACCTATCATTGATGATATCGCCCCTAACACCACTCAAACCATCGAAACCATCATGTCCTCTGAATCCACTGAGCTCCCATCTCCTACCATCACATCTACCAAATCCATTGAACACCCACTTCCTACTTTGAGAGTTGTTGAACCCATCAACGACACACAAGTCCAAACCTCTCTTCCCACTCCTAGTGACGACACACAAGTCCCATCCATTCCTCCCACTCCTAGTATTATCAAAATCCATTCCCATGAATGTTTTGAATCCTCCATCCCTCCATCTTCCTCACTTGAAGAGTCCCACCAAGACTCCATTATCATGCCTCCCACACACGATGAGGCATGCCAAGAGCCTAATCCAAAGCATACCAACATATCCCCTTCTCTAGATCAAGATCCTACCATCCCATCTAGTCCACCTCAAGATCACAGTCCCCCATCCATTCCATCCCATGATCCCCTTGTCATTCAAGCTTCCATCGCTCCATCTCCATCTCCATCGCATGAGCCTGTTACCACAAAACTAGATCCTATCATATCCCCTAATCCCTCTCCTGATACCACCCATCCAAATGCTGCTATCCCATCATCTCCCTCTCACGATCCCACATCATCGCCTAAAACTGCTATCCCCACACCGCTCACATATCCCCTTGGTGCTCTCACATTCTTCCATGGTGGTCTCCTTGCAGAAGAAAAACACAGTGTATATATCACCCATCATCCTCCACCTAATAATGGACTCGCATCATGTTTTCAGAATAACACAAATCCTATCATGGATTGCATGCTCAAGAAAATGAACTATCAAGGAAAAGGTCTAGGCCTTCATGAGCAAGGCATTTTAGATCCCATCCAAGTCAAAGAAAAAATCTGCATGCAAGGTCTTGGACCTATTTCCCAAGACTCATAATCTAAAGATGTTGGTATACCCTCTAGACGTCCTCAATGAGCCTTTTCCAAAAGAAATGTTGGCTCCTCCCATAATTCCACTCGATCATATGCTGCCATCCCTCCTCCTCTATCGTATCACCTCAAAACAACCATCCATATTCCTCCCTCATATGCTCCATCCATTTTGGGTCCTTATGTCCCTCCACCCACTAAGTCCATTTTGGGCCCGTATATCCCAAAATCACCCCCTCCATCTCGTCATATTCATCCTTTCATCCATCCATCACCTATCCATGTCACCCATCATAAAAATCCTGCTTGCATATCCCATAATCAGGATCAACAAAGGCACATACCTAAACATCCTCCATCTACATGTAATCCCCATACTCTACCTCCATCGCCCCATGTCATCCTTCTCCTCTAACCCATCCCCTTGCTACTAAAAGCACTTTGGATGCCAATTTAAAAATGCATCAGTCTAAACATCCACATGAATCTAAAGCTTCCCATGTCCCCTCTAAAAGACATTGTAAAGAAAAGGTAATAAAATCCAAAATCAAAATCAAACCCATCGACCACAAAGGCTCACTAAAGCAAAAATCAAAACCATGTGGATCCCAAAGAAAAAAGAAGATGCAATGCCTTTAAATGAAAAATCTGTAACAACATCCAACATTGCTCATCCAAAATTTAATCATTTTCATTCACCCTCTCCTAAATCTGTTTTGGGTCCCTATGTCCCAAAATTCACTATTCCATCTCCTCCATTATCCCCACATTCTCCATCCATTCATCCTCTTATCTTTTCACATTCACCACCACATGTGCCAATGTTGGTCCTGAAAACATCTCCCCATCACATATCCACCCCATCATTCCATCCATACACTTTCCAACATCCCACCCATTATCCCATGTATCTCCCCTCTCAAATCCCTCTAATTCATCCTCTTGCATAATCCATTTATCCTAATAAGATTGTACCAATGTCCAACAGTCACTTCGAATACGGGATCTTAACACCTTGTATGAAACTTGATGCTTGAGTCCATCCATCTCCTTATCGCATGTCTTCTAAATCCACTTATTCACCTCCCTATCCTTATCCATCTCCTTCTGCATGCTATCCAAAAAGTCAAAAAATAAAAAAAGTCAAAATATCCAAAAAATCAAAAAATAAATAAATCAAAAACAAAAAAAATAAAATAGTAAAGAGAAATAATCCGTTCAATGGTGAAAACTTGGCAAACAAGTGCCTTGGATAAGTACCATGATGAAAACCTGGCAAACATGTGTCATGCGTAAATCCCCATCTGCACTTGGGGGCAACTTCCTGATATGCATTCCCTCCATCCGCTATGCTTCCAACCATGCACCTGTCTTCCTCTTATACGTTCTTTTCATTCATCCCCTCCATTCTACCTACCTTACACATCCTACTTGGTATATATTATTTATCCCAATCCTTCCATCCTCCTTGTGATCTTGATAACGATAGGGGAAAACATATAAACATGCTTTGGACACCTCTTAGCATACATTCCCCTCATCCGCACACTATCCTAATCCTCATTCACACTTGTCTACTTTCCTTATCCACCCATCATGCTACCTTCAATCTCCCTTCCTTATCCATGCATCCTATCTTCATCCATCTCACTCCTTTATTTTCCTATCCTTCTCTATTGCATTCTTCATGCCTCCTCGTACATGACATATGTAGAGTGGGGGCATCTATCTTCCTTTGTAATATAGTCCTTGGAGACATCATTCATTCCATCAGAGCAATCCCTTCTATCTCCCTATCCTCATCTCCTTATCGTTATATCCATCTCACCATCCTTATCTTTTATCCCTCCAAACAATCCTTATATCCATCTCCCCATCCTTATCTTCCTATCCTTCCATCATAGCATCCCTTTTCATCTATCCATCTGGTAACCTTTTCCTCATCCAAATCTTTATCCCTCTATCCAATCCATCTAAACAATCCTTTTCCTCTCCCCATCCTCTATCCTCATCCTATCTCATAATCCTTTGTCATTGGTCTCTAGCTATAGGCTACTCCCCACGCAATCCAATGCCATCTATCTCATTGCCATCACTTCGGCTTCTTTTACACATCTTGTCAATATCCTATCCTTTCTCAACATTCAGTGTTCCCCTTTTTTTGTTGGTCCTCCCGAATCCCCAACCTTGCCCTAGGTACGGGCGGACTCGCCCAGGCCCGCGGGCAGACCTGCCCTGGTCCCTGGGTGAACCCGCCTTGGTCCCGAGCGGACCTGCCCAAGCTCAAACGGACCCGCTCAGGCCCGCAGGTGGACCCGCCCCTATCTATGGGCGGACCTTCCTAGGCACGTGCGGACTTGCCCTCATCCATGGGCCGACCCGCTTGGGCACGGGTGGATGTATGGGGCGGACCTGCCCTGGCGCGGACGGATCCACTCTTCCATGGGACCTGACCAAAGGTCCCTTGCTCCTGTGGTTCTTTTTCCCACCCACTATTTAGCCCTCTTTTGGGGGCGTACCTAACTAATTTATCCATCTTGTCGTCCTCCCACTTCATCTTTGTTGATTGATTTTTATGCTGAAACTTCTAGAGGCCATAACTTTTGACTCGGGTGTCCATTTGAGCTGAAATTTTACAGGTGGTTGCGTTATGAGGTGGCATGTGGATTCCCAATTGACTCTAAGTTGGTTGGACCCCATTTTTCCACATTTTCGGGGCCTCAAACTTTCATTTTGACTCTCAAAATCGTAATTTAATGTTTTTTTTAGTTTTTGAAAAATCATTTTTGTCAATAACTCAGAATGCATGTCTCAAATTTGGGATGTTAGTTGGAAATTCATCCTATCTTAGTTTTGGGTATTTTTTAGGAAAAGAATAAATCCTCAAACATATGACTGTGAAGTTTCCTAAAATGGCAAAATTTGACAAATTTTGAAAATTGCCAAATTTGGAAAAATCTGATTGTCAACACCTTACATCCCTTAAACTTCAAAACTTGGTGTAGAATCAATCCCATCACATCCTCCAATCATTCTAATCTAGGCTTCATTCCAACCCTAATCTGAGCTTTAATCTAATCCCAATCTGAGCTTAACCAAAACCCTAATCTAAGCTTTAGTCCATCTGCAGTCAAGGTCTTTGGATATTGAAACAAATCTTAAGATCCCTCCCTCCATCTTCTTCAATTTTGTCCTATTCATCCATTCTAATCATCCGTTCACTCGTTCTGAGTAAACATTCATCTATTTCGAACCCTCATCTATCATCTCAAACAGCTGTTTACTCGTTCTGAGTAAACATTCATCCATTTCAAACCTCCTATCATTTCAAACTCTCATTCAACAATCCCGGTCAATCGTTTACTCATTCCGAGTAATCTTTCATCTATTCCAAACCTTCATCTTCTAGTTTCAAGAATCATTCATCCATTGTGAGTGGCCGTTTACTCATTTTGAGTAGTCATTCATCCCTCTCAATCATCTGTTTACTCGTTCCAAGTAATCTTTCATCCTCCTCTCGTTTTGAGCTTTATGTAGTCACCATCCTCCAATCCAATCCAATAGGTCTATCTTGTCTCATTGTATCGGTCCCATCATTTTATCCCCTTATCTAGGGTTATCTCATCATCCTTCATCCATTGTCTATCATTGGTCTTTCACTGAGCTACATTGCTCCTGCGCTTTCACGTAGGCAAGGTTGATCATTTGATCCACCCCTGGGGATTTGTCTGTCTGCTCTTTTATCATCTATCATCGATCTTCATTGTCCACTTTTCTCCTTTTCTCCATCCTATCTTTCTCATCCATCGAAGTCTCCATCATGGTTTGTCGTCAGCCTTTTATCGAACTACAAGGGCTCTGCGCTTTCACGTAGGTAAGGCTAATCTTTGATCGACCCTTGAGCCCCTAGGTCACTAGGATATGTTAGTCTTCTATCTTGTGTCATGTCTCTTGTGTCGTGTCGTCAAGCATACCCTTAATCTAGCTGGTTCTTAACAAACAAGATCCACTTGTATCAACAGATCCAATCGGTTTTGAATATCCTGCGTCATATCGGTCTTTTAGTTTAGTATCCATCATCGGTATCAACATGATGCGTCCTTCCTAATAGACCTCATCAATCCCATCCATCCCATTGATCCTATGGCAAATGATGTTTGAAATTGATTGCAATCTTTTGATGCTTTTGGCTTTTGTTTATCATTTGAGCTCCTTATCATCACTTGTCATGTTCACCTTGATCCATCATATCATGGTGTGCTTTGACTAGTCAACATAGAGGCATATCTTGATCTTTTGTTTGTTTGTGTCTTCTTGGTGTTCCCACGTAGTACCCACCAAGATCCCTGAGGTCTTGTGTTATGCTAGGGAATCCTTGTGTGCTTGTGGTTATCCCAATACTTGGCCCGACCAAGGTCATCATGACTTTGGGGTGTTGGGATAGTCTTCTTGTTTGATGTGTTTGTTTCATGCATTAGACACTAATATGCCTTGGTCCTTTATACCTTGGTGTATCATGTCTTCTACTCTAGTAAAACTCAGTGCTCCAACAAATGTCAACTTGCATTTGGATTGCATTTCATCTCCATCCTCTCATCTATCAAAATCCCCCCATCCATTCATCCTTCATCACTCTCCCCTCCCACTCTCCTGTCGCCTTTTCATCCTTTCTTACCCATCACTTTGCATCATCTTCCTCATATAATGCTTGCATCATCTCCTCTATTTCAAGAGCACACCCGTGTTCTCTTGAACCCACATGTCCTCTCGAGGGGGCATCCATCGTCCCTAATTTTCATCATTTTTTTGCCTTCCTAGTCATTCCTTTGAATGTCTTGAAATATTCTGGGCCAAATTTTTTTTGATTTTTACAATTAACAAATTACAAGCAGTGCACCCGTTAAGGTTAGATGAGAAAACCAAAACGTGCAGGAAACAACTCTAACCAGAATGGCGCCGATGATGGCAAGCATTGGTCAGAGGATCTAAATGGAAACTGCTTGAACTGTAACTCTAACCAGAATGGCACCGCTGAGGGTGAGCATTGGTCAGAGGGTCTTCTATTCTACTTGCAGAAAGGAACTCAACGTCAAGTATGTGCTACCCAATCCAATGCGGAGTGAGGGGCGACCATATGACGGAGTGATTACAAAATCTACTGCTTGAAAGAAAATGCTGAATACAAAATCTACTGCTTGAAGGAAATTGTTGAAAGCTGAAACTCTCAACACCCAGGATGTGCTTTCTAACCCAGAATGGGGCAGTAGCGACCATAGGGCAGAGACTTAACTATTACAATAACTTCGATGGAAATAAAGCATTACATCATAGATTTGAGAAAGCTCAATAAATACTGCCAGTACTACTGTCAGTTTACAGAATGAAGAGCATATGCTTGTCAAGAGATTAGAACTAGAAATAATCACCAATTACAATGCAATAATCATTCCCTTGATTTGATTCAAGAAGTCACATCGACTTCCCACAATGAGTTGGAAATATTAATTCTGTTTTCTGTTCTTTATACAAATTTGTATTATGCTCATAAAAACAGCAGCTTAAGAAAACATTCAAATGCTCACAACTCCCTATACACTTGCTCAAATGACCTGGTTCTTAAACCACAAGACTCCCAACATAATGGCGCTCAAGATGATATGAGAGACAGACTCTAAACACCCCAAACAATTAAGTGCACAATTCCCAATAATTCAAAATGGTACGACCTTGATGGAAAAGGCGATTTTCTTTTTAAAAATAATGCAAGCTCTGTAAAATCTGAAAACTGGAGAATATGATGGCTCACGACAAACAAAAAGAATGAGATGATACCCAGAAAGACTATTTTTGTATTTTCCAAGATATGAGAGAAACATGCAATCTGCTGTGTATAAAAATGCAATAAGCTGAAACTCTAAAATGCCAATAACAGATCTTACAATGCAAAATTGAACACAAAAGAATAAACTAAGATGCACTCACAATTAGACTGAAATTCACCACTAGATGTTGTCTTTCAAACACGAAGTGATGCCCAATGCTAGGAGGCCTTCATTCCCCAAAGCAGTCCCAGAGCCAGTTCGGTAGCATAACAGTATAGTCGACAAAAGATCCAAAATGATGCTCAACTCCTTCCCTTTATAATTTTCCAATTGACCTCTTCAAACCCTAAAATCCGCTTTTAGGTCAAAATCCACTCCTCAAGGTTGGGCGTACCTTCTCTTCAAGTCTTTTAAGAAATGATATTTTAAAAGAATATCAACATTTAATAATTACGCCCCTCCTAATCATTGCTTTGACTTTGGGAAATATTAAATTAATCTTTTAATGAGGGTGCCACCCTCAAGGACCCCCTTTTTAAAACATCTTTAAGTCATTAATCCTAGGCCCAAGGTCAACATTAAAATATATCATTTTAACGTGACTTTTAATTTAAATGACTTAACTCTTTTCTCTGAAAATGCCCTGAAGCCAATACTGATGGAGTCAACTGACCAAACCGAAGCCGGGAGTCAACCAACCTAAGCTCATCTGGAAGGCTGCCAAAAATAGAATTTACTAAGAATAGTAAATTCCAAAAAGTGCTCTGAATGCCAGGATGATCATACCACTGCGAAGCCCTCTGAAAACCCAGAAGGAATTCGCCATTAAAACTATCATCTTCGAGCAATAACCTCCTCAAAATTAGGAAACCCTAATTTTAACTTCCGACTAGCCTCCGGGTTCCCAAGGAAAGGCTAACGGTCACTGAAAAAGTCAGGCTTGGAAAGGGGACATTACATGTCTGGGGCATCTTTCCCAATCTAACCATCTTCTTATAGGTTCTATGTTTTAATATTTTTTGAAATGATGCTACTTTATAACACCATCTCAAAGAGGGGAAAAATGTAGACACCTAAATTTGGACACTTAATTTATCCAAATTTATCCCTTTTCATCTAAACATTCCCTTATCTGCATTAATTAAGTATACCTCTAAAGTTCTTCTAACCCCTAAGGTATTACCTTATCTCTTTAAACCTCATTTTTATCAAATGAATTAAATAAATATGACATTTATTTAATTCCTCATATGTCACATCCCTTTCTAATCCTAATCCATCTCCTAATCTCATCATTAGGATGTGCACATGCTTAATCCTTGATTAGGATGTGTCACATCCTCCAACTTTTGCAAGTTGGCCTCTAATCTCTCTTAGCCACCTAACCCTCCTCTAATCCTTCATTAACTAGCCTAATCAACCTCTCAAGGAATTTTTAATTCCTTTTATCCTTCCAAGGAATATTAAATTCCTTTTTTCTCTTCCCCATGTGATATTTGACTTGTCACATCAAGTCACATGTGAACTCTTCCTAATCTCCCACTTGCCTTTAATATGTCATTAATTTGTCTAATCAAGTGCTTGCACAACCTTAATCACTTAATTAGGTCAACCTAATCCCCATATCATTTATGTAATGTGTCCTAAGTCAACCTTCTTAAAGGCTTTCTCCTTTTGAAGAAGGCACTCCATTCCCCATGTGAATTTTTAATTCACATTTAATCCCCCAATGCATTCCTTGGAATTTAAAATTCCTTCTCTCATCCCCATGAGGATATTTGGGGAATTTTTAATTCCTCACATGTCCTCTCACCCACATGGGGATAAGGACCTCCTTTATAAGGAGATCTTGTCCCAATCCGAAGGTACTATGTACTGCCTCCATGTCATGTACTCTCCTTCCAACTCATGTACACATCATCTCTTACAAGCCACTTCACATGCCACATGTCAAGATGTGAGGGCTTGTGAGTTTCTCAACTCACCTTAGCCCTACATCTTGATCTTGGTGGTTCAATCTCAACTGTCAATTTCCCTAGAGAGTCCAAAAATAAATACCCCCTCTTTTCTCTCATTTTAAGAGAGATCATTTATGCTAGCCAAACTCTTGCAAAATTTTCTCTTGAGCCATACTTAGCCAAACTCTCATACTTGCATCCATTTTCACTCATTTTTCCATCCATCTCACAATCCAAACTTGCATCTTTTTCCATCAAAGGAGCATACAACATCGAAGATTGAAGGACCAACCCAAGGACAACTCAACAAGGTAAATGGTTCCATTTTGTTTTGTTAAGTTAAGCATTTTCTCAATCTTGAGGTGTAGGGTGTTTATAGTTGTTGTTTGCACTCTTTTGTTTGTTGCTTGTTTTCTAACAAGTATTTTCCCTCGATCACAGTACCATTTTAAGAAAACTCTGAAATTGAAAACACTGTCACCTTCTCTTACATGCAGACCTATTTAACTTTTGCGGCAGAAAGTGGTGATTTATTTGCTAAGCAGAACGTGTCAAACCGTTTTACCAACTTCCTTATTAAAGAGCTATCTTTTTAGGGGATTTTTAAAGATTACGTTTAAACTTTCTATTATCGTCTTGAGAAATTGGAGAAGACATTCCTTAAATGCGCCGTACTCTTCATTAAATGCACTGATACTTTGGAAACAACATATCTCGCTGAGGTTGCCCTGTCGCTATGAGCTAGAACCTTGTAACCATGAGTTAGAGGTTCTGGAGTTTCTAGAACTGCCGATATCCCGACAACACAAAACATCATTTCCAAAAACTGCAAAAGGTTGGGTGATTTTGAAACATCAAAACTTAGCAACTTGGTTCAAGAATTTAACAAGACTGTGACAGTTATAAGATTTGTCGAAGCTGCGACTTGCACAAGTTTACCATGAAAGGATGAGTTTTAAAACAACTTGTCTTGAAATAAAATTTAAGGGGGGTAACAAGACCATGCACCACTACATCCCTATGCTCAACCCTTTCTATCAAACCATGGTTTAGACATGGCATTTTACAACCACTAACTATTTCTGGCATTCCTTTATGCATAACATAGCAACTTCCATATTGCACATAATAATATTCATATCCTGCATGTATCTATCCAAGTTTTCCACATGAACACCTATAGGTCTTTTATATGTATTTTCATGTTCTAACCAGCGTTGGACTTTAAGGTAGGGAGAGAAAAGCATGTAAAGGGAGGTACTCCCTTTATAACATGTTGTCAACCACCTCTACACATTATCTATTAGAATTGACCTTTATAATGATGGCACATAGATTCTCCCAATCATTCGCTTTCGTACTTTCTATCAATTGAATACAAATTGAGAGGCTCCCTGATTTGCTAGAAGATCAATAAAATTATTTTTTCCCCTATAACAATGTGTAATTGGAAAAAGGATTAATTAATCATTACACATAGATTCTCTTTATGGTCTTCATTCTTTCTATCAACACGAAAAAAAAGTTTTTGGTTTGTTAAAAGATCAATTGCATGATTTTATTTTCTATCATAATATCTAATTGAAAAATAATAAATTTATTTTATCATGATATTACTTCTTTAAAAATTAATTGCTACTGTCATATTGGCTCTTATTGATATCATTGACAATAATTTGAAAATCATATTGTACCAAAATTTGTTTGTATCTGAGTCTAAATGTAGTCTTTAAGCCTAACAAAAGGGTAAACCATTCCACATAACTATTCATATACTTCCTAGAAACTTAAAAACTTCCAAAAATATAAGCTCCAATTACTAGGATCTCTTAAAATAAAATTAGCTCTTAAACTGTATTCTCTTTAGAAGCATTATCAAAGCCAATGTGTAACCCTTTGGATAAATTTAACCATTTTTTTTCTTATGATTATTTTGATTTTCTATTGGTTCTTCAATTGTCAACGCTCATTGAAACTATTATGTTTTTAATACACTTGACTTTAAGCATTTATAAAAAAATATTCATTGAAATTATTATTTTTCTTCCATGTACTAATACTAGAAGTTATCTAAATGGAAAAATATACAGAAAAAAAATAGTATAAGAAAGTGAAGGTACAACAACCTCATTTGCTAATTATTTTTTAGCATTTAAATTACAATGCTAATTTTATTAAAAAGAATTTATCCAAACAATTTGCAAAAAAAATGTGTAAACTACACTAAAAATATTACATTTCATTAAGGTTTATACCATTTTAAAATTTTAAAATATTACATTTCATTAAGGTTTATACCATTTTAAAATTTTAAAATATTACATTTCATTAAGGTTTATATCATTTTAATATTTTAAAATTTTAAAATTTAAAATATATATGCTATTTTTAGGTGCTTCAAGTTAAAAAGATGGACTTGTGTTGTCCATTTCCTTTATAGAACTGCGCCATAGTATTGAACTATCACCTTAAGTTGATCAAAGATATTAATGATATGATAGGGCATCTCTAGATATATATTACCAACCATGAGACAAATAATCACACAACCCAATGTATTAGTGAAAAGATCATCAAGACATTTCAAAGAGACAATATTAAATGTGATACAAAAGTCTTGGTGGTGATGTGTGTTACAAAGATGGTTTTCAATTATTATAAATTAAAAAAATTCCTGATCCATGGAAATCCCATCAATTTACTTATGTAAAATTGACACTTCATTATAAAGAGGCCCCTTATATAGTCCAATCTTGGGGCCCTCATTAGTAGATAAGATGATGATAGAAGATTAAGGTTTAGAAGAAGGTCCGCATTGATTCAACACTAGCTATTTTTGAAAAAGTGAAGGCATAAATATCAAGGGAAGGAGTAGTAGAAGGAACACCAAAAAAAGCTACCATATCATCATGATTAGGAGTGTTATACTTGGGGAAGGGGTAATAAAGATTTGCATGTTTTGGTTGGAAGGGGCAACTAACTTATTTCCTTTATCATTGTTACCTTAAACATGTATGATGCTATTATTTATAAGATCTTGTACCTAATGTCTATGGAAAATACATGTTTTAGCAATTCATGCTTGGGGACATGATGGTATTAGTAGTAGGCCTTTGAATCATTCCCACTTGGAAGAGGAAGAGGATTATCTATGGTGCATATGAGAGGAGGTTGAATAAGATTAATGGGTAAGAGTTGTTGGAGGATAGAAAGTAGAGTCTAGCAATTGCATGAAATGAAAAGAGTTCTAAGGTTTGGAAGACACCACAAGAGAAGAAGGAAGTGTGCATTCACTTGGTTTACATCAAGTTTGGGATCAAATTTAGGATTGGAAAATTTGCTTCTCATAAAAGGTTTGTTAGGGTATTTGGATGCGTAGGAAGGAGTAGTAGTAGTAGAAGAAGCTAGTGAATTAGGAGATAATGATGAGATATTGTCAACAATGCTCTTATAATCCTTTAGGACTACATAAAGATTAGGGAAAGAAGGCTACTTCTAGAGAAGAATTTTATTTTGGAGAGAAATCAAGATATTTCTTATGAAGACACACTTAATGTCATTATTCAGAAGGTGATAAGGAATATGAGAAAAAATGTCCATTGGTAGCACGGAGCATAATGTTTGTTCTTCATTCATTGATACCCTATCTATAGGGAATAAGTATATTAAATTTACTCGTGAGCCAATGCTGACCTTGAAGTGTTGCATAAATGATTATTTTGGCTAAAGCTTGTCTCCAAACATTTCTATATGTCTCAAATACATTAAACTCAACAAGATATCTTAGATGGAGCACCATTAAGTTGATTTATTATATCATATTCATTATCCATTTTTTGATATGCATGTTTGATTGCATAATAAATCTGACAAGTAGTTAGCATGAAAAAAACATGTTCATGGGGAGATGACTTAAAGTGTCAACTTAGGTAGGATACAAAGATGCATAAATCATATGAATACATGGAGAATAGGATATAAGAATAAAATTAATGTTTGGAAGAGTACTGAAAGCTAAAAAATCATGAAAAGGAGAAGGATAATCAATAGAAATATCATTTTACAATGGCATGGATAGATCCCTAAAGTAGTTAAAAGTATAGCCACTAAAATGATAAATAATGAAACATTAATTGACACAACTAAATGTCACATGCAATGATATAGATAAGAATAAACATGAAACTTAAACATCTCATAGTATGATCAAACATGGACCTAAACATGTGTAGTTAGTGATCTAACATCATGTGAATAAAAGATATCCATTACAATAAATATATGTGTAAACACTTTGGCACATGCCATAATTATGGTTCCAAAACATATATACATTATAAAAATTACACATCTAACAAGGAACCCTAGGTAGTACACAATACAAGGAGTTAACACAAAAAATAATCATTGCTTATAATGTCATAAGAAAAAAAAAGAATTATCATTATCATCAAAGACCAAAGAGGAGTCCACAATAAAAGGTTCTATTTGATATGAGGTTAGAAAAATAAGGAATGATCAAATCTAAAACTTGGAAATCAATCCCTAAATCTAAAGGGTGGGAGTGTAGGAATCAAAGAGATCTTATAATAAAGTCTAAATTATGGGCTTGATAGATAACTAAATATTAAAGACTAAAGGGCAGATCCAGACCCTAATTAGATCTAAGTGGGATGGTAAGAATCAAAGAGATCTTACAATAAAGTCTAAATCCTAGAGATAGATTGTAAGAGACCAGGTGTCCCTCAACCCACAACACTGTCTGGAAATCTGAGTTTTTGTTTGTTTTCTGTATTTTTGATTTTTTTGTAGGTTTTTGCATATAAAGAGAGAAATTGCGATTTTTGCTTGAAATGCTTGAAAAATTTAAATAAAATTCCCGAAGCATAAAAACTACAGGCTATAGACCAAATCTCAATGCCAGATGATTCATTAATCTTTTTGAATGATTACAACTGTGGATAACCAACAGGTATATGAAAAAGCAACAACATTTATTAATAAAACCTGATTATTGCAGCCGCCATAAATGATGAAGAAATGGTACGGCCAAGTCCAGATCTTGATTCTCTTTCCCAGATCACAGCTAAAATCGATTTCCCTTGATGGTGCACCAAAAATAATGCAAACTGGAAGCTCAAAATATAGGCGATTGGTTGCCAGAGGAAAAAGACATCCTTTCTACAGTCTGTACGGCCTATCAGCAACATTAATTGCAACCGTACCTTTCTTGGGAATTGTGCCAGATGCCAAATAATGATACCTTCAAAAAGGTGATTCTTCCTGATGAATAATAGAACCAAATACTGAATGAAAATCTTCACTGTAAGCTCTGTATGACTTCTGGATGAAGCCACGCTCATGGACAATCTTCAGCTGGTATTTCATAGTCTCAGTATGTCAGATCTTGAAGAGGGAACGTTCCTCAAAACCTATTGATCTGCAGAAACCCTGGTTTCTCAAACCCCAATGCTCTCAGAGAGAAAAGTTAACAAATTCGAATAATTAATCACATAAGTTTGATTTGCTCATTGAAAGAATATATAGCTTCTTTCAAAAAATTGACTTTTCTCATTAAATCATTAAATTGCACTTAATAATAAATATTCGCCCTTTTTCCAATACTTTGGCTAATATTTATTAAATGGCGTCCCTTTTTGATTTAATGAATATTAAATCCATTAAATATTAATTTCCCCTCTTTCCTTATAAAGTATTAAAATACTTTATAATTCACCATTTAAATATTCACTTTAATATTTAATTAAAATGACTTTATATTATAAAGTCAAATCAATTATTCCATCATTTATTATTAAACGCTTCTGATAACCCCCATTTGCTCAACCAAACATCAAATCGGGTCGATACTAAGCTGACCAGCTAAACCAGGTGCCCTGCCCAAAATAGCAGCTTCCGCTTGTTGACTTACTATAAATAGTAAGTATTTGAAAAACCTCTCTGAAAGAAGGCCCAACCTGAATCAACTGAAGGAGTAACATCTTGAAACACTGGATAACTGCCAAGGAAGACCCTCTCATCACATTTGTTAGCCTACGAGGGTCAAAATGATAGGCTTACTCCTCAACAAACAATGTCAGCTAAAATAGGGACATTACAGTCTGCCTTCCCTAAAATTGCTTGTCCTCAAGCAATCTCTGCAAATACGGACGCACCGCACCACTTGGATCCCAAGGATAGTGCTGGACAATGTTCCTGCTAGTCATGACTGATTCCTGCAACTCCCACAACTGATCAACAAGAATAGAATACCATTCCCTATCAACCTCCATGTTGTCTGTCATGGGATCAAGATACTCAGGAGGAAGCAAGTCAATCTGCAAACAATGCTTACTTCCTAAAACTGCACGAGATATACTATCATCCAACATATCAAGCATGTGCATACCAGAATTGTGCACCTGAAACAAATCGTGTACGTGCGGATCAAACATGAAACCATATACACTCTGCACCATGTACTCACTGTCAAACTCCTCCGAAAGCTGAGTCTGAAATCCCAGTGCACAAGTAGGATCCCAAACACTATCATCACTCTTCCCACTAATGAGAGAGATAGAGTGTAGGCTCCCATTTGTAATCCCCCTCAACACATATTTCTTGCCCTGTACCTCAAATCTCATCTCCATTTTAGGAAAGTTGAGGGTGAACACACTAATGTCCTGAAGCCATCTCATACCGAACACTAAATCCATCCCACCCAGGTTGACCACGTAAAAGTCTGCCTGCAACTCATAATCATTCAGCATGAGGGTGAGATTAAAAATTCGTCGAGTGCAAGTGAGGGTATATCCATCTGCCACCCGAACTCTGAGTCCAGCGAAATCCTCGGTCTGGAGTCTACATCTGCTGACAAAGCTCTCATCAATAAAATTATGTGTGACTCTTGTGTCAAGCATAGCAATACATTGTTGTCCATCCACTAATCCCTTGAACCTGAATGAATCGTCCCGTACACTAGCAGATAATACCAACGGGGACAAGTTGGCATCGGGCCCAAACTCCATAGAGGCATTTCTGGCCTCTGCATGTTTTGAAACAACTTGCTGGTCTGAATCCTCAAACTCAACATCTTCATAGTAAACCCACATGGTGCGGTTGGCTCTGCCCTTTGGTCTTAAAGGACAATCATGCTCCTTGCTGTAAGGTTCTCTGCACCAATAACAAAGTTGTTTCCTCCTCAATTCATCACGAGTTGCATCATCAATTCTTGCTGTTGTTTTCTTCTTTGGTTCTGCAATTGGTGTATGACTCTCCTCAACAGGCAAGGTGTTTGTTTTAGGTTGAAATTATTTCTTTGGAGCAGAAAGCTCCATACTCCTTGCCTTCCGCATAGCCTCCTAAAGAGTAGGAGGATCAAATGCCTTGACCCAACCTCTCATCGGCTCCAACAATCCCTCGACGAAGAGAATAATAAGTCTCCTCTCTGAGATGCCTATCACCATAACTGCAACCCTCTGAAATTCACCGATGTAGGAATCCAAACTACCCATCTGTCTGAGCTGAGCTAGCTCTCTAAAATAAAGCTCCGAATCTTTTTTGTCGAAACACTCTATGAGCCTGCTGGTGAACTCCTGGTAAGTAGTAACTGCATGATGGCCAAGTATGTATATGCCATGATGCCACCAATCATGCGCCAATCCATCAAGATGCAAAGTAGCAAACTTGATGGCCTCGTCCTCCTACATTGGTCTCAGTGATAGATAATTGTCCAACTTCTGGACCCAAGACCTCGCTGACGTCTTATTTGAACCATCAAAGTATGGCAAGGTGATCTTGCTAACTGCATACTGTAAATCCCTGTTCACCTATGGTTGTGGCTGCTAGTGCTGAGGAGCTCTGCGGTCAAATCTACCTCCCCCTTTAGGTTTATGAACATCCATATACTCATGAAAGGACAACGCCTATCTGATCTCAAGTGCTAAGGATAGATACTCACCATGAAATCTAGTCACATCCGCTACTGACATGCCATTGTGTGGCTGAAAACTCCTGATGATGCCCTTGCTGCTCTGCCTCTGGAGTCGAAGGTGGGGTATCTCTAGATATGAATGTAGGTTGTCCAGGCCTATGCTCATGATAGATCGGTGATGGCTGATGAGGTATTGATGTCAAAGGTTGATCTATGCCTACAGTCCTGCTTGACTATCCAATCTAGATATAGTGCGGCTAGGGTGGAGTATACTGTCTAATAGTGCCCATCAACTGGAACATCATGTCCATCATATTATCGTGCCTGCGCCTAAACTCCTCCTTAGTAATATCACCCTCTGCATGCACTTTCCCTGAATCCCTAAGTGTCTCTACAGTGATCTCACGGTCTACCATCAGTGTTGTGACACTATTCTCACTGCTGTTGGAGCTAGATTTGTGAATACCCAATACTCCTGACACTGTCTCACCTTTAGGAATAGGTGGACCTATCCAATCCTCAACTTTTCCTGTTCCTATACCCTTGGTATACTGAATGATGTCTCTGCTCATGAAAAGGCAACCAAAAAGCACTCTGCATACTGAAAAAAGCAACTAAAAAAGCACAGGATGGCAGGAAAACTGTGCTCTAATACCACTATAAGAGACCAGGTGTCTCTCAACCCACAACACTGTCTGGAAATCTGAGTTTTTGTTTGTTTTCTGTACTTTTGATTTTTTTTGTAGGTTTTTGCATATAAAGAGAGAAATTGCGATTTTTGCTTGAAATGCTTGAAAAATTTAAATAAAATTCCCGAAGCATAAAAACTACAGGCTATAGACCAAATCTCAATGCCAGATGATTCATTAATCTTTTTGAATGATTACAACTGTGGATAACCAACAGGTATATGAAAAAGCAACAACATTTATTAATAAAACCTGATTATTGTAGCCACCATAAATGATGAAGAAATGATATGACCAAGTCCAGATCTTGATTCTCTTTCCTAGATCACAGCTGAAATCGATTTCCCTTGATGGTGCGCCAAAAATAATGCAAACTGGAAGCTCAAAATATAGGCAATTGGTTGCCAGAGGAAAAAGATGTCCTTTCTGTAGTCTGTACGACCTATCAATAGCATTAATTACAACTGTACCTTTCTTGGGAATTGTGCCAGATGCCAAATAATGATACCTTCAAAAAGGTGATTCTTCCTGATGAATAATAGAACCAAATATTGAATGAAAATATTCACTGTAAGCTCTGTATGAATTTTGGATGAAGCCACACTCATGGACAATCTTCAACTAGTATTTCACAGTCTGAGTATGTCAGATCTTGAAGAGGGAACGTTCCTCAAAACCTGTTGATCTGCAGAAACCCTGGTTTCTCAAACCCCAATGCTCTTAGAGAGAAAAGTTAACAAATTCGAATGATTAATCACATAATTTCGATTTGTTCATTGAAAGAATATATAGCTTCTTTCAAAAATTTGACTTTTCTCATTAAATCATTAAATTGCACTTAATAATAAATATTCGCCCTTTTTCCAATACTTTGGCTAATATTTATTAAATGGCATCCCTTTTTGATTTAATGAATATTAAATCCATTAAATATTAATTTCCCCTCTTTCCTTATAAAGTATTAAAATACTTTATAATTCGCCATTTAAATATTCACTTTAATATTTAATTAAAATGACTTTGTATTATAAAGTCAAATCAATTATTCCATCATTTATTATTAAACGCTTCTGATAACCCCCGTTTGCTCAACCAAACATCAAACCGGGTCGATACTGAGCTGACCAGCTAAACCAGGTGCCCTACCCAAAATAGCAGCTTTCGCCTGCTGACTTACTATAAATAGTAAGTATCTGAAAAACCTCTCTGAAAGAGTCTGCGAAGGCCCAACCTGAATCAACTGAATGAGTAACGTCCTGAAACACTGGATAACTGCCAAGGAAGACCCTCTCATCACATTTGTCAGCCTACGAGGGTCAAAATGATAGGCTCACTCCTCAACAAACAATGTCAGCTAAAACAGGGACATTACATAGATAAAGAAATGCCAAATACTCAAAGGGTATATCCAAACTTTGATTAGATTTTAATAAACATATAATAATAATAATAATAATAATAATAATAATAATAATAATAATAATAATAATAATAATAATAATAAAATAGATCTAAAACCTTAAAGGAGAAGGAATAAACCCTAAGGACAAAACCCAATGGATGTAAGAAATTCAAGTTTCCTATTTATGTTTGCAATATATTTTTACATTCACATAAATAATCTAGACCAATTCAATAAATAAAGTATTTACATAAACAATTAACCTAGATTAGAAAATTGGGACTAAAAAATAAAAATGCTAAATTAATTGTAAAAATTAAATGAACTCAAAAGCAAGTAACACTTAACTCAAATTTGATAAGATGTCAGAATGTAAATGCCATAAGTTGATTCACATTGATGTGATCAATTAAGGATATGTAAGATCACTCTCACTGACTTAGAAATTTTGATTATACATTATTTTTGTTAACTTTTGCAAGTGTGAAGGCGATCTTTGTGAGTGTAGATTTGGACATGTGTGCTAATTTGGGATCGCGAGTTAAGGATTTGATTTTCTCAACTTTCTTCACTTTAAAATGTTCACCTCTATGTGTGTGCTTGTAATCTTATATGAAAGATAATGTTTGGAAACACCTTTGACTTGAGTCTACTAAATTGTGAGGGTTATATTCTCTCAATCCAATCCCTAGTTGGTTGATTTAATGACAACCAACCAAGGTTGAGTCAATAAACAAATGTGTAGTATACTCCTAGTATAATGATACAATATTGATTAAATCCTTTTTATCTACTTGTACTTGAAATTTATATGTTCTCAATAGATTCCTTTCTCAAAACTATATGTTTTAAATGATTTAGGGTTACTCTTTACATACACCACACTACCATGTAATTTGAAATAAGTTGTGCTCAAGTAAACTCATAATGATTAACAAGGGAGGGAAACATGTGCTCAAACTAAGAAAGTCAAATTTATATGTTTGAGGTTCAAATTTGTGACCACTAAAATCATCTAGATCCCTTTACACTCATGAATTTGAATCAAGGTGATAAATTATTAGATGTAGAGATCAAATTTAAGTATTGGGGATGACTGATGAAGGGGACATGTTAGAATAAAGTTAATTGTCAACTTACAAGCAATACATACTATCTTGAACACTAATCTTGATACAAGCCATTATAGTTTGATAGTCTATATGAATAATTAAAAGAGCTATTGGTAATACCTATGTAAAGTACAAAAACTATTCCATTGTTATTGCTTTAAATTCTTTCAATTTTTAGTTATCAATATAAAAAGAAACAACCTAGTTCCCTACAAATTTATATTATTACTAAAAACTCTTTCAATTGTTATTCCATATGTAAACGAGAATCCAATCACTATGAGATTCAAAATCTATTAGACATTCATTACTAGACACTCTTTTGATTGCTAATCAATATATAAAAGACAACCTAATCAAAATAAATCCAAAATATTAAAAAAATTGACATGTTTTCACCATTACAACCATATAATGATCACATCTCCTCAATGAATAATAGTTTTATGAAGGACTTCCTAAAATATTTTAGTGGTTACTATTAAATATTTTAGAAGTAGTTCACAAAAAGATGGTCTCATAGATTTTATAATAATAGAGAAATTAACAAATTTAAATTTGAAAATTTTAAGATCCTAATGATCTCATAATTTTTTCCCACAACAATTAATATTAAAAAATTATCTAAACTATATTTTTAACAACTAGAGGAGAGGACCCAGTAGTTGTGCATTCATAGCATGTTTTATTAAGCACTAATGTAGAATTACATGATTGGTTGCTTTTTAGATCAAAGGAATACATTTTGTTTAATTATGGGTAGTCATCATCAACACTAATAACTTTAAAGTCACAACTATTGGTCCAATATTGATAAAAATATTGCGCATTATATAAACAACCACTATCACAACTATTCAAACATCCTAATATTAAAAAATATAGATAAATTTTCAAGCCCACCTCAAAAACAGTCGCTAAAAATAGATTTCAAATCGATTCTCTCAACACATTTTTCCTCTCCTCGTAGAACCTTCCACTTCATAAAAGTAGATAGTGGGGCTTCCTAGTTCATAAATTCAACGGTTAATTTCATTCTTCTGCTATGTTAAAATGTTTATATCTATCTGTGTGATCATCTCGTTTTGCCATCTTCAAATCCCACTCTTTCGGTTTCTTTTTTTCAACCTCATCTTTTCATTCAGCAGCGTATCAGCGCAGCACAATCTTTCAGTAAACAAAATTCTTTGCTGCACTGGCGTCACCATCAGCTTCTGCAATTCACTCTCCTAGCGCAGCGTTAAAGGCTTCTAGGGAATTAAATCGTTGCTGCTGCCGCAGCAATGCCTACCGTTGACTGTCCCCTACATAACAAACATATAATTCGAACGAGGAATAACGGCCAGATCAAGAACAAGATCAAGATCAAGATTCACGCCCAATACAAAGCCTTTTCTTTTCACCACTTCAAATCTTATTCATATTTCCCTTCTTGTCTGAAGAAAAAGAAATCATTCGTCGCTTCCCACTCCTTGTCATTCACTCCAGAAAAGCTTTTGAAAGATGCCGCCCAAGAAACGTAAAATCGGTCCGAATGCTTCCTCTTCTTCAGGTAAACATCCTTTCCGCTACCAATTACATGGGTTTTTCTCCAATTTTTATGTAACATATATTATTTAATGTTTCGCTTTTAAACGCTAAGCAAATTCATGTTAATACCTATACAAAGGAAAATGCATGTTTTGCGAGCTGAATCCCACTAAATTTGTTGAATAGGTTCGTATTCTTTTCATCCCGAGTAAGAAATAAGAGTATTATTGACGCAGCTTTAGTTTAACTAATTATGAATTTCTGTACAAATAATTTTAGGAAAAAAGACTGGTACGAATTTTTATTTGCTGAATATATCTCGTACATATCTATTTGTCGACATATTGAAATATGCCATAAGGCAAGAATTACATTATTTTTTTCAATTGTTTTGGTGAAGGTAAGTTATGAGTCATTTAGTCTCGAAAAATGAGATGGAATTTATCCTGTGAGAACTTCTGCATTTTTAAATGTAATGTAGGCTGATATTAATTTAAAACATGTAGATGTAAGGGGACTGCTTACAAAGTTCTTGCTCTGAATCCCTAATTGTAGAATTTTTTTTTTCCTTTTGGCCTAGTTTACAAGATTATGGAACCTCCTCATTATCTTCAGGAATATTCTTTCCTTTTTAATGCAGTCCTCTTCAGTTTTTAATGGCGGGAAAACTGTATCAAATTACTGTTGGTCTGAAAGGAGATGCATCTTTCTCATGATTGAGTCGTCAATAGGTTTTCTGTCGAATCGTTTTTTTAGTATAGTCCTAGTTTAGAAGATTCAAAAGATGTCCTCATAAAAGAACTGTAGTCCCCTCCATGGAACTGTGTCCTCAACAGGTTTTCTGTAAAGTATAGAAATATTTTTCTTTTTAATGCAATGATCTTCAGTCTTTAATGGCAAGAAAAAGGAAATCCTGTCGCCAGTCATTATTAGCTGGAAGGGCAATGCAATTTTTTGGTGATCGAGTCCACAATAGTTTTTCTGTAAAATGTAGGTTGATTCTTTTTTCCTCTTAAATGGATGCTTATTTATAAGATGTCTTATGATTTTAAAAATTAATGTTAATTCTGTAATATTCTTTTAAAGATCAGTAAATCTTCAGTCTTAAGTGGCAGCAAAAATGAAATGCTATACCGAATTGGCATTGGCCTGAAGAGAAAATGAATCTTTTTCACCTATTATATATCTTTATTTAATAAAAATCTGAGGTAGTTGGCAAATTCACATTAAACCTAAGCTTTAAGTAAATGGATACATGTTTGACTTAACTTGGACAAAATTATCATGCGTCTTTTACTTTCTTGTGTTATTTAATGATTCCCCTTTTCTTGTCCCTGGAAATTGAGGTTTCTTGTCCCTGAGAATCGAACCTGGCTTCACATTGGAATGCTCTTAGCTATATAGCTTGAAAACACAGTCCATCTGACTAAACATCCTTTGTACTTAATATCTATAGGTGAATTCAATAGAGCTCATGTGATTAAATCTATTTTTAAGAAACTATGCATTTATAAGAAATAACATTAAATTTATTGTGCATCAATGTTTTGGATCACACTTAGTGATCCACCATCAAGGTAAGGAGAAAAAAAGTGAGTAGATTGTAGAAATAGCTAAATAAATTTGGTCTTTTAGAGTACCTCAGCTACAAACTGTCTCAATTGAAGGATTTCTTTTTAGACTTGAGGTTTCTTGAGCACTTTTTCATATCAGAACTTTAGAAAAGTTTTCTTCCTTGTAATCTATTTATGCACCATAAGGAATCTCTTTGGCCTTAGTAATGATGGTTTTCCAATTTCCAAAATATGAATTTTTAAAGTATAATTCTTAAAAAATGCAATATTATCATGCAAACTTCAAGGTGAATTAGCCTTTGAATGGATACAATTATAATAAAAATAGCCAGTTTGTAGATATGAACCACAAAAATCATCCCTAATTTGTGGCTGGAGAATCTCTTTTCTTCTTTTTAACATAATTATTAGGGTTCTATTAATGGGGCCCCTTCCCTACCCCATCATACCAAAATAATATAAGTATAGCTAAAACTGCATGAACAAAACCCTATACAAGGTTGAATTAGTAACACCAAGAGACAACTATATACAACCAAAAAACCATATACTAGAACAACACAAAACCCTAAAAACCCATAACACAACATACTTCCACAAGAGCAATCTACAATGAAGAATAACATATTTTAAGGTAACTTTGACACAACCCATCAAGCCATACCACTATTGGGAGGAGTAGTCAGCCAATGGTCATATGCAGTTGCACAACTGTAGACACTGTTGCCAGATATAAGGGTTAACTCCATTGTAGGAGCTATAGGGCCTTTTGCATTCATCACACAATTTAACTTAATACCTTTTATGATCTTTTCCCTTCTTACTGCTTGTGTGAGGTGACCATTCTCTAGGAGGGGCCTTGTATATCCACTTGTTACTTATAACTTACCCTTTTGGGCAAATATTACCAAATTCCTCATCACCAATTATAAATCTTGACAAAATTCTTCCAAAGTTTGTACATCCAACATTAGCGTGATTATTTCCACTTGCATTGCTTTATTTCCACCGCTATAGCAATGGACATGGCTTTCCATTTCTCCTCGCTTGATACCTTGCCGTACTGTAACATCACCTTTTCCTCCTCTTCATCCTTTAAACCATTAGAGCCATGAACTAGCAAGTCAAAATACTCTCTTATACCCAAGTCGTGGATAGCCATTTTTATTTTTTCTATTGAAGTCCTCCATTATTGAAGCTCTAGTTCTCTCTCTACCATTGTTAGCTAATCCATCCGCCCCCATAATGGCTTTAATAACTCTCCAATTACCTATAGCTGGACAGTAAAAACCCTTGAGCCGATTGAACAGAAACTAGACTATGGTGTAAGGAGTCCCTTGTCATATACTTGCTTGCTATGAACTTATGAAGAGGATGACACTAAAGAAACCTAACAACAACTGATCAGCACTTGTAACCAAGACCTCTAGCCAAATAGAACCACCAACACATACAAGCAATATAATTAATGCCCTCCCCATGCATCTCATGTTGATATAAAACCTTGTTATCATTTTCACTCTCTGTATTGGTTATACTTCATTCAATCATATGTGTGGAAGCATCTCTCAAATGCTATTCCTTATATCTTCACAAATGCCTTCTAATAACATTGCAACTTAAACATTCTAATCCTTCTTAAAATCATGGGACACAGTCTTTTCTTAATATACTATGCAATTCATCCCAATTTTTCTATCTGTACTTTCCATCAATGGTACTTAACTTTACCCCTTGGTTGGCCAAATATCGGTTCCTTGTAACAGTGTGCTTGTTCCTTGTAACAGTGTGCCACCTTCACCTATTCAAATTTTCTCAACCATGTAATATGACCTCTTCGAATATTGCTCTAAGCTGCCAATTAGGGCAATAAGCTTTACTTACTGCATTTATTACTATTGGGGAATCACCTTAAAGATCCACTCTTTTATACTCAGCTGTATAAGTAGCCTTAATGACTGCTAGAAGGGCCTCCCATTCTGCTGCATTGCTTGTCTTATAGCCAAGGAACATAGATACCTGTAACAAAAATTACAAATTTGCCCTTTACACTCTTAATATATATCCTGCTCCTGCTATTCCTATGTTCCCTCTTGAGGTCCCATCGAAGTTCAGTTTAACTCCTTCCCTTGGAGCCTGCCATTTCACCTTTCTTCTACTACTCAATACTCCTATTAACCCTTGGAAGGGCACTTTTCTTCCTTACAATAAAACAAGAATGGAGTTCTATGGCCATTTTAGTTGGTGGATGGAATGTTCATTTAAACTTAAATCTCATTTTATCTTTGGACTTTATGTTTTTGTTTCAGTTAAGCTGTTTTTTCATTTTTTATTTTTTTTAACATTGAATTTAATTCAGTTCTATCAATGAAATATTAACTATTTACATTCCACAGCCTATGCTATGTATATTTGGTGCATTTAGAGTTGTGTATAAATAAACTTTTTTTTTCACTAAAGTCCAACTCCAAAATTCAAGAGTTGGATTTAAGAAATGAATGCTCAATTCAGTTGAAAATATTAACAAAAATGAAAGGCTTGGACCACTTGCATACTAAAGAAGTAAATACATCCGGTAACCTGAAATCTGAATAACAAAAGAAAGCCATTGTAGTTTTGCTCTTATGACCTTTGCAGACAACCTTTACAGCCCCTGCTCTGAAATTGTTTTAGTTGTTTACCATAATAAAAGCTTGATGCAAGCAGAAAACTAACTAGCTGGTTTAAGCTGTCTCCATAATTATATGGTTAAAGCTTTTTCACATAGAGCTTGAAGCTCCATTATGATATTTAAAGTTTAAACCCTCACATATCTAGATTGTAAAACTTCGTTTTTTCCTGTTAGTTACACTTATATGGTTAAACCTGTTTCAATATATTCAGCATCCAGCTTCCTTGATGACTTTCAGGAGTTGTTTATTTCAAGACCTTGTGAACATCATGATTTAGGTATAGTTGTATATACAATACTTTAGATTTATGTTTTGCTTGTATCTAACTGCTAATAGCTTTTAGATGTTACATGTATGGCGCAATTTCTTAATGTAAATTATTAAATTTGTGAATCTACATTATTCCAACAGAGATCAACAAAGCAGTTCCAAAGGTGCAAGAGAAAAGAGCTAAATTGTTTCAAATCTATGCGTCCAAGGACACAAATATGATAAGGTAAACATGTTTTTTCGTAATTGTTTATAGACATATGCCTAATTGAGTCATAGTTGGGTCATAACAATTTTTTATCAATTCACCAATTTATGCAGTTATTGGCTATGCAATGTCCTATGCTCTTCAATTTGGTATGAAAACATAGGTGATAGGAGTATAGCATTGGTCTCCACTATTCTTTTTATATTTTGAAATAACATCATTACTTCTATCAATATGTCTTTTTCAATGAATTAATTTTGAAATTACATATCTGGTCTCTTTCAATGTTTTCATGGTGGAATTTTATAATACTGCTGGCTATCAATCTTTTTGCGTTTGCTTCTGGGAGTGCTTTTTCACAAACAAAGATTTTGTTTTTTCTTTCAAATTTACAAGAACTATCTTACAGCAAAGTACTTGTGAGTAATAATAATCTGATGTTATGACACACCTTCTATAATCACCTTTTATAACAATTTTTCTATAATTGTAACAAAATACCGTTCTACTTATTGTTTGATGGACAAAAATTCAATTAGATTTGTCTCACATATGCACCATGGCATGCAGCTCCTGATTTAATAGAAAGATTCATGAGCGATCCATCCTTTGCTATCCTGCATTTAATCCAATTTGTATATTTTTTTGTAAAATATATTATTATGGAATTTTGTAGAAATGTTATTTTGAAATGAGGATGTTCTGATGATGCTGCATGTTTGAAGGGCATCATTTTCCTTTTGCCTCACAAATAGTTTTTGGGATGATCAATATTATAACATAAATGTAGTGCATGCTAAGCTAATAGTTTAGATGATGGAAACTGCTATTTGAAACAAAAAAAATATATGGCTAAAACATGATTAGCTAGAAGATATAAACAGCCTACTACTCTGCTTGAAGGACCCAATGAAGTGGCCAGATGAATGCAATTAAGGTCATCAACATAAGTGCAAATACAATAATAGTAATATCTGTTAGCAAACAACGTATGTTGGGCTTTCAACTAGCTGCCACTCATTTATCATTTCTAATAAAATGCTAGAATCCCTTTTCCAATGTGGAAATGAAAGATAGTGTATTAATGATGGAGATACTAATCAGTAGGCTTGATGCTACTTGAATTGAGCATGCCCTTGTTCTATATAATCACCACTCATTATTTTGCAATTGTTGTTGCACCTATGCATCAATTTCCTTTTCAATTTTTTTTTTAAATTATTTTTTGTAATTGTTCCCATATTGCCAATTGATGTAGAAACCCCTGGTTTCCCCCTGTTACCGTTCTGACTGATATTTCAAGTTTTTCTGACGTTTTTAGGTTTTTGAGATTTTTTTGTGTTTTTGAAGCAATAATGAGATGGTACGATTTTGACAATAAATGCTAATAAATTCACTAAAAATCAAATATCTCTGGAAATGCAACAATATCGATGCCAGTACACTTTATTCAACTTTTCTATGGATTACAATGATACCCAGATGAAAACAATGTATAAAAAGAAGAATTTTTAATATTTTCAAAACCTGGTTTTTGCTGCTGCTGAGGTACAGAAATGTACGGCTGCAATTAATGAATCCCTTTCCCTTCAATTTGAAGATGCCAGATGATGCTCCTCTGATATGCGCCACCACTGGGATTGATAGGAAGCCAAATAAGAAGGCGCTTAACCCTCTGTGCAAAAGACGTCTCCAGAGAAGATGTACGGCCTGTCAGATCTGTACGGCCTGTCAGAAAACAGCCACTAGAAAGTACGGCCTTCACAAATACTGGTATTCAAGTCTCTGAAATGGTACGCCCTGGTTATTAGATGATATCCGGATGCAAACAACTGATAATAACTGAAGATGTAATTTCTTCTGAAGCTCTGTAGTTTTCTCTGGATAAGAAAACCTCTGTGGCAATAAATCAAGTGGTATTCCACACTCTCTGAATTGCTTTCCGTTGGAGATGGCTCGTTCCCCAAGGCAAACGAACATGAAACCCTAAGTCTCAGGCTCAGACCAAAAATTGATCAATATCAAACTCAATAATCACATAATGGGCTCCATTCCCAAGGCAAACCCTCAAATACATGAAAAAGTGCGATTCCCTTGAAAATAGGGTTTTAATGAAATATTCATATTTTAATATTTTCATCTTTCCATAGTTCTCCACTGAATATTTAATTATTAAATAAAATATCAAACTGGCCCCCTTTCTTCATGATGGCGCACCCCTCAAGGAATTCACTTTAAGTTATAATATTAAATTATAACTTTATATTATAAACGTTAATTAATTAATATTTAATCAATACGATCAAATATTAATATCTCCCTTATTTCTAACCCGTTTACTGATCCGTCTGATGCTGACAGACTCTGAAGTGATTCCTGATGCCGCCACAGCCAAACTGCTAAAAATAGCGGTGGTCCCACACTGCCTGCCAAGAACTGCTAAAAATAGCAATTCTGCAAATGACCTCCGATCGAGCCAGAACGAAAGACAACTGATCAATCCCTGCTGACTGAAGCTGAGCCAAGCTCCGAAATGACCCCCCTTATCCAGTCCATCGGCCTACGAGGGTCGTATGATAGGCCAATCCTGTCGTCTGAGAGATGTCACTGAGAAGGGGACATGACAGTCCGCCCCTCCTGAAATTGCTTGTCCTCAAGCAATCTCAATGCCGGATGCCGCACTTCCTCTCCCATGTCGTGATCCTCAACCGCAAATCTCCATTTCACCAGATATTCCCTGATAGTCCTCCGACGCAACTGTCTCTCCCTATACTCCAGGATGGACTCAGGTACTAGAATCAACTTACCCTCATCATCTAAGGGTGGTAACACTGCAGATGGTACAACGCGATGACCCAACGCCTTCTTGAGGCGTGACACATGAAATACATTGTGTACCCTGCTCTCTGCTGGAAGCTCAAGCTCGTAAGCCACCTCGCCAACTCTCCTCAGGATCCTGACAGGACCGTAATAGCGCGGCTTAAGCTTCTCTGACCCACTCTTCCTAAGAGTGGACTGACGGTAGGGCTGAAGCATGAGGTAAACCATATCACCAACCTCGAAATGCCTCTCCGGCCCTCTCGACCATTGCTTCGCTGATTCTCGCCAGGCCTTTGCAATATTCTCCTTGAGAGCCCCTTATAGTGTCCTAACTTCCCCAAGTAGAACTAACCCTCCCCGCGATCGCACTCCCCATCACGTCAATAATGGTGATCAAGGAAACCTCGGCTACCATACCCATATAGCCATGAAGGGTGACATCTGAATGGTCATATGGAATGTCGAGTTGTAGCAATACTCACAAATGTATCCATTTGACCCACGCCTTCTGCTGCCCTGCTATGTAGTTGCTGAGATATCCCTCCACCCACTTATTTACTATCTCTGTCTGCCCATCTGTCTGTGGATGGTAACTGGTGCTCGGCGTAAGCTCGGTCCCGCGAAGCCTGAAGACCTCCTGCCAGAAGTTACTCAGGAACCGGCTATCTCTATCACTGACGATGCTCCGAGGCAACCCATGAAGTCTGAATATCTCTCGAAAGAACACCTCTGCCACCTGTGTAGCTGTGTGAGTCGTGGTGATCGGGAAGAAGTGGGCATACTTCGTAAGCCGATCCACAACCACGTATATGCAATCACGCCCTTGGGCTTTAGGCAAGCCCGTGATAAAATCCATCGACAGGCATTCCCACTTCCGCCGTGAATCGTGGAAGTGGGTCAGAAAACTCCGCTCTGCGTGAGTATTCTCCCGCTTTGTTCTACCGACAAAACCGGCACTCACGCATATACTGAAGAACATCTCTCTTGAGACCTTTCCACGTGAACCTCTCCCGTATCTGCCTGTAAGTCTTGAAGTAACCGGGATGTCCTGCTGTGGGAATATCATGAAAGGCCCTCATAACCATGTTCTTCACCTCAGAACCGGGCATCAAAAATATCCTGTGCTTGTAAATGATCAAATCATTTACAAGTGTGTACCTGGTATCTACTGCTGATCCCTCGACAATGCTGGAGGCCCAACTGTCCTTGGCATACTCTGCCACTATCAAATGCCTCCAATCCTCTGCAATCTGAACCATAGTGCCCAAGTACGGTCTCCGTGATAATGCATCTGCCACTACGTTCTGAGTACCTTTGATATATGAAATATCAAAGTCATAAGCCTGCAGCTTGCTAACCCACTTCTGCTGTCTGTCGTTGAGATCTCGCTGCCCTAAAAAGTGTCTAAGACTGTTGTGATCAGTCTTGATGCAAAACTTGCTGCCAACAAGATATTGCCTGAATTTAGCTAAGGCATGCATAATCGCGAGCATCTCTTTGTCGTATATGCTATACAACCTCTCGGGTCCTCTGAGCTTGCGGCTCTCATAAACTATCGGGTGCTTGTCCTGCATAAGCACCGCACCAATGCCCTCACCTGATGCATCACACTGAAGCTCAAACGGCTTCGTAAAGTCCGGCAGTGCCAAAACAAGGCAAGTGGTCATCAACTCCTTGAACTTCTCAAAACACTCCTGTGCTTCGGAAGTCCAAACAAACGCCCCCTTCTTCATCAAATCTGTCATCGGGGCTGCATGTCGTGAATAACCATTCACGAATCTGCGGTAGAATCCACACAAACCGATAAACCCTCTCAACTGTGTCAGGTTCGCCGGTGTGGGCCAATCAACAATGGCGCGGATCTTCTCAGGATCCATACGCACTCCATCCGCACTGATAATATGACCAAGGTATAGCAATTCGGTCATCCCTAAGTCGCACTTGGATTCCTTGGCGTACAAGGACTCCCTCTCCAAAATGCTCAATACAGTCTCCAAATGAGCCAGGTGCTCCTGCCAAGTCCGACTGTATATCAGAATGTCATCGAAGAAAACCAACACAAACCTCCTCAGCAAGGAATGAAATACCCTGTTCATAGTAGACTGAAAGGTAGCTGGCGCGTTAGTGAGCCCAAATGGCATCACTACGAACTCGAAGTGCCCACAATGACATCTGAAGGCTGTCTTCTCTATGTCCTGCTCACGGACTCTAATCTGGTGATAACCCGACCGTAAATCAATCTTCGTGAAATAACATGCCCCATGAAGCTCATCAATCAACTCATCTATCCTCGGTATCGGGTATCTGTTTTTGATTGTCCTCTTATTCAGGACCCTGTAATCAATGCACATGCGCAACGTTCCATCCTTCTTCTTCACCAATACAACAGAAGAAGCGAACGGCGACTTACTAGGTCTAATGTGACCCATAGCCAATAACTCCTTTATGGTCTCCTCAATCTCATCCTTCAATCTTTTCGGATGTCTGTAAGGAGTTATCATGATGGGTTTTGCACCCTCCTCGAGCTCAATAATATGCTCTATCCCTCTATCTGGAGGTCTACCTGGCGGAATATCACTGAACACCTTATCATGCTTGACTCTGATCTTCTGAATGTCCGGATGATACTCTGTCTTTTGCTGTCCCTCCTGTAAAGGTGCTAAATGACACTCGGCAGCCCACTCTACCATGTCATGACGCATGAGCCGCTCCATTCGGCGAAAGGAAATTGTTTTAAGGTCGCTGTCCCGTATTGCCTTAAGAATGTGAGTCTTCCCGTCGACCTCAAAACGTATTTCCATATCCTTGAGACGAAGTGTGACCTCCTCCAGTGAGTGCAACCACTTCATTCCCAATACTAAATCGATGTCTCCCATATTGACAACATAGTAATCTGCCTTGAACTCATAGTTGTTCAAGCGTAATGGAAGATCTCTAATCATGCGTTCGCATCTCAAAGTGTACCCATCCGCCACTTTGACTCTGATGCCCTCAAACTCCTCTGTGATAAGCCCTCGTTTCTCAACGAACCTAGCATCAATAAATTATGTGTAGCTCCTGTATCCAATAGGGTAATGACCCTCTGACCTGCTAATACACCACGGAGCCGGAAAGAACCCTCCTGCTGAATGCTAGACAATCTGCCCTCCTGTATCTGAAGCTCGGGCTCTACCTCCACTCTATGCTCTGGAGTCTCTGTCTCTGACTCATCTGAATGCTCAGGCTGCTCTGAATTTTCTGATTCTGAGTCTTCATAGTATGCCCACATAACACGATTCGCCTTGCCCTTAGGTCTTAGAGGGCAATCGTGATTGGCATCATACGGTCCCTTGCAGTAAAAGCATAACTTTTTCCTGCGAAGGTCATTCAGGGCCTCACGATCCAAGGGTGGGAAAGCTGATTTACCCTTCGAATCGTTTCTATAATCTGATTTGTTTTTGTTATAATCAGATTTGTCATTGTTTTTATTAAACCCTTTGTTGTCTCGGAACGATGAAGAACCTCTGGAGTTAAATTTATTTGCCGGGGCTGCGAACTCCATGTTACGTGCCTTCCTCATCGCCTCCTGTAATGATGGAGGATCAAAGGCTTTTATCCAGCCTTTAAGTGGTTCTGACAAACCCTCCATAAAGAGAACTACCAACCGCCTCTCAGATATGCTCGGAACCATGACGGAAAGTCTCTGAAAGTCGCTGATGTATGTCTCGAGATTGCCACTCTGCCTCAACTGTGCCAAATCTCTGAAGTAAGTCTCCGGATCCTTCCTATCAAATCTCTCAACCAACCTGTCTACGAACTCCTGATATGAAGTGATCCTATCATGATGTAGCGTCACCATACCGTGATGCCACCAGTCATAAGCTACTCCCTCGAGGTGCAGTGTAGCGTAACGGATAGCGTCTCTCTCAGCCATCGGACGCAAGGTAAGGAATGTATCAAGCTTGCTAATCCAAGCTTGGGCTGTCATCTTCCCACTGCCATCAAACATTACCAGATTCAACCTGTTAGTTGCATGTTTGAGGTCATTATTCTGCTGTCGGGGTCTCCAATCCTGACGAGCCCTATTGTGTTCACGCCTCTGTGTGATAAAACGGTCAAAAGTGATCCGTTCTCTGACTGCAGGAGGTATCAACTCCCACTCCTCGTTTGCTGCCATAAGGTTATCAGCAAACAAATCATCCCGATCCTCCTCTGGCATAGCCTCATCGGGCTCCTATCTCGTGAACGTAGGCCTTGTAGGCCTATCAGCTGTTCGTGACACTGTCCTAGGTGCTCTCGCGTGACCCAGCATCACTCCGCCATCGTCACGATGTGGTGACGGTCTCCTCGAAGTCCCTAATCTCTCAGTGCCTGTGCTACCTGCTGTAATACATCGTCAGATCGACGTTGTCCTGCACGAATATCTCTGAGTGTGAGTAAGACCTCAGGATCATCCTGATCTCGGTTGTTCTGAGGGATATCCGTCCGAGGTATCTCTGTTCTCTCAGCCCTATCATTCCTGTCAGCCATGATCTCCGGCTGCCTGCTCAAACTGCGTTGCCTTTCAAGCAAGGCACGTCTGCGAGTGTAGTACCTGTATGTATCAAAATCCTCTGGCTGCATGTGATGGCCAAACCCTAGGATGGCAGAATCAAGCTCTGATACCACTGTAGAAACCCCTGGTTTCCCCCTGTTACTGCTCTGACTGATATTTCAAGTTTTTCTGACGTTTTTAGGTTTTTGAGATTTTTTTGTGTTTTTGAAGCAATAATGAGATGGTACGATTTTGACAATAAATGCTAATAAATTCACTAAAAATCAAATATCTCTGGAAATGCAACAATATCGATGCCAGTACACTTTATTCAACTTTTCTATGGATTACAATGATACCCAGATGAAAACAATGTATAAAAGAAGAATTTTTAATATTTTCAAAACCTGGTTTTTGCTGCTGCTGAGGTACAGAAATGTACGGCTGCAATTAATGAATCCCTTTCCCTTCAATTTGAAGATGCCAGATGATGCTCCTCTGATATAGGGCCTCCTTGATAGGAATTAAACCATAGAAAAGGCTTGAGTTTTTGCAAATGAGGACGTCTCCAGAGGGACAGTACGGCCTGTCAGATCTGCCTTAATGCTGTACGGACTTCACTCACAACAATGTCAAGTCTCTGAATAGGTGCGCCCCGGTATGGATACAAACAACTGATAATAACTGAAGATGTAATTTCTTCTGAAGCTCTGTAGTTTTCTCTGGATAAGAAAACCTCTGTGGCAATAAATCAAGTGGTATTCCACACTCTCTGAATTGCTTTCCGTTGGAGATGGCTCGTTCCCCAAGGCAAACGAACATGAAACCCTAAGTCTCAGGCTCAGACCAAAATTGATCAGTTTTCAAACTCAATAATCACATAATGGGCTCAATTCCCAAGGCAAACCCTCAAATACATGAAAAGTGCGATTCCCTTGAAAATAGGGTTTTAATGAAATATTCATATTTTAATATTTTCATCTTTCCATAGTTCTCCACTGAATATTTAATTATTAAATAAAATATCAAACTGGCCCCTTTCTTCATGATGGCGCACCCCTCAAGGAATTCACTTTAAGTTATAATATTAAATTATAACTTTATATTATAAACGTTAATTAATTAATATTTAATCAATACGATCAAATATTAATATCTCCCTTATTTCTAACCCGTTTACTGATCCGTCTGATGCTGACAGACTCTGAAGTGATTCCTGATGCCGCCACAGCCAAACTGCTAAAAATAGCAGTGGTCCCACACTGCCTGCCAAGAACTGCTAAAAATAGCAATTCTGCAAATGACCTCCGATCGAGCCAGAACGAAAGACAACTGATCAATCCCTGCTGACTGAAACTGAGCCAAGCTCCGAAATGACCCCCTATCCAGTCCATCAGCCTACGAGGGTCGTATGATAGGCCAATCCTGTCGTCTGAGAGATGTCACTGAGAAGGGGACATGACAATTGATGATTTTATTTTATTTTGAAAGTAAAACTAATTTCTGTTTCTGGAATTCCCTGAAGTTGGTATGTAGGTTGAGTGCAAGAACTCGATATTAAAGTCTTTTCCTCATCCTTTGTTTCTTCCACGATATAGAATATTAATTTTAGCTCTCTTTAGGATCTATGCTTTTAGTTCACTTCTTCTGCTGTTCTTTTGCTGCTGCTGCTGGTTTTACTTCTACTTTCTCCATTTGGTTCATATATTCAATGCCATCTCAGAACAAGCCTTGCTGATTTCCTTCCGCTTGCATTACCATCCCTTATCAGCTTCTAAAGGTTTTTTTGATACCCTCCTCCTTTTGTGCTTCCTCCAAATTTTGTCAATTCCTTATATACTGTAAGAAATACAACATTCTCTTTGTCCAAAGGTTTACTGTACCACTCATTGTTGCTTAATGAATTTTTTGGACATCTTTGATTCCATCTCTAACATTCTCACGAGAGTTCAGAGCTGTTAATTCGTACTTCAAATGAATGTTATTCTGTTTGTTTGCTGGAAGTTTATTGTTTCTTCTGTGTTTTCCCTTTCTTTTTTGTTTTTGTTTGTTGAGATAGGTATTTAGGGAACTATCTGATCAGAGTTTCAGACATCTAGTTCCAAATTTGTATCAGATTTGAAACTTGAGCTATATGTTACTGTATTCCATCTGTTGGATGTATTAATCAGTGTTTCTCTGATTTTCCAGGATGGGGGAATGAGTTTCATGGATTGCGAAAAGCAATTCCAAGAATTTGGGGATGGTGAGGGGACAATGGTTAAATATATATAAAAATTAATATTTAAAAAATAGTAAAGAAATTGCAATTTATCATTTTTGTAAACAATTTGACAGTCAGTTGATCCAAAATTCCATTGCCCTTTTCCTTTGGTCTGTCTTGGACTAAAGCATCATTCATCAAATGAATAAAAGTAGATACACTGATGGCAGGTCATCTTATAACATCAGTTAGGAGTTTAACACATTACCAAGAAGGAATTCGCTAGAGAATAGAACTTGACAAAAAGGTCCACAATGAGGTGCAGTGCCAATATGCATGTCTGAAATCCATCTTCACTATGATTGGTATATTTACTTTGTAAATCAATTGACTATAACCATAATAATATTTACTCAGAATTGATATTGACTGAGCAAACCAAAAGTATAAATGGAATTCAATTACTTGGGATTTACTGTTGGAAGTGGAATTACTTTGAGAGGGGTTGGGGAAGAGGCGGGCGGGTGAATCAGAGTAATGTATAAATTAAAACTTTTTATGACTTGAAATGCAGATTTGAACTGTTTGATTGTAAGAGACCAGGTGTCTCTCAACCCGACCACTGGCTGATAATACTGAGTTTTTTTGTTTGTTTTCTGTATTTTGATTTTTTTGGTGTTTTTGCAAAAAAAAGACAAATTCCGATTTTGCAAAGAAATGCTTGGAAAAATAATATAAAATACCAGATGCTTAAAAACCATAGAATACAGCTTAGATCTTGAAGCTAGATGATTTATTAATCTTCCTGAATGATTACAACTGCAATATTCAAACATTCAGACAAAAAAGCAAGCTATTTATTGAAAACCTGGATAAGCTTGCAGGTGCCAGAAAGAGAGCCTGAGATGGTACGACTGAAAGGAAATGTGCAATCTCCCACCTCGAAATTGATGCAATGGCTCCATAAACCCTAGGCGTCCAACCTGAAGTAGTCAGAAGGTGAAAAAGCAAGGCATTTTGATTTGGAGAAGTACGGCCTTTGCTGCAGCAAAAGTACGGCCTGTACCAACAAGAAAGAAATCCGTACTTTCTTGGGAAGTGTGCCAAACCATTGGAAATGGATCTCAGTAAAGTCGCCTCAAGTATCTGATAAATAATCTCCTTCAAACCCTTTCTGAATCTAACTCAATAAGCACAACTGTAACCTCTGAATGAAGTCACCCTATTGACAATCTTCAACTGGTATTTCACAGTCTCAGTATGCCTGCTTCTGAAGAGGGAACGTTCTTCAAAACCTGATGATCTGCAAAAACCCTTGTTTCTCAAACCTCGATGCTCTCAGAGAGAAATAATGACGAATTCGAATAATCAACATAATGAGTTCGATTTGCCTTGAGGAAATATATAACCTCTCTCAAAAAGTCGACCCCTTCACAAAAAGCTATTAAATGAGCAATTAAAATATCATTAAATCGCCATTTAATGACTTAGGAAAATTAATTACATAATGGCGTCCCTTTTCTTAAATGAGCATTAAAATACTCATTTAATATTAATTTATCCCTTATTATAAAGTATTTAATGATACTTTATAATTTGCCATTAAATAATTAAATTTAATTATTTTCATTAAAGTGACTTTATATTATAAAATCAAATTAATAAACTTTTAATAATGATTAAATGCCTTAATAATTCCTATTTGCTCATCAGATCATCAAATCGGGTCGAAGCTGAGCTGACCAACTGAATCAGGTGCCCTGCCAAAAATAGCAACTCCTGCCTGCTTGACTTACTATAAATAGTAAGTACCTCTATATCACTCTGTAAGTGTCCGCAAAGGCCCAGACTTGAAACAACTGTTGGAGTGATGTTCCCCAACGCTGGATAACTGCCTCAAGTGATCCTCTAAACACTTCTGCCAGCCTACGAGGATCTGAATGATAGGCTAACCTCAGAACTAACTGTACTGCCTAGGAAGGGGACATTACAGTCTGCCCTCCCTGAAATTGCTTGTCCTCAAGCAATCTCAGCTCTGGATGCTGTAAAATCTCCTCCGACTCCCAAGTAGCATCCTCAACCGGCAAGTCTCTCCATTTGATCAAATACTCTCTGATAACCTGCCTCCGAAGATGTGTCTCTCTAACATCGAAGATGGCCTCAGGCACTAATATCAACTTCCCCTCATCATCAAGGGGTGGCAGTACTGGAGAGGGAATCACATGCTGACCCAATGCCTTCTTCAAGTGTGAGATGTGAAATACGCTATGAACCTACTATCCGCTGGTAAGTCCAACTCATAAGCAACCTCGCCCACTTGTCTGATAACTCGGAATGGACCATAGTAACGAGGTTTCAACTTCTCTGCACCACTCTTCCGCAGAGTGGACTGACGGTATGGCTGTAACATGAGATACACCATGTCACCCACTGCAAAAGAAAGCTCAACCCTTTTCTGATTAGCATACTGCTTCTGTTGATTCTGTGCCCGCTGGATATTGTCTCTGAGAGACCTCAAAATGTCCTGTTGATCCTGCATCATGTCACCTGCATTAGGCACTCTGCTATCACTCAATACCAAATCCAAAGGGTTGGGCGCCTCATGCCCGTACAATGCCATGAAGGGCGTCATCTGTATAGTCATGTGGTGAGTAGAGTTATAACAATACTCACAAAGGTATATCCACCTCACCCAAGCTCTCTGCTATCCAGCTGTGTAATTGCGCAGATATCCTTCCACTCACTTATTGACAATTTCTGTCTGTCCATCTGTCTGGGGATGGTAGCTGGTACTAGGTGTCAGTTCGGTCCCACAAAGTCTGAACAACTCCTGCCAAAGGTTGCTCATGAACCGACTGTCTCTATCGCTGACTATAGTTTGAGGCAAACCATGTAACCGGAATACCTCTCTGAAGAAAAGCTCTGCAGTTTGCGATGCTGTGAATGTAGTAGTGATCGGAAAAAAATTTGCATATTTTGTCAGCCGATCGACAACTACGTAAATACAATCTTTACCTTGGGCTTTCGACAAACCCGTGATAAAGTCCATTGATAAGCATTCTCACTTCTTGTCAGGTATCGGAAGTGGCTGAAGCAATCTAGTAGGATATGTGTGTTCCTACTTGTTCTGCTGGCAAACAGAACAGTCTCGTACATACTGAAGAACATCAGTCTTTAGCCCTTTCCAAGTAAACCGTTCCCGTACTAGCTTATATGTTTTGAAATAACCGGGATGGCCCGCCATAGGAAGATCATGAAAGGCTCTCAGAACTATATCCCTCAGCTCTAAATCAGGAACCAGAAAAATCCGCCCCTTGTAAATGATCAAGTCATTCACAATGGTATACCTACTATCCTGCTCTGTCCCGTCAACTATGCGGTTCTTAGCATACTCTGTAATGATCCGATGCCTCCAATCCTCGGAGATCTGTGCCATAGCATTCAACTGAGGTCTGCGAGACAAGGCGTCAGCTACAACATTCTGCTTCCCCTTAATAAAGGTGATGTCAAAATCATACGACTACAGTTTGTTGACCCATTTTTGCTGTCTCTCATTTAGGTCTCGCTATCCAAGGAAGTGTTTCAGGCTGTTGTGGTTTGTACGCACACTGAACTTGCTGCCCACCAAATATTGCCTGAATTTAGCTAAAGCATGCATAATGGCTAACATCTCCTTGTCATAGATGCTATAAAACCTCTCAAGACCCTAAGCTTCCTACTCTCAAAAGAAATAGGGTGTCTCTCCTGCATCAAAACGGCACCAATGCCCTCTCCTGAAGCATCACAGCACAAATCAAATGACTTCGTAAAGTCTGGTAATGCTAACACTTGACATGAAGTCATAATCACCTTAAACCTGTCAAAGCACTCTTGAGCCTGTGGTGACCAAGCGAAAGCCCCTTTCTTAGTCAAATCAGTAAGGGGTGTGGCATGACGTGAGAACCCGCTAACAAATCTCCTGTAAAAAGCACACAACCCAATGAACCCTCTGAGTTGCGTAAGGTTCTCTGGTACTGGCCACTCAACTGTAGCTTGGACCTTCTTAGGGTCCATATTGACTCCCTTGGCACTGATGATGTGCCCAAGATATAACAACTTAGCCATGCCTAGCTCACACTTGGACTCCTTGGCATAAAAGGACTCCTTCGCCAAGATACTCAAAACTGAATCTAAGTGAGCTAAATGCTCCTCCCATGACCTACTGTACACTAGGATGCCATCGAAGAAGACCAACACAAATCTTCGTAGCTGAGAATTGAAGGCCTTGTTCATGGTGGCCTGAAAGGTAGCAGGTGCATTGGTTAGACCGAAAGGCATAACCAAGAACTCGAAGTGACCGCAATGGCATCTGAAAGCGGTTTTCTCTATGTCCTGCTCCCTCATCTGAATCTGATGGTACCCAGATCTCAAGTCAATCTTCGTGAAGAAGATAGCACTGTGCAACTCATCAATCAACTCATCGATGCGAGGTATCGGGTACCTGTTCTTAATTGTTTTCTTATTGAGCTGGCGGTAATCTATACACATCCGAAGTGATCCATCCTTTTTCTTCACCAATATGACTGATGAAGCAAAAGGTGACTTTCTAGGTCTGATATGCCCCATAGCCAACAACTCATTGATTGTCTTCTCTATCTCATCCTTGAGCCATTTCGGATGCCTGTAGGGTGTAATCATAATGGGCTTTGCACCCTCCTCCAACTCGATAATGTGCTCGGTGCCTTTGTTTGGAGGTCTGCCAAGTGGAATGTCACTAAACACTTTAGAGTGTTTAGTCCTCAGTATCTGAATGTCTGGATGGTACTCAACCTTCTGCTGCTCCTGCTGTGCTGGTAATAACATACACTCTGCAGCCCAATCAACCATATCATGACGAATGAGTCTCTCCATCCGTCTGTATGATACCATCCTCAGATTACTCTCTTTGATGGCTTTGATGACATAAGGTTTCCCGTTTACCTTAAACTTCATCTCCATATCCCGAAGATTGAGTGTGAACTCACCCAAATCGTGAAGCCATGCCATCCCAAGTACCACATCAGTATCTCCCATATTAACAACGTAGAATTCAGTCTTGAACTCATAGTTGTTCAGCCGCATCGAAAGATCTGTTATCTTTCTATCACATTTGAGGGTGTACCCATCAACCACCTTGACTCAAATACCCTCAAACTCCTCTGTATGTATACCTCGTCTATAAAATTATGAGTAGCACCAGTGTCGAGTAGAGTGATAACTTTTTGACCTGCTAGGAGCCCACGAAGTCTAAAAGACCCATCTCTCTGAAAACTAGTCAAATGTGCCTCCTATAACTTCCTTCCTCCATTTTCACCATCAATTTCAGACCTTTCATCATCTGAATGCTTTGAATCAGCTTGCTGGTTTGGCAGATCAGATTGCTCTTCTCCCTCATAAAACCACCCCATTTGGTTATTTTTCACTTTGGGACGAAGAGGGCATACATGCTTCTCATCATAGGGTGCCTTGCACCAAAAACACAACTTTTTCTTACGTAAGTCGTTTAATGTTTCCCTGTCAAATGGTGGTGCATTTCGTTTCTTAGGATCAGGTGGATCCCTCTTCCTGTCAAATGGCCTATTCTTGTCAAATGATCTATTAGGCCTCATATACGGTGTTGAGTCTAAAGAGAACTTGCTGCGAGGTGCTGCAAGCTCCATACTGCATGCCTTCCTCATGGCCTCTTGAAGAGTAGGAGGATCAAATGCCTTGACCCAACCTCTCATCGGCTCCAACAATCCCTCGACGAAGAGAATAATAAGTCTCCTCTTTGAAATGCCTGTAACCATGACTGCAACCCTCTGAAATTCACCGATGTAGGAATCCAAACTACCCGTCTGTCTGAGCTGAGCTAACTCTCTGAAATAAAGTTCTGGATCCTTTTTGTCAAAACGCTCAATGAGCCTGCTGGTGAACTCCTGGTAAGTAGTAACTGCGTGATGACCAAGTGTGTACATGCCGTGATGCCACCAATCATGCGCTAACCCATCAAGATGCAGTGTAGCAAACTTAATGGCCTCGTCCTCCTACATAGGTCTCAATGATAGGTAATTGTCTAACTTCTGTACCCAAGAACTTGCTGAACTCTTATCAAAACCATCAAAGTAAGGCAAGGTAATCTTGTTGACTGCATACTATAAATCCCTGTTCACCTGTGGCTGTGGCTGCTGGTGCTGAGGAGCTCTGCAGTCAAATCTACCTCCCCCTCTAGGTTTATGCACATCCATAAACTCATGAAAAGTCAAAGACTGCCTGATCTCAGGTGCCAATATCGAATACTCTCCATAAAACCTAGTCACATCTGCCACTGACATGCCATTGTGTGGCAGAAACTCATGATGATGACCCTGCTGCTCTGCCTCCGGAGTCGAAGTTGCCTCTCTAGATATGAATGTAGGTTGTCTAGGCCTACGCTCATGATAGATAGGTGACGACTGCCGCTGTGCTGATACCAATGGCTGGTCTATGCCTGCAGTCCCGCTCGTCTGTCCTATCTGGATATAGTGCGGTTGAGATGGAGTACACTGCCTCATTGTGCCCATCAACTGGGACATCATGTCCATCATATTATCATGCCTGCGTCTGAACTCCTCATCAGTAATATTGCCTTCGGCATGCTCTTTCCCTGGATCCCTATGTGTCTCTGCAGGGATCTCACGATCTGCCATCAGTGTTGTGACACTGTTCTCACTGCTATTGGAACTAGATCTGTGAATACCCAAAACCCCTGATACTGTCACACTTTCAGGAATAGGTGGACTTGTCCAATCCTTGACTTTGCGTGTTCCTCTACCCTTACTGTAGAAAATAATATCTCTACTCATGAAAAAGCATCGAAAAAGCACACATCTGATTGAAAAAGCAACTGAAAAAGCACAGGATGGCAGGAAATCTGTGCTCTGATACCACTATAAGAGACCAGGTGTCTCTCAACCTGACCACTAGCTGATAATACTGAGTTTTTTTGTTTGTTTTCTGTATTTTGATTTTTTCGGTGTTTTTGCAATAAAAAGACAAATTGCGATTTTGCAAAGAAATGCTTGGAAAAATAATATAAAATACCAGATGCTTAAAAACCACAGAATACAGCTTAGATCTCGAAGCTAGATGATTTATTAATCTTCCTGAATGATTACAACTGCAATATTCAAACATTCAGACAAAAAGGCAAGCTATTTATTGAAAACTTGGATAAGCTTGCAGGCGCCAGAAAGAGAGCCTGAGATGGTACGACTAAAAGGAAATGTGCAATCTCCCACCTCGAAATTGATGCAATGGCTCTAGAAACCCTAGGCGTCCAACCTGAAGTAGTCAGAAGGTGAAAAAGCAAGGCGTTTTGATCTGGAGAAGTATGGCCTTTGCTGCAACAAAAGTTCGGCTTGTACCAGCAAGAAAGAAATCCATACTTTCTTGGGAAGTTTGCCAAACCACTGGAAATGGATCTCAGTAAAGTCGCCTCAAGTATTTGATAAATAATCTCCTTCAAACCCTTTCTGAATCTAACTCAATAAGCACAACTGTAACCTCTAAATGAAGTCACCCTGTTGACAATCTTCAATTGGTATTTCAATCTCAGTATGCCTGATTCTGAAGAGTGAACGTTCTTCAAAACCTGATGATCTGCAGAAATCCTTGTTTCTCAAACCCCGATGCTCTCAGAGAGAAATAATGACAAATTCGAATAATCAACATAATGAGTTCGATTTGCCTTGAGGAAATATATAACCTCTCTCAAAAAGTCGACCCCTTCACAAAAAGCTATTAAATGAGCAATTAAAATATCATTAAATCGCCATTTAATGACTTAGGCAAATTAATTACATAATGGCGTCCCTTTTCTTAAATGAGCATTAAAATACTCATTTAATATTAATTTATCCCTTATTATAAAGTATTTAATGATACTTTATAATTTGCCATTAAATAATTAAATTTAATTATTTTCATTAAAGTGACTTTATATTATAAAGTCAAATTAATAAACTTTTAATAATGATTAAATGCCTTAATAATTCTTGTTTGCTCATTAGATCATCAAACCGGGTCGAAGCTGAGCCGACCAACTGAATCAGGTGCCCTGCCAAAAATAGCAACTCCTGTTTACCTGACTTACTATAAATAGTAAGTACCTCTAAATCACTCTGTAAGTGTTCGCAAAGGCCTAGACCTGAAACAACTGCTGGAGTGATGTTCCCCAACGCTGGATAACTGCCTCAAGTGATCCTCTAAACATTTCTGCCAGCCTACGAGGATCTGAATGATAGGCTAACCTCAGAACTAACTGTACTGCCTAGGAAGGGGACATTACATTGATCTTGAACAAATGAGTGACTTATATATGCAATGTGAATATTGCATTTTGAATGATTGTTTTCCAAAGACTTAATCAAACATAACATGAATACTTAACAACTCATATCAAAGCATAATATACATTGTTCACATAATGCTGAATGAACAATCTTTTAATGCTTTATTTTATACAGGACACCAAACTCACTAATGGCAGAATTTTAACATTCATACATTGAACATGAACAATTAAACTTTGAACTTTTAGACAACTTGGAACTGTGATAATGTATCAGGGCATTGCATGAACCACTTTCACAAATGAGTGAATGAAAACCTAAGCAAGATAAGCACAAATCACACAAAAGAGAAACACAGAGCTTTGACGAGTGGAAAACCCTCTTGAGGTAGAAAAACCACTCCAAAAGGCCTTACAGGCTTAATACCAAACTGATTACAATATTTTTCAGAGCACGAACTCTGTAACAATTTAGGAGCACCAAATCCACCAAAATTTTGAAGCACCAACTTTAGTAGGAGCACCAACTCCTTTACAAAGTTTCACAATAACCATGCAAACTGTCAGGACCTTATAACTGCATTATTTTTGCAATTACAAAATCTCAACAGAGTACATATAAAAGATATATAATAATGCCCATCATAATCTATACTGAATGAAACAATACCAATACTATCTCACTGAAATATGCAATCTCTGTAATAAGGGTCAGAGATATAAACACTGTAAACTCTCTTTTTCAATTTTTCAAAATACAAAGATATCACTATAATAAACCCTTATTCTCTTTTCAACAACACTCTGTTGTTTCATTCCAATCTTTGTCACACACTATAATGTCTGAAGATTCCATGCTTTTTATAGACTGGAATAAACCTTTTTCACATATTGCAAACCCACCCTTCCAAAAAATTTGAAACCCTTGAGTTTGAACTTTAAGTTCAAAACAGTTTCAGATTCAGTTATGATTAAAGAAAACTCAAGATCTCTTTAAAATTGAAACCAGAAAGGAATTAACCAGTACGAAATTGAAAGAATATTATTTTTCATTTTTTTTTTTACTTTTCCATTCACCAGATTTACCTTCGAAAGATCAAAGCAATGTAAAGATATTACCTCTGTTATGGTGGTTTAAACTGCAAACAAAATCCCATAAGATTTTCTATTACCTTCGCTTCCGGCATGTGGAGAGTCCACCAACTAACTCGCCACCGTTCATAAACTGCCATACTTGAAAAACAAGCTTGAATACCAGCTAGAACCCACTGTGACTGAAGCTGTAACCTCTCCATGGCGGCACTAGGGTTTTTCTTTAGAGCCAAACTAAAATGACATAATGATTTTGCCCTAACTTCTTTGCCATCGAGCATTTTGACAAAATGCATAATCATTTGGAATCGGCATTCTAATCAATTTGAAATTCACAATCACCGACAACATGATATTACAAACAATTTTCATATTTCTGCCCACTCACAATCCACGTGAATAATGAAAACATAATGATCTGAGCTGTCATTCCAAGTCACATAGTGTCGCTGCCAAAGACTTCAAACAAAACCCGATAGACCAAGTGTTTAATGAGTATGTCGGCTATAGTAAAAAAGAATGTGAAAGTCGACAACCAAATGAAGTGGTAACAACCCGATAATGATCACTATAGTCGGCTGGATTGCAAAGTGAATGCACTTTAAAAATACAATTCCTTGAATTGCCTTTCACATGTTTTATGTGACTGTCCCACAAAGAGCCCTAACCAAGGTGTGCCATATGACTTTTGTTTAAGTCATCTTCTTTTAAAGATATAGAATGTAATTAAAACCGAACCACACACTATATGAAGCCGATCCATATACAAAATAAACTATGGATACAAATTCTATTTCCAAAGCCATACCCCATAACAATGTGATTAACTCTAATCATTATTACCAAATTGTTGATGCCATGTCACTTCATAGTGACTTTTAAATAAGCCAATAAATTGACTTACAAAAATATAATTGACAAATGACAAAACAAGATTCCAAAACCAGGATACTTATAAAAACCCGATAGGATTAATTTATATGCCATGAAGAATGATCACCTTTAGATGCCGACCATGATGTCAAAGCTCGAGCATTGGAGTCTCCTTTGATAATCAACTATATTGTTAATACCATCAACAAATACATTGCCTGAATCAATATGAATTCAATGCCTCCAAGTAATGTGAATTCAAGATAACTTTAGAAACATGAGTGCAATGATGTCACTAAGCCAAGACTTCTAGAACAAAGTAAATTAATAGCCAAACTTCCTGAATTGGTGTAAATGCTTGTTAAAGCAATATGAATAAACGATGAACTAGAAGTCATGTGCCATATCTATCAAACAATAAGTCATAACCATTTATACCATGCCAAGACGATATAGATGCCAAATCAATCTGATAAACATCAATTGAAACAATTTTGCCATAAGCATTACCTTTATGAAGCTGATACTCACAACTGTGATGCTGTCCTATACTTTGCAACTAATATGATTTATGATTCCATTAATCAAATGATAACTCACTGAAAAAGAATCTGCCAGTATGAGTATGTCACAGTAACTTGTAAACATGCTGAATATACCTGTGACTGTCATGAAAGCAAGACACATATCTGAAGCTTATGCTTGTCCTGACATAAAGAATACCATGTCAAATGTCAGTACAATTAAGTAAAGAACTGAAACTGAAAGAACATGCCATGAAACTGAAATATTCCGAGCCAATTTTTTCGATTTTCAATTATCAGATTACAACATTACAATCAAAGTACCCATTAAGGTTAGAAGATAAACCCAAACGTATTGAAGCAACTCTAACCAGTATGGCGCCGATGATGGCGAGCATTGGTCAGAGGATCTAAAACAAACTGCTTAAGCTGTAACTCTAACCAAGAATGGCGCCGACGATGGCGAGCATATGGTCAGAGGATCTTCTACTCTAATTGCTGAAAGGGAACTTGACACCAAGTATGTGCTACCCAATCCAGAATGGAGTGAGGGGCGACCATATGGCGGAGTGTTACAAAGTACAATGCTTGAAAGAAATGCTGAAAGTTGAAATTACTCAACACCCAGAATGTGCTTGCTAACCCAGAGTGGGAAAGTAGCTACCATAGGGCGGAGATGTAACTATTACAATAACTTCAAATGAAAGTGAGCATTACAATCAGATTTGAACAAGACTGAAATTTACTGCCAGTACTACTGTCAGTTTACAAAATGATGTTCATTCGCCTGCTGGTAGCATAGGAATTTGAGAGCTTAACATTACATCAAAAGATCTCTTCTTAGAATGGTTAGAAGAGCCAAAACAATAAACCTTCCAATGTTCAAAATACAAATTCTGTTTTTCCACAAATCTGCACTTTTAAATTAAAAACCAGCAACCTAGGAATTCACTCATATGCTCATATCTCTCTCATTTCTCACCCAAATGATCTCAAATCTGATGCAATAGACCCTAAAAATGATGGCACCTAACTTAGTAATAAGAAATGGCATCTAAAAATGGCTAATAATTAATGACACGGATCCCGAGGCACTCCAGAAAGTGCGCCCTACAAGGAATGACGGATTTGCATTATAAAATCATAAGCTTCGTATTAAAATCTGCAAATATTCATGAAGGGTCGCTTCCAACAGAGAAAACCAATGAGACAATACCCAGAACGACGCTATGTGTATTTTATGACTTATGATTAAAAACATCAATCTGCTACCATGAATGTGCAACTCCAGAAAACCACTAATATGCATAAAACTGTTATACATATCCTCACAAAGACTAAAAATGCAGAAATCTCACAATAAAACATTCAAACTACACTATCTCACTACTAGTCGCTATCTTTCAAGCGAGAAGCAATGCCCAAGCTAGGAGGCCTTCATTCCTCGAAGCAATCCCAAAGCCAATCCGGCAGCATAACATTCCTGTAGATAAAAGATGATGAAATGATGCTCAAGTCTCCTTTTTATAAGTTTCGGTTGACTTCACGAAACCCTAAAATCCAACTCAATGACAAAACCCTAGCTCTTTCTTCAAGATGGCGTCCTTTTCCCTTTTAGCTCAATATTCATATTTTAATTAAAATCAACACCTTGATAAATGCGCCCATATTAACTTGCTTTGACTTTGGAAAATTCATCAAAAATTAAATATATCCTTAATGATGGCGCCACCCTTCAAGTCCACCCTTTAAAATAACATTAAGTCATTTGACTAGGCCAAAGTGATAAAATAACATTTAAATTATAATGTTATTTTTTAAGTGAAATGAGCTCATCTCTCCAAAACTGCATTTTGAAGCCCAAAACTGAATACGCCACTTGAGTCAACTGAAGGGGAAAGTCAACTGCCTGAGACCAACCTGTTTACTGCCAAAAATAGAATTTACTAAAAATAGTAAATTCCTGGAAATGCTCAGCAAGCCGAGATGAACATACCACTGCGAAGCTCTCTGAAAACCCAGAAAGAATCCGCCATTGAATCCACTAACTCTGAGCAAGGACATCCTTAAAAATAGGAAACCCTAATTTTACCTTCCGACTAGCCTACGGGTCTCCGGAATAGGCGAACGGTCATCTGAGAAGATCATGCTCGAGAAGGGGACATTACAGAAACTGAAAGAGTATCACCATATGATCTAACCATGCCATGAACCAAGATTATCACCATAAACATGAATACCAAAGAGCATGCCAACAGAGCCCAACAGATTTTGTCATCAAGGACAACCAAAGACAACTGAGAAGTCAACATTTACTTTGGTGCAACTCAAAATATTTTTTAGTTTTTTTAAAAAAAATCAGACTGGATGAGGGGTGGGGCAGAGGGGCTGAGAGTGACAAGCCCCAATCGAGTTGAGGGGCAGCTCCAGTGAGGTCAAGTGGCAGCTTGTGGTTGGTGATTTGAAGTGGGAAAACATTTTTATAGTTACTTTTAAGGCAGGGGAGCCTTGGTGGGCCCCACTTTTAGATTAGGTTAATTTTATTTTTAAAAAATAATTATGAGTTTTGTTGTGTTCCATGGGGACATAGGGCCTTGATGTTCTAGATGTCGTGGGGCCTTGGGAACTTATAGGGGAAATCACAAATGTTGTGGGGACTTGGGGATTTGGAGGGGAGATCCTCTTTTCCAAGTTGTAATGTCCCCAATTCTTTTTTTTTTCAACTTTTTGATTTTTGGTATTTTTCTGATTTCATGCCATCCTTTTTGGCATTTTCTGATTACACAAATTGAAATATTTCATGGATATAGTTGAAATATACCGAGCCAATTTTTTCGTTTTTACAAATTCAAATTACAATCAATGCACCCGTTAAGGTTAGAAGATAAACCAAAATGTACTGAAGCAACTCTAACCAGAATGTACACCAGGATCCCGATGTGGGCAAGGTGTGAGCGTTGGTCAGAGGATCTAAATCAAATTGCTTATGCTGTAACTCTAACCAAGAATGGCGCCGATGATGGCGAGCATATGGTCAGAGGATCTTCTACTCTAAACGCTGAAAGGGAACTCGACACCAAGTATGTGCTACCCAATCCAAAGCGGAGTGAGGGGCGACCATATGGCGGAGTGTTACAAAGTACAATGCTCGAAAAGAAATGCTGAAAGCTGAAAATACTCAACACCTAGAATGTGCTTGCTAACCCAGAGTGGGAAAGTAGCTACCATAGGTCGGAGATGTAACTATTACAATAACTTCAAATGAAATTGAACATTACAACCAGATTTGAACAAGAATGAAAATGACTGCCAGTACTATTGTCAGTTTTACAAAATGATGTTCATCCGCCTGCTGATATCATAGAAATTTGAGAGCTTAACATTACATCAAAAGATCTCTTCTTAGTATGGATAGAAGAGCCAGAACAATAGATCTTTCAATGTTCAAAATACAACTCTGTTTTTTTTTTGACAAATCTGCACTCTTGAATTAAAAACAGCAGTCTATGGAATGCACTCTTATGCTCATATCTCTCTCTTAACTTGCCCAATTAACTTGAAACAAAATGCAATATGCTCTAACAGAAATGACGCCTAGGATAGAACACAAAAAACAGATCTAAAAGCCTTTAATTAATTTGCACAGATCCCAATGCACAAGTTGAATGGTACGGCTTTATGAAAGGGGCGATCTGCTCTAAAAAATCAATGCAAGCTCTAAAAAATCTACAAACTTGAGAAGTATGGCTCCTAGGCCTAGCAAAGAGAATGGGCTGATACCCAGAACAATATTTTTGATTTTTTTTTACTTATGATTGAAAACACGAATCTGCTGTGTTAAATAATGCAAAATGCTGAAAACCACTAACATGCCAAATCAGATCTAACAATGCAATAAGCTGAACACAATGCACAAACTAAATGCAACTCACAAATAGGCTGAATCACCACTAGTTGTTGTCTTGCAAACAAGAAGCGATGCCCGAGCTAGGAGGCCTTCATTCCTCGAAGCAGTTCCAGAGCCAAACCAACAGCATAACAGTACTGTAGTCCAAAGATGTGAAATGATGCTCAAAGCCTTCCTTTTATAACTTCCTGTTGACTTCTCGAAACCCTAAAATCCACCTCAATGACAAAACCCTAGCTCTTTCTCCAAGATGGCGTCCTTTTCCTTTCAAGCTCAATATTGATATTTTAATTAAATTCAATACCTTGATAAATGCGCCCACATTAAGCTTGCTTTGACTTTGGAAATTAATAAAATAATCTTTAATGAAGGCGCCACCCTCAAAAGACCACTTTTCAAAACAACATAACGTCAATAGACTAGGCCAAGGGGTCAACGTTCGAATATAATATTAAAACGTGACTTTTAATTAAATATATCAACTTATCCCTCCAATTGTGCCCTGAAGCCAATAATGACCAAGTCAATTGACCAAACTGAAGTAGGAAGTCAACCATGCTGAACCCAACTGAAAAACTGCCAGAAATATAATTTACTAAAAATAGTAAATTCCAGGAAATGCTCAGAATGCTGAAATGAACATGCCACTGCGAAGCTCTCTGAAAACCCAGAAAGAATCCGCCATTGAATCCACCAACTCAGGGCAAAGACATCCTTAAAAATAGGAAACCCTAATTTTACCTTCCGACTAGCCCTCGGGTTTCCAGAAAAAGGCCAACGGTCACTGAGAAGATCAGGTTTGAGAAGGGAACATTACAGTCCGCCCTTCCCAAGATTGCTTGTCCTCAAGCAGTCGCAAACCGGGATGCTGCAGAATCTCATCACTTTCCCAAGTCGCATCCTCCATAGGCAGGTCCTTCCACTTCACCAAGTATTCTCTGATGGTTCTTTTCCTCAAAGAACGTTCTTTGAAATCAAGTATCTCCTTTGGAATTAGAACCAACTGTCCTTCTTCATCCAAAGGTGGCAACTATGATGAAGCAACCACATTATGTCCAAGTGCCTTTTTGAGGTGAGACACGTGGAAGACATTATGCACTCTGCTATCAGAAGGTAGCTCTAACTCATAAGCTACTGCCCCAACTTTTCTGATGACCCTGAATGGCCCATAGAAGCGAGGTTTGAGCTTCTCAGCTCCACTCTTCTTGAGAGTAGACTGTCTATATGGTTGTAATCGGAGATAAACCATATCCCCAACCTCGAAAGAATGCTCAACACGCCTCTGATCAGCATACAACTTTTGCTAATTCTGTGCAATCTGCAGATTATCCTTCAAGGATTTCATGATGTCCTGACTATGCTGCAACAAATCCTTAGCTTGGGGTGCTTTGCTGTCACCAAACACCAAATCTGCAAAACTAGGTGCTTCATACCCATAAAGCGCCAAGAAAGGAGACATCTTAATTGACATATGGAAAGAAGAATTGTAGCAGTACTCGCCTATATGCAGCCACTTGACCCATGCTCTTTGCTGTTCTGACACATAGTTTCTCAAGTAGCCTTCCAACCACTTGTTCACTACTTCAGTTTGTCCATCTGTTTGGGGATAGTAACTAGTGCTTGGAGTGAGCATAGTACCACTCATTCTGAAGATTTCTTGCCAAAAAGTACTTAGGAACTTGCTGTCCCTATCACTCACAATGTTCTTTGGCAACCCATGTAGCCTAAACACCTCTCGAAAAAACAGATCTGCAACTTGGGCTGCAGAAAAAGTGCTGGTAATGGCGAAGAAATGAGCAAATTTGGTTAGCCTATCCACTACTACATAAATACAATCCTTCCCTTGGGCCTTGGGCAACCCTGTGATGAAATCCATCGAGATGCTTTCCCATTTTTGATTGGGAATAGGGAGTGGTTGCAGCAAACCGGCTGGTAATGTATGCTCATTTTTATTCAGTTGACAAACAGGACACTCCTGAATGTAGCGTTGTACCTCTCCTTTCAATCCTTTCTAAGAGAACCTTTCTCGGATCTGCCTATATGTCTAAAAAAAACCTTGGTGACCAGCAACCGGAATATCATGAAAAGTCAAAAGAATCTTCTTCTTAAGCTTAGAATCAGCCACCAGAAAGATTCTTCCCTTATAGTGTATCAAACCCTCAATCACCTTGTACCTTTCATCATGAAAAGTACCCTCAAGAATGCTGGTTGCAAACTGATTTTTGGCATAATCAGCGAGCAACATGTCTCTCCAATCTGCAGTAAGCTCACACAATGAGCTAAGATGGGGTCTTCTAGATAGAGCATCAGCCACGATATTATTTTTCCCTTTGACATATTCAATGTCAAAGTCGTAAGCTTGAAGCTTACTCACCCATTTCTGTTGCCTCTCATTTAGGTCCTTCTGATGCATGAAATGTTTGAGGCTATTGTGGTCAGTCTTAACCACAAACTTGTTCCCCACCAAGTACTGCCTGAACTTGGCTAATGCATGCATAATGGCAAGCATTTCTTTGTCATAAATTGAATATGTTCTCTCAACACCCCTTAATTTTCTGCTCTCAAACACAATAGGGTGTTTGTCTTGCATCAGGACAGCCCCAACTCCTTCACCTGATGCATCACACTGCAGCTCGAATGGCTTGGAGAAATCTGGAATAGCCAGAACTGGACACGAGCTCATGATCTTCTTGAACTTGTCAAAAACAATTTGAGCCTTTTCTGACCAACAAAAGGCTCCCTTTTTGGTGAGATCAGTAAGAGGAGCAGCATTATGTGAATACCCCTTTACGAATCTCTGATAAAATCCACAAAGACCCAGAAAACCTTTCAACTGAGTCAAGTTCTTTGGAGGTGGCCACTCAACTACTGCCTTGATTTTTTCAGGATCCACCTTTACTCCCTCAGCACTGATTATGTGGCCAAGGTACAGTAACTCCATTCCAAATTCACATTTGGATGCTTTTGCGAACAAACTCTCAGATTCCAAGATACTAAGCACTTCCTCCAAGTGCTTGAGATGATCTTCCCAAGTCTTGCTGTAAATCAGAATATCATCAAAAAATATCAACACCAACCTCCTTAACTGATTCTGAAAGACACGGTTCATGCTAGACTGAAAGGTAGCCGGAGCGTTAGTCAACCCAAATGGCATGACTAAGAATTCGAAATGGCCATAGTGACATCTGAAAGCTGTCTTCTCCACATCAGATCCCCTCATTCGAATCTGATGGTAATCCGATCTCAAATCAATCTTCGAGAAGAACTTGGCCCCATGTAGCTCATCAATGAGCTCATCTATTCTGGGAATGGGGTATCTGTTTTTGATGGTGCTTTGATTCAAAGCACGATAGTCCACACACATGCGCATGGTACCATCCTTCTTCTTCACGAGAACCACTGCAGATGCAAAGGGACTCTTGCTTGGGCGAATGAAACCCATCTCCAAGAGTTCTTGAATATTTTTCTCAATCTCATCCTTTTGCCTCTTCGGGTACCGATATGGAGTTGTAATCACCGGTTTAGCTCCTTCCTTGAGCTCTATGATATGTTCTGAACCCCGTTCAGGTGGTGGTCCAGGAGGCAAATCTGCAAAGACTTTGCTCTTCTTCGTGAGTAGAGACTGAACATCAGGAGGATAGTCTCTCTTAGTCTCAACCGGACTAGCAGGGAGGATCATGCACTCTGCAACCCACTCAGCTTGATCGTGACGGATCAGCCTTGCCATTCTTTTGAATGACACAACCCGAGGGCCCCCATTGGACATTCCTCTCAGAACTATCTTCTTCCCATCGGATTGAAACTTCAACTCCATAGTCTGCAGATTCAAGGAGATCTCCCCAAGAGAACGCAGCCATTGAATGCCTAGGACGGCATCAGTATCTCCAATGTGAACTACATAGAAGTCATCCTTGACTTCGTAGTTTCCCAATTGCATGGTCATGTTCGAGATTTTCTTGGTGCAAGAAATATGAAATCCATTGGCAACCATGACCTTGAATCGTTCAAACTCCTCTGTTTGCAGCCCCTTCTTGGCTACCACAACTTCATCAATGAAGTTATGTGTTGCTCCAGTGTCAATCAAGGCAATGATTCGCTGCCCTTTGATCATCCCTCGAACCTTGAATGATTCGTTTCTTTGGAAGCTAGAAAGCTGAGCTAAGACTCCACCACTTTCCTTCTCATCTCCGGACTCTTCTGGAGCTCTATCTACTTCACTTTCTTCAAAATCAGATTGCTGGTCGGAAAAATCAGAACTACTTTCACTAGCAGAATAGTACTCAATCTGATTGAATTTAACCCCTTTAGGGCAAACATGATCTTGAGACCATTTTTCCCTACACCGGAAACACAACCCTTTTCTTTTGAGTTCATTTAGGGTTTCAGGATCCAACCTGGTGACATGGGGATTGTGATGTTTGAACTCCTTGTGTTGAGGTCTCAAAGGCGGTCTATGCTGAGGTCTTTTCCCTTTATCCCTTTTCTGAAAGGGGGAATTTGACTGAAATTTTGCCTTAGGAGCAGCCCACTCCATGTTTCTTGCCTTCTTCATGGCCTCTTGCAGGGTTGGTGGATCAAAGGCTTTAATCCAACCTTTAAGTGGTTCTGTCAAACCTTCACTGAAAAGAATCACCAATCTCCTCTTCGTGATTCCGGTCACCATGACTGAAAGTCTCTAAAACTCGGCAATGTAGGCATCAACTGTGCCATACTGTCTCAATTGTGCAAGTTCTCTGAAATAAATCTCAGGATCCTTCTTTTCAAACCTCTCGATGAGCCTAGTAGTGAACTCATCATAAGTTGTGATAGACCGATGACCCAGAGTAACTAGGCCATGGTACCACCACTCATGCGCCACCCCATCAAGGTGTAGCGTAGCGAACTTGATCGCCTCTTCTTCTGCCATAGGTCTGAGAGCTAGATAGTTATCCAGCTTCTGAATCCAAGCTCGAGCTGAACTGGTATCACTCCTGTCAAAGTGTGGAAGTGTAACTTTGTTGACAGCTTGGTACAAGTCTCCTTGAGTTGATGGTCTTCTTTGATCATAATGTCTCCCTTGTCCTTTGTTTTTCCTTTTGTGATCCATAAAGTCATTGTAGGACATATCCATCTTGATGTCGCCAGGGAGAGAATCATACTCTGCACGGCCAAGTCTCAACTGCTCCACGAATGAAGCATTCTCTTCAGGATCTGGCTGAGTGTTAACAGGTGCCAGAAAGGTGGGTTTGAATGGCCTGGCTGAGACATAAGTGTTGTTTGAAGTATGATGAGCAGCATGTCCATCATGCTGGTTGGAAGCACTGTGCTCTCCTCTATGCCCAGTATTGTTCTGTGGAATGGTGTTTTGGCCCACTTTGCCCATCATGAGCGAAACCATATCTATCAAAGCATCCATCTTCCTTTCAAATCTCTGTCCTGGACTGATGGATCTCTCTCAGCCCTTACCACTATCATCTCTAGTGCTGTTGGTAACCCTCTCATTACCCCCAACTGACCTTTCACCTTCTGCCATGTCTGTTTCCTGAGAAGACTCCCAATGAGCCCTCAAGACTTCTGAAGCTGTCTGTCCTTCTGGAGCCTGATAGGGCTGGAACTGTTTTCCAACCTTTTTGTCTTCCCTTGCAATGTACCTCTTTTCTCTGTCACTCATAGACAGATTGATCACAGGATGGCAAGATCTTGGCTCTGATACCACTGAAATATATCGGCCAATTTTTTCGTTTTTACAAATTCAAATTACAATCAATGCACCCGTTAAGGTTAGAAGATAAACCAAAACGTACTGAAGCAACTCTAACCAGAATGTACACCAGGATCCCGATGTGGGCAAGGTGTGAGCATTGGTCAGAGGATCTAAATCAAATTGCTTATGCTGTAACTCTAACCAAGAATGGCGCCGATGATGGCGAGCATATGGTCAGAGGATCTTCTACTCTAAATGCTGAAAGGGAACTCGACACCAAGTATGTGCTACCCAATCCAAAGCGGAGTGAGGGGTGACCATATGGCGGAGTGTTACAAAGTACAATGCTTGAAAAGAAATGCTGAAAGCTGAAAATACTCAACACCCAGAATGTGCTTGCTAACCCAGAGTGAGAAAGTAGCTACCATAGGGCGGAGATGTAACTATTACAATAACTTCAAATGAAATTGAGCATTACAACCAGATTTGAACAAGAATGAAAATGACTGCCAGTACTACTGTTAGTTTTACAAAATGATGTTCATCCGCCTGCTGATATCATAGAAATTTGAGAGCTTAACATTACATCAAAAGATCTCTTCTTAGTATGGATAGAAGAGCCAAAACAATAGACCTTTCAATGTTCAAAATACAACTCTGTTTTTTTTTTGACAAATCTGCACTCTTGAATTAAAAACAGCAGTCTATGGAATGCACTCTTATGCTCATATCTCTCTCTTAACTTGCCCAATTAACTTGAAACAAAATGCAATATGCTCTAACAGAAATGACGCCTAGGATAGAACACAAAAAACAGATCTAAAAGCCTTTAATTAATTTGCACAGAGCCCAATGCACAAGCTGAATGGTATGGCTTTATGAAAGGGGCGATCTGCTCTAAAAAATCAATGCAAGCTCTAAAAAATCTACAAACTTGAGAAGTATGGCGCCTAGGCCTAGCAAAGAGAATGGGCTGATACCCAGAACAATATTTTTGATGTTTTTTGACTTATGATTGAAAACACGAATCTGCTGTGTTAAATAATGCAAAATGCTGAAAACCACTAACATGCCAAATCAGATCTAACAATGCAATAAGCTGAACACAATGCACAAACTAAATGCAACTCACAAATAGGCTGAATCACCACTAGTTGTTGTCTTGCAAACAAGAAGTGATGCTCGAGCTAGGAGGCCTTCATTCCTCGAAGTAGTTCCAGAGCCAAACCGGCAGCATAACAGTACTGTAGTCCAAAGATGTGAAATGATGCTCAAAGCCTTCCTTTTATAACTTCCTGTTGACTTCTCGAAACCCTAAAATCCACCTCAATGACAAAACCCTAGCTCTTTCTCCAAGATGGCGTCCTTTTCCTTTCAAGCTCAATATTGATATTTTAATTAAATTCAATACCTTGCTAAATGCGCCCACATTAAGCTTGCTTTGACTTTGGAAATTAATAAAATAATCTTTAATGAAGGCGCCACCCTCAAAAGACCACTTTTCAAAACAACATAACGTCAATAGACTAGGCCAAGGGGTCAATGTTCGAATATAATATTAAAACGTGACTTTTAATTAAATATATCAACTTATCCCTCCAATTGTGCCCTAAAGCCAATAATGACCAAGTCAATTGACCAAACTGAAGTAGGAAGTCAACCATGCTGAACCCAACTGAAAAACTACCAGAAATAGAATTTACTAAAAATAGTAAATTCCAGGAAATGCTCAGAATGCCGAAATGAACATGCCACTGCGAAGCTCTCTGAAAACCCAGAAAGAATCCGCCATTGAATCCACCAACTCAGGGCAAAGACATCCTTAAAAATAGGAAACCCTAATTTTACCTTCCGACTAGCCCTCGGGTTTCCAGAAAAAGGCCAACGGTCACTGAGAAGATCAGGTTTGAGAAGGGAATATTACAATAGTATAGTGTATATAAAAAGCAATATGGGCCAAATTTGTAGATTAGCTAAAGCCTGAAAATGAAGAATACTGATGCGATAAATTGAACACTTTGATTGCTAAGCAAACTGGTCTATGGAACAGTTAGATAAGACTGTTACGAAGCATATAATATGGACTTATGTTCATCCCAGTAGTCCATAAACCTCAATAATAATAGAGTTTACAATCCTTGATGCTTAGGCCAATAATGAAGTCACCAAGATGATCAATGCCCTGGCTATGACAGTGATTTAAAGGGTTGCATACCATAATCCAGACTCAGATTTGTTAAGACAGTGATACAAGAATTACATGTACTATATTGCTGCACTGTATATCTAAGTTATGCCCCAACTTGTAGTGCTACCCTAGAAATAATGATGCAATTTATATATATGTGGAACCTAGTAACTAGCTAAATGAAACCGTTTTCACTGCTATACCTCTGATGTAAGGTATCAAAACAACCAGCAATCATAAGGAAACCATTATCATGCTCTAATGGCAGTGATTTATATAGTGGATGGTACCCCACCATTAGTGCACTCCTTATATGTAGATTGCAGCCACAAACTTGATATATTTCTTCCCAAAAAGAATGCAGAATTACTTCAGCAGTCACAATGCCCCTTCAACACAAGTGTGATCTTCATATTAATTTGAAATTTCAGGGGTTTAGCCCAATGGTAACTCCGGTATGAAATCACTCTAAGGAATTGTGTAATGTCCCCTTTTGTAGCGACCTCATCAAATGCTATTCCTAAGAGCTAAAGGGACAACAAGGGAGTTGTTTACTTAATTATTTATTATTGCCTTAATTGTCAAGTTATTTTAAAAAGGTGATACTAAATAATTAATAAACAAATAATCATAGTGACATAGATGAAATATTTAAATTATGACTTTATAAAGTCACCTTATAATATTGAAGGGAAAATTAAGTGAGATATATATAATGAAATTAGAAGCTCCTTTTCGAATCACTTTTGAATGTATATTTTTCTCACGGCAGACTGAAGAAGTTCTTCTGGTTTTGAAGAAAAACCCTCCATCTTCCATTTCGGCTGTGGAACACCAGCCCTAGTTGGAAAAAGACGGTGAAGATCAATTCGTTGGTGAATCATTTGCAGTGATATGGTGAAAAGTATAGAACGTGTTCATGCCTCAGGGTCTAGTTACAATTCACAGGCCAATATATATTCACGGGAATGAGTTGGGAGTTATATGTGCATTATTGAGGACGTGTTTTGCTGAGAAGAGCCGACCCTGGAAAAGGCTTGTATTGGAACGTTGTCACTTTCTGGAGGCTGAGAAAGAAGGGAAAGCAACTCCATAGGCTGGACGCACCTCTACACAGAAGTTACGAGTGCCAAAGGAGCCTGTTCTTGCTGTTCTCACAGACTGAACTCCCCTGAAGACATCTTCTTCATTTCCAGGTTGGAATCTATAGAATACTCAGGTCTGAGTATTTCCTGTTATTTTGTTCTGTAGGTTTTGACATGTTGAAGCTGAGATAACTGTTGTAATCCGATTGCTATTGAGTTCATAAAGCAATTTCCTGAGTCTATAACATGCTGTATAAATTCTGGGTCGGTTGTTCACATATTTTGCCATATACATGTTTAGAAAATTGTTATTAAATTGCTGTCACAATATTACAGCCAGTTCTTAGTTTTGGAATGCATTGTTGGGGAAAAGCATACTTTGTCATGGCATGTTCTTGTTGCCCTTAGTCTAATCTGCTGTAATCACATTACCAGTAAGTTCTGGAGCATTTTCTGAGTCTGTTTTCAAGTGAAACCTGATTATTATTGTCTAGCAAACACTATGTATCCACCGGGTGTATTGTCAAAATGAGTATATGAGTTGTTGTTCTTTATATCAGTTCTTATTGCACTCAGAAAATTATATATTTGTTGGATGTTATATCATTTCTATTATTGCTGTGTAATGCCAATGCAAGGCAAGGGTACCACGGTGAAAAGATTATCATTCTAGGGCTGTTGAAGACACTGGTTATCAATGTTTATGATTATATGCACTGCTGTTATTAAAATGAAAGGAAATCCAAGAAGTCTCTAGCATTACCTAAGTTCATATGTTCCTCATATTGAATGCCAATGCTTGTATGCATTGCATTTCATTTATTCGATAAAACAAAGTCCATCAAATCAAAAGCAATCGCAAAAGTAATTGTTCAATTGGCACGGGACGTCTCAAATTGTTATTCCTCCAATTCTAGACCTAGAGGGTTTTCATGGTTAGGTTAATTGAACCAAAGCTCCATGCTCCTACAAGAAGTAAAAATTAAATAATAGAATGTTTTCTCAACATGCCTCTTCCTTGCTTGGCTGTAAGAGACCTGCCTCAATCTGTGAATAATAATTGAGAGAACTCCCAGTTTTGATAACAAAAACTATGGAGTCAAATCAACTATCAACCGAATTTCATAAAGGCATTGTGCATCCAGATTTAAATGATGTCGATTACAAGATATTACATCCAATAGTGAAAGTCATTCAGCAAGATACAATGCCCTAGTAGTAATTTCTAGGCAGTAATTAGACAAATGATAGAGGTGGAATAATATATAGATAGGGTCCAATAGATTACAATGCTCGACCTTAATGAAATGTTGCACCTGGATGGATGCACAACTTTGAGAGGTAATGATTGCCAATTGTCACCTTGTCCTGAGTGTACCGCTCTTAAAGTACTTGATGCTATCCTCTAATCGAAATCTCAACTCATAAAATATTAATATGTGAAATCATTGGCTTGATTATTAGCGACGATGCTCAAGATGTAGTGTGATGAGATGTCTAGCTCAGATAGCGTCGCTATTTGTTAGTCTTCACGAATTCGATGCAAACACTCGCCCTTCCATAGTGTACCAAGGTGCTCAATCGGGATATCCTGTGCATCATTGGAAGATGATGCTTGTCTACAGAGAGATGCGCTACAACTTAGGGCACAATCCACACTTATGCAGAGGTCTCTTGTGAGTGCTTCCCTGGATAAGATGTCGGGATTCCTAGGAGGTGGCGCAGCCTATGGCTCTGCCACAATGAATCGCCCAACGCTTATCTCCTCCCGAATGCTAGACATGGGTGTGAGGATTGCTGAGTATCTCGTCTCAAACAATCATCGCTTTAATTCCTCAAATCCATGGTTTGGTACTCTGTCGCTAACTCTTGAAATTTGCAATGTAAATCGACTCCTCTTAGATCACAGATTGAAACGGACTGGACTCAAAAGGTAACGAATCTGCAGGCAGAGGGCTACGTCCCTACCTGTAGATGATTGACAAGGGGGTGTCGTCCCTTAACCAATTGACCAGATTCACATCCAGATTCGTCATGCCAAAACAAAGGAAAAGGACTAGCGTAAATATGCATCAAAACGCCTTCTAGAAAAGAGGTCAGCCACAATTCATACGCCTTCCTGAAGGGAGGTCAACCTCAATAGAAATTTAACTATTATTTATTCAATAATTTAAATTTATATTTAATATTATTATTTTATTTATATTTAATAGTATTATTATTAAAATATTAAATACAGATATTAGTGTTTAAAAACACTGTTTTTTCCCTCCATTTTTCAAATCACATAATTTTGGGGACATGACATCGGCCTCTCTTAAATAGAGTTTTCCTCCAAAAGTCATCTTTTTCAATTTTCTTCATGACCCTTGATTGATATTTGAGAGGAATTATTAAAAATAAACTTTAATTATAAGAGACCTTATTTTAGATTTTAAATTTTCTTGACACAAACTTTATTATAATCTTATTTTATAACATCACTTAAGCAACCCCTTTTGTGACATTATGAACCTCTTGAGTTATTATTATAAGCCCATTTTCCTAGTGCAAAATTCCTAGGGACCATGGGAAATGAATGATGTGTGTTTGAATTTCAACTTGGCTTTATTTCAGAAAGGACATTACAGTCCACCCTTCCCAAGATTGCTTGTCCTCAAGCAATTGCAAACTAGGATGCTTTGGAATTTCTTCTCCACTTGATTGAGTCTTTCTCAAGATACCGGGATCCCAAATCAATCTTGGAAATACTTCGAATCTCTCTAATGATGCAGTGCATTTCATTAATTGCCTATTTATTGCTAAGTCTTGCTGATGTGGTTTCTTAACAACTTTGTCTTTCTTGTCTTCAAGCAACTTTGCTTGACTGTCCCTATTGCCCTACAAAGCTTCCTATCATACCCAACTTTGCTAATTGCTTTGTCTTTGCAACTTCTAACTTTCTTGGGGGTTGTTGTTTATGAAGAATCATTTCACCATTCATTCAACATTCGTTTCGCTACTTTGGTATTATCATAAGTTGTAGAGCTTGAACTTGGAGATGTCTCTACCTCCATTTCAAAAAGCGGGTTATCCCAATGGACAAATCTCTTTGCATCCATCTCAAAAAGTGAGTTAATTGCAACCTAGTGGAAAATTTGAAAAGTATTCTTTTTATCATTCATACTAGCCTAATCTCGAACAATTGTCTTTTGAATCTATTATTTTTTATTCCTAGTTAGTGTTAGCATTGCTAAATTGCTTATCATTGGTTGTCGATCTAACAATTTTAGTAAACTCAAAACTGGCGGTACTAATTGCTAAAACCTTTTCTTCAACGTGTGGCTTTGATGTGTTTACTTCGTTTCTAAACCCCCCTATCCCCGTCCTGGAAACATCCCTGTCTCAGAAACGGCCAGGGGGACGGCAGTAGTGTACCATGTTTTTATTTTGATTCTCATATCGTAATTGGAAAAAAAACTATATTGGCAATGAATTCTTAACAAAAATGTTATAAGCTAAGTTTCTATAATGTATATATGCATGCTTTAATCCTTGTTTTCATATGAATATTTAATGTTTCCCTATATATTTTAAATTTTTCTATATTTTATATAGCCGTCCCTTGCCGTCCCTAAATTTGGCCTCAAAAATCGGAAACTTGGGGACTTGTCCCGCCGTCCCCGTCCCAGAACTTGGGGTAACCCTGCTTCCTCATACTCCACCTTATTTTTTGATTATTCATTAGACTTCCTTGATTCTTTTTCTAATGATATTGTTTCTTTGCTTCGACACTTGTGGCTTGGCACCCAAGATTCCTTGCATAAGAAGCAAATATTTTCTCTTCTAAGTTTGTTTTGATTATCATCAGTCTTACTTGTGATAGGATTTTTTTTTTGTTGTTGATTAGAATGGGATAGTGTTCAAGGCACCAACTACTCTAGTGTTGTAACCCTTTTGATGAATTCTTGGGGTTCTGATTTGAAACATTCTTTTTCTTTTGCTCCACCAATTTTTTATTGAAATTCTAGAAATCCTTGTGAGGTCTAGGCTTAGGTCTTGACCCTTTTCTAGTTCTCTTCATATTCATGAAATTTGTGAAAGACATTGCCTTTTAGATCTCTGTAGAAAGATTTCTATACTCTACATAATAGGCGGTGATATCATCTTGCAATCAAATTTGTGCTTCCCCCATAGGAACTTCTTTCCTCTAAATGAAAGTAGGACGAAGAGGTCTATCAACAGACCCAACCATGAGCAATGGCTCTTTGTGTGTGGCTTTTCTACTTATTATTGTTACTATAATTGGCTCCAAAAGAACTTGCCTCACTATTTTGATTGTAATGCATCATATGTAACATCTGCCCCATCAAATCTAACATACGGTCAAACTTCCTTTAAAACTTATTTATAGTATCTTCCAAAGCTTTCTTCTCTCTTTTCATAATTACTTCTACCTCAAATTTCAAAGGAGTTTTTGTTTCTTTGTTCTTAAGAAAATGATGTTTGAGTTTTCTAAGTTCCCTTTGATGATACCTGCTGGCTTTGTTATTTAACTACATAAGAAGGAAATCTCACAAGATGGAAAGATCTAGCTTTGATACCATTGTAATGTCCTCAGTTCAAAAAATTTAGAACTTCATGATTTTTGGTATTTTCCAAAATTTATGCCCTCCTTTTTAGTATTTTCTGATTACACAAATTTAAATACTTCATGGATATAGTATAATACTATAATGCATATAAACAACAATGTGGACCAGATTTGTGGATATAGTATAATACTATAATGCATATAAACAACAATGTGGACCAGATTTGTAGATTAGCTAAAGTCTGAACATGAAGAATATTGATGCAATAAATTGAATACTTTGATTGATAAGAAAATTGGTCTATGGAATAGTAAATACAGGGCTGTTATGAAGCATACAATATGGAGTTATGTTCATCCCAAAATTTTTGAAACCTCAATAATAATAGATTTGACAATCTTGGTACTCGGACCAATAATGAAGTCACCACAATGATCAATGCCCTAGCTGTGCTAGTGATTTAAAGCACTTTGCACCATAATCTAGACAATGATATGGCTTTATGATAGTGATACAAGAACTGCATATACTATATGGCTCCATTGTATATTTGAGTTATGCCCCAACTTGTAATGCTACCCTGGAAATAATGATGTAATTTATATATATGTGGAACCTAATAAACCCTTTTCACTGTTGTACCTATGATGTAAGCTATGTTACAAGGGGATGCGTCCCCACCCCTCAAACACCCGTCCTCATTCCCCCAAAGCCATTTTGGGGATGACAAGATGTCCCCTTGTTGCCCCCTCTCATTTGCAAAATGTCAGAAACATTTTGGAACACATCTTGAAAATCGAGGATGTTCAAGAATGCGAAGAGGATACTTGGCCATCTCCAGGATGGTCAAGGACATCTCAGATGTCTCCCAACTGTCTCGAGGATGCCCAGGTGTCTCCTCTGACAAAGAAAATCTTTTTCATCATTTAAAAAAAAAACCAACACCTCGCACATGCACATTAGATTGTAAAGGGGCATGGGGGTTCCACAATCCCTTCCACTCTCCTTATACACCCTGTTGGCGTTTAAATTCGCACCTCTGGAATGCGTATTTGAAATGGACAGCTATGCACAGATAAACTACTCTTCAAATTAGGAGGGGAAGCTCCCTCTTGCTGATGGTATTCAAGAAAGTAAACTAAAACTAAGTTGCCTATCTTTTTGATCAGCTAGAGCACAAGGTTTACAAAACACAAACGCCGCAGCTGAGATTTTCTGATTTAAGAACTTCAACTACGACTAACTTAAACTAAAGACGTTTCTAACTTCTCAAGTAATAATCAGAGCAAGAGAAACTATAAATGAACCAGGTAGATTTTCTGACAAAATACTTCAATAATCTCTCTCTCAACAAACACCTACACACTTCACTGTAAGTTGGAATCAAGATCATAAAAGTAAAACACAAATAACGAAAGTCTGAGATTTTATATCAAGGCAAAGGAGGCTCATGATTTTATTACTCGAACTTTTGGAACAAAACTCACTTCTAACATGCCTAGAATAAGAAATTGCAGCTAAAGAGGCTTGCAATCTTATTCTTACACAATAGAAACAACAATCACACTAACTCCTTGTTGGCTAAAGAGGCTCAACAATTTGCTATCACAACACAGTTTGATGACACTTGAATAACAAATAGAAGGCAAAATAGGCTCAACGTTTTGTTATCACTAGCATGGTTAAAGAAACTAATGAGCAAAGGCTCTTATTTATAGACAAGTAGAGAAGTAGGGAACCCTAAAATCTCCTTGCTTTCACAATTTAGGGCTTGCTCAGCAAACAAGCTTTATTACTAAATCTAGAAAGAAGATAACAACTAACACCTAAGAAAGCAAGAAAAGCGGGAAACGCCAACTATTACAATTATCTTCTTTCTCTTCTTCAAAGAATGGATAAAAATCGTTCCAAGAATAGAAAGAAAGCAGAATGAAAGCTTCTAGATGAAAGCCGCTTTAAATCTCAATCATATCCGCTAAAAATTAGGAAACTGGGTCCTGGTCAGGTGCATTGATACTATCTAAGGCAATATTCCGATTCTCCAAGATCTCTTCGTGTTTTGTGATCAAACCTAGAGGATCTTTCACTTCTTCAGCTGCTTTATGAGTTTTGTTCTTGAAAAACATCGCTGCCCCAAAAGATGACTCACAAATTTGATAACTTGGCGGCTCTGCAACTTTATGCTTTTGACACTTCGCTTGATTTCCAACAAAAGAGTATTGCACAACTCTTTTCTGATACCTTTCCTTTTTCTCATATCACACCTCTCGTTCTTCAGCTGAGATGATGAAGTTTTGACATAGTGTTGATTCGGTCTTAAACTCGAGGGGAGTGAACTCCATATTGAAAACCTTGAAGAATGACTGTAAACTCGCCTATGTTCAGACAAGTCTTGAGCAACTTTCTATTTTTAGAATGCTAGTTTTTCGTCTTCAAACGGACAAATTTGGAATTTTTTCTGAGATATGGGTTTTGCTCAGAACTTCGTTGCAAGACAACCCAGATCGTCCGTTTTTGAAAATCTTGAATTTTGACTGAAAAAGCAGCAAACCCTAATTTCTTCAAATTTTCACTGAAAAAGTTGGCACTTGGGTTTTGTTCAGAATACAATTTGGAATGAACCCAGTTGATCAGATATGAAAAACACTGATGGCTGATCGAAAAAGCAGCCAACCCTAGAATTTGAAATTTTCTTGAAAAAGCTGTGATATGGGTTTTCTTCAGGAGACTGTTTTGAGAGGACCTAGATGATCAAAATTTGCAAACTTTGAAGATTTCACTAACATGCAAGGAAAAAGCAGCTGCTGCAACTTGATGAAAATTTCTTGAAAGATTCTTCATAAGAACGAGTTGAGCAGACCTAGAAGGCTGAAAATTTAAATCTTTGATCTTCTTCTTCAAAAATTTGATCTTTTGGATGAAAAAGCATGAAAAAGCAAGATCTTATGTTGCTGGTCTGAAAATTATTTATGAAAATCAGCAACCTTGGGCTCTTGAATCTTGAAATAAAACCTCAAAGTTGCTGCTCCACTTTTCTTCTTTGAATGCTACCTGCAAAAATGATGAAAACTGAATGGAAGAGATGTCTTAAATAGATTTAGGGCTTGAAATAGTTTTGCTTTCTTTTATTTTAATCCATGCAAACCCTAAAACCTTTTCATGCAACGAACTTGGACATTCACTTCAACTTGCAATTTTGAATCTTTTGAAAACTTTGAAAATTTTACTAAGGCATTGTAAGTTGGGCGCCTTTCTTGACTAGAGGCGCCCATTTTCTCCAGAGTTAGCCACTTTTTGAGAATTTTCAACTTTTCTTCCATTTTGACCCTTGGTTTGACCTTGATCTCTGGCTTCCAGATTGATCCGATGAACGAGCTGGATGATTCATTGCGTAGCCCGACTGATTCTGAGAAGATTGTTCTGGAGGCACCTCTGGCGAAAAAACTTCGTTTTGACCTTCAGATTCATGGGAGCCTATTTCCTCCAGGGGCTCCGAACTTTCACAGTGTTTGCCATTTTTATGATTTTCAAATTCTTCCTTTTCCCTATGATCTTTTGATGAAATCTTGATTCTGGGAGCTACGCTAATCCGATTGACTGACTGTCAGCTCCATTGGATAGCTTGACTGAAACTGACGAAGTGATCTTAGAAGCTGTTTCTGCAAATTCTAACATCTCAGGGCTCAAAATCTTGGGCGCCCTTTCTCTCCAGGGGTGCCCATCTTAAGTAGACTTAGCCATTTTTTTAATTTCTTCATCCTTTCACTTCTACAGATGATCTCGCTTGATCTGGTGATTCGGAGCTCGGATTGACTGACGGCTGGGCTTGTCGCGAAGCTAAGGAGATTCTGAGAGGGGTCTTTTGGGGATCTCTTTGCCAAAAAGTAGAATTTGAGGCACCAAAAGCTTGGGCGCCCCTGGCAAGCTAGGGCGCCCAACTTCACCAGAGTTAGCCAATTTTTCTGTATTTTCTTCTCTTCTTTTGACTTTCGACATTTAACACTTGTCAAATCCTCTGTTCCACCTCCTGTATTTGACGACTGCCAACTCGGATTAACGAGCTCGTGATCTCGTTGAAAAGCTTGATCTGTTCTAGAGAAGTCATGCTGGAAGCTGCAGTGGCAAATTCATCTGTTTAGACCTCCAAAAGCTTGGGCGCCTTTCTCCTTCAGGGTCGCCCATTTGCTCCAGACTTAGAAACTTTTCAAACATCTTCATGATTTTCATTTTGTCTTCTATTTGGAACTTCGTTTGATATCGAATTCCGGGTGATTGGATGATCCGTTGACTGCACTGTCGGACTTGTTGCGAAGCTGAGAGGGTTCTGAATAACTTTGACTGAGATCTCAAACCCTAATTCCATCATATGGTGCCCTAAAAAGATGGGCGCCTATTCTCTCCTGGGGTGCCCATGACAAGCAGACTTAGTCAAAATCTGGGAGAGTTCACCTTCCTTCATTCAACATGCATGTTCATCATTTCGTCTTCTGTTTGATGCTTGATCATTGAATCTGACACCTGGCAGCCGACTGACCTCCATTGATGACTTCGGAGCCCCTGATATGCTTCTGAAAAAGCATAATAGATCTACTAGGGCAAAACTGATTATTTTGAGATTCTGACTGCACCAGCCTGATATGGAAGTATTTTGAGCGAATCAAAATTAGCTTGAACCTTAGCAGACAAACTTTCTATTTTTAGAATGTTTTGCCAGTATCCATTTCCAAAGAAACCCAGAAAAACCCAGAAAAAGTTACTAAATTTAGAAAATTTCTAAAAATAGCAGTTTTCCTAAAATTTAGGGATGAAAAACTGAGATCTGGGTTTTGTAGGTTAAGCTGCTCTGAGCAGACCCAGATCGTCAGATTTTGAAAATTTTGTGTTTTAATCCCTCATGCAAGACATGCACACCCAAATTTTGACCTTTTTGACTGATTTAAGAAGACTTTTACTCATTTCTTCAAAATGTCTAAGTGTAACAAAATTTTTAATTTTGGGGTACAACACACCCTAATATGCCAAAGTAATTTTTTTTTATGTTTTTAATTTTGTAGTGATTGTTGTTGAGTGTTGCACCATTCCATTGCTGTTTCAAGGAAAGGGTTTTGAGGGATGGGGATGCCTCCCCATGTGACACAAACTAAAGCCCTAAACTTTACATTGTGAGTGTTAACAATTTTATATTGAATAACAGTTGAAAACTTGAAGCCTGATTGCTTGAGTTGAAGCTTAATAGTGAGGAAAGTTCAAAGAATATGCTTGAGTTGAAGTTTAACAGTGAGGAAAGTTCAAAGAACATACAACAGTGTCAAGGTATGCCATTTTGCCCTTTTTTATAGTTTTTTTAGCTTGTTAGAAGATAGGGTTTGTAATTAGTTTTAATTTTGAACTTTTAACATATTTTGGTTTTAGTTTGGTATCACAAAGAAACAATATAAAATGAGCACTAGTAGCAATGATGACAATGTGAATGAGGCATAAACAAAATAGACCTTTCTTCTCATTTTGAAAATCCAAACACAGGTTCTATTGGAACTCGAAAAGACCATTTTGCATGCCCTTCACCCTCTATTCAAAAACTTGCAAGAGACCTTTTCAACCCCAAAAAACCCTTGCTTCAATTCGCCACCTATTTAACTATCAATAAGGGTAAAAATACAGGGGCAACAGGCATTGGCTATGTCATATTGGCAAAACTAATTACCATGGGAGCTATAGTAGGGTTATGCACCATCTATTGGGTTTAATGGACATGGGGCTAGAGTTTGTGTAGATATGAGAGTGGAGCAATAGGTTGAAAAATGGCATGTTTGATTGGAGTGAGTGAGAAAAATTACTAGCACTACTCAGAGTAAGAAACAGTCATCCAAAACATTGCAATCTATTATGACTATTCCAATATATCAGTTGGAGAGAGTTGTGATAGGGGGAAGAGGAAGGTGACATCTATTGCAAGTTTAAAATATACAGTGGTAGGGTTAATGAATTTGCAAAAACATGAGTAGTTGATGATTCAATGACCAATTTTTATTTTGTCCATGCTATCCCATTTCATTTGGCAAGGTCTCCTTATTTCAAATATATGTTGAGAGATGCAATTGCAGTTGGACCCTCTTATGCTTCCCCTGAAGAACATAGATTGCGTACCTCCCTCCTTGAAAAACAATATTCAAAGGTGAACATGTTGATGGAGGAGATGAGACAAACATGGATTAGGACTAGTTGTTCCATTGTCATTGATGGGTGGATTGATATTCGACATTGTGGTGCAGTCTGGATTGGGGAATTCTATCAAATAGCCCAATCATGTAGCCAAACAGCTTTATTCAATACAAAATTAATGTTTACAGACAATTAAAGTGAAATATTCCGAACCAATTTTTTCAATTTTTGATTACAATAAGCAATGCAACACACATCTGTTAGGGTTAGCTCTTAAACCAAACGATGCGGAATACAACTCTAACCAAGGATGTACACTAGGATCCCGAGATGGGCAAGGTGTGAGCATATGGTCAGAGGATCTCAATGCACTGCTGAACTGAGTAACTCTAACCAAGAATGTGCCAAGAGATGGCGAGCATATGGTCAGAGGATCCCTACAAGCTACCAACTGAGGTAACTCTAACCAAGAATGTGCCAAGAGATGGTGAGCATATGGTCAGAGGATCCATGAAAATGCAGTGACGACTTAGCCGATCAGCAACATGATATTACAATGCAAGTTCAGAATGTAAATAGGCGGCAAGCCAGCCTCTTCCACTTATTCAGCGGGTATTACAATGAGTAAAAGTAGAAGATAGATGAGAATGCTGACAGTACTACTGTTCAGCTTACAATATGATAGAAAGTGCTTGCCATGAACATAAATTTAAGAGTTAAATCATACTGCAACATTATATAGAATCTCCCTTGCTTGATATGAATCCATAGACCAGTAACTCAACTCTAGGGATCAACTTAGCAATCTGATTATGACAGGCCTGCGACTTGAAAAGCAAAATCAGCAACTTTGGAGACCACTAAAATGCACACTACTCACTCTACACTCATCCGAAATGCATAAGATCAAATGCAAAATGCTCATGAGGTGAAGGTGCCCAAGAATGAACCATTAAACTAACCCTAGAATCTCAAATATATTTATGCACAAATTTCAAGATAGTCCCAGCTGGTACGGCCCTGAAGGAAGGGCAATTTTCCTTGATAAATTCAAAGACCTCTTCAAAAAATCTGCAAACTTGCTCACATGGTTGCCCCAAGTAGTTGGATGGAAAAATGCAATACCCAAAATGAATTTATTTTTATTTTGAAATCTATGAATGAAACTACAAATCAGATATGACTATCAGCAACTCCAGAATTTGATAGAATATGCAATAACTCAACTACAATGAGCAAAATCACCACTACAATGCAAAATCTCACCACAATATCACTCAACTAAAGCTAACTCTCCACTAGTTGCTATCTTTCAAGCAAGAAGTCGAGCCAAGGCTAGGAGGCATACATTCCTCAAAGCAATCCTGATACCATTTCGGCAGCATAACAATACTGAAGACATGAGATGATCAAATGAAGGGAAGAGGTCTCCTTTTATAAACTCAACAAGGAATCTCCAGAAGCTTCTAGAAGTGGCGCCCTAATTTTCAAATTTTAAATAACCTTTTTCCCTCTAAGAATGGCATCCCACCTTCCAAGCAATATTTTGACTTTATTTTAAATCAATTCCCTCATCAAAGTTGGCGTCCAATTCAAGCATGATATTAGACCTTTGGAAAATATTAAATTACCTCCAATGAGGCGTCCACCCATGAAGACCACCTTTTTAGAACAACTTGAAGTGATGAAGCTAGGCCAAGGGGTCAACATTAAAATATAGCATTATTTGAATTAATTGAACTTATCTCTCCAAAATGCATCCCAAGGCCAAAAATGATCAAACCAACTGAACTGGCTGAAGAAGAGAGCGAACTACACTGAAAACTACAGGACCACTACCAGAAATAGAATTTACTAAAAATAGTAAATTCCAGAAGATGCTCGGATTGCACTGCAAGTCATACCATATCGAAGCTCTCTGAAGACCTAGAAAGAATCTGCAAATCAATTTCCAAACTTCGAGCAACAACAACCTCCAAAACTGGAAACCCTAATTTTACCCCCTAGTAGCCTACGGGTCTCTGGAATAGGCCAACGGTCAACTGAATTGATCACGCTTGAGAAGGGGACATTACAGTCCGCCCTCCCCAAGATTGGTTTCCCTCAAGCAATCGCAAGTCCGGATGCTGCAAAATCTCCTCATTCTCCCAAGTTGCATCCTCCAAATGCAAGTTCTTCCACTTCATTAAGTATTCTCTGATTGGTCTTCTCAAAGAACACTATCTAGAATCAATAATCTCCTCTGGAATCAAAATCAACTGTCCCTCTTCGTCCAAAGGTGGTAACTGTGATGAAGCAACAACATTATGTCCAAGTGCCTTCTTGAGGCGAGACACGTGGAAGACATTGTGTACTCTGCTATTCAATGGTAGCTCCAACTCATAAGCCACTGCTCCAACCTTCCTAATAACTTTGAATGGCCCATAGAAGCGAGGTTTTAGCTTCTCAGCTCCACTCTTCTTGAGAGTAGATTGTCTGTAAGGCTGTAGTCGAAGATAAACCATATCTCCAACCTCAAAAGAGCGCTCAACACGCCGATGATCAGCGTACATCTTTTGCTGATTCTGTGTAATCTGAAGGTTGTTCTTCAATGACTTCAAGATATCTTGACTATGCTGCAACAAATCCTTGGCTTGAGGGGCTTTGCGATCACCAAACACCAAATCAGCAAAGCTAGGAGCCTCATAACCATATAGAGCCATGAATGGAGACATCCTTATTGACATGTGAAAGGATGAATTGTAGCAATACTCCCTAGGTGAAGCCATTTCACCCATGCCCTTTGCTGTTCCGAAACATAGTTTCTAAGATAGCCCTCCAACCACTTGTTCACTATCTCTGTTTGTCCATCAGTTTGAGGGTGATAACTAGTGCTTGGAGTGAGCACCATACCACTCATCCTGAAGACTTCTTGCCAAAAAGTACTTAGGAACTTGTTTTCCCTATCACTCACAATGTTTTTCGGCAACCCATGCAATCTAAACACCTCATGGAAAAACAAATCTGCAACTTGAGCTGCTGAAAATGAGCTAGTGATGGCAAAGAAGTGAGCAAACTTTGTTAATTTGTCTACTACAACATAGATACAATCGTTGCCTTGGACTTTTGGCAACTTAGTGATGAAGTCCATTGATATGCTTTCCCATTTTTGGTTGGGAATGGGAAGAGGTTGCAGCAGACCAGCGGGTAGAGAATGCTCATTTTTGTTCATCTGACAAGTGGGACACTCCTGGATGTAGCGTTGGACTTCCCCTTTCAGCCCCTTCCAAGAAAACCTTTCCCGAATCTGCCTATATGTCTTGAAAAAACCTTGATGACTAGCAAGTGGGATGTCATGGAATGTCATCAAAATCTTCTTTTTGAGCTTAGAATCAGCCACCAAAAAGATCCTTCCCTTGTAGTATATCAAACCTTCAACCACTTTGTACCTTTCATCATGAAAAGTACCTTCAATGACACTGGTTGCAAACTGATTTTTGGCATGATCAGCAAGCAACATCTCCTTCCAATCAGCAGTAAGCTCACACAATGAGCTCAAATGAGGTCTCCTAGATAGAGCATCTGCCACAATGTTGTTTTTCCCTTTGACATATTCAATGTCAAAATCGTAAGCTTGAAGCTTACTCACTCACTTCTGTTGTCTTTCGTTCAAATCTTTCTAATGCATGAAGTGCTTGAGACTATTGTGATCAGTCTTAACCACAAACTTGCTCCCCACCAAATACTGTCTGAACTTAGCTAATGCATGCATGATTGCAAGCATTTCCTTGTCATATATGGAGTAGGTCCTTTCAACACCCCTTAACTTTTTGCTTTCAAATACAATGGGATGCTTGTCTTGCATCAAAACAGCCCCAACAGCTTCTCCGGATGCATCACACTGCAGCTCGAAAGGCTTGGAAAAATCTGGTATGACCAAAACCGGACAAGAGTTCATGATCTTCTTGAACTTATCAATAGTAATTTGAGCCTTTTCTGACCAACATAAAGCCCCCTTTTTCGTGAGATCAATAAGAGGAGCAGCATTTTGTGAGTAGCCTTTCACAAATCTTCTGTAAAAACCACAAAGACCCAAGAACCCTTTCAAATGAGTCAAGTTCTCTGGAGGTGGCCAATCAGCTATCGCCTTGATCTTTTCAGGGTCAACCTTCACTCCATCAGCACTGATTATGTGACCAAGGTAGAGCAGCTCCTTCATTCCAAATTCACATTTGGATTCTTTGGCAAACAAACTTTCTGATTCTAGGATGCTAAGCACTTCCTCCAAGTGCTTGAGATGTTCTTCCCATGTCTTGCTGAAGATAAGGATATCATCAAAAAAGATCAATACAAACTTCCTTAACTGCTTCTGAAAGACTTTGTTCATACAAGACTGGAAGGTAGCAGGAGCATTAGTCAACCCAAATGGCATGACTAAAAACTCGAAGTGACCATAGTGACATCTAAATGCTGTCTTCTCAACATCAGACCCTCTCATCCGAATCTGGTAGTAGCCCGGCCTCAAATCAATCTTTGAAAAGAACTTGGCTCCATGTAGCTCATCAATGAGCTCATCTATCCTAGGAATGGGGTATCGATTTTTGATTGTGCTTTGATTCAAAGCACGATAATCCATGCACATGCGGATGGTACCATCCTTCTTCACAAGAACAACTGTTGAAGCGAAGGGACTCTTGCTTGGATGAATGAAGCCCATCTCTAAGAGTTCCTTTATGTTTTTCTCAATCTCATCCTTTTGCTTCTTAGGGTTACCGATATGGTGTTGTGATGACTACCTTAGCCCCTTCCTTGAGTTCTATGACATGCTCCGATCCCCGTTCAGGGGGTGGCCCATGAGGTAAATCAGCAAACACCTTGCTCTTCTTGGTGAGTATAGACTGAATATCAGGAGGATAGTCCCTCTTTGTTTCAACCGGACTAGCTGGAAGAATCATACATTCCGCAGCCCACTCAACTTGATCATGCCGAATCAGCCTTGCCATTCTCTTGAATGACACAATCCAAGGACCACCATTGGACATTCCTCTTAGCACCACCTTCTTTCCATCGGATTGAAACTTGAGCTCCATGGTTTGTAGGTTTAGAGAGATTTCTCCAAGCGAACGCAGCCATTGAATGCCTAGGACGACATCCGTATCTCCAATATTAACTACATAGAAGTCATCTTTGACTTCATAGTTGCCCAATTGCATAGACATGTTTGAAATCTTCTTGGTGCAAGAAATGTGAAACCCATCTGCAACCATAACCTTGAAGCCTTCAAATTCTTCCGTTTGGAGCCCTTTCTTCGTCACCATACTTTCATCAATGAAGTTATGCGTTGCTCCTGTGTCAATCAAAGCAACTATTCGTTGCCCCTTAATCATCCCTCGAACTTTGAAATATTCATTTTTGTGAAAGCTTGAAAGTTGGGCAAAAACACTCCCCCCGCCTTTTTCATCTTCAGACTCTTCTGGGGCTCTTTCCACTTCACTGTCATCAAAATCAGATTGATGGTCTGAAAAATTAAAATTACTTTCTTCAGCTAAATAGTATTCAATTTGATGAATTTTGACTCCTTTTGGGCAAATATGATCTTGGGACCATTTTTCTCTACACTTGAAACATAACCCCTTTCTTCTAAGTTCATTAAGTGTCTCTGGATCCAACCTTGTGACATGAGTTTTATGCTGTTTGATCTCCTTATGGTGAGGTCTTTTTCCTCTATCCTTTTTGTGGAATGAAGGTTTGGATTGGAATTTTGCTTTAGGAGCAGCCCACTCCATATTTCTTACTTTCTTCATTGCCTCCTGTAAAGAGGGTGGATCAAAAGCTTTAATCCAACCCTTGAGTGGTTCCATAAGCCCTTCACTAAATAGGATCACCAACCGCCTCTCAGTGATTCCCGTGATCATTACTGAAAGTCTCTGAAACTCAGCTATGTAGGCATCAACTGTGCCATATTGTCTAAGCTGTGCCAACTCCCTGAAATGTACTTCTGGATCCTTTTTCTCACATCTCTCTATGAGTCTATTGGTGAACTCATCATAGGTAGTGATAGACCGATGACCCAAGGTGACTAGGCTATGGTACCACCATTTGTGTGCTACCCCATCCAAGTGTAGCGTAGCAAACTTGATTTCCTCCTCTTCTGCCATAGGTCTAAGGGCTAGATAGTTACTAACTTCTGTATCCAAGCTCTAGCTAAGCTGCTATCACTCCCATCGAAATGTGGAAGCGTAACCTTGTTGATGGCTTGGTGTAAGTCGCTCTGTACTGCTGTTCCCCTATGATCATGATGTCTTCCTTGCCCTTTATACTTCCTTTTATGGTCCACAAAGTCATTGTAAGACATGTCTTGCTTGATTTCATCAGGAAGGGAATCATACTCAGCACGGTTGAGTCTCAACTATTCCACAAATGATGCATTTTCTTCAGGATTAGGTTGAGGGTTCACTGGTGCCAAGAAAGTGGGTTTAAATGGCCTGGAAGAGATGTAGGTGTTTTTGAAGTATGCTGGTTAACATGTCCACTATGCTGACTGGAAGCACTATGTTATCCCTATGCCCTGGGTTGATCTGTGGAATTGGGTTCTGACCCATTTTCCCCATCATGAAGGACATCATATCCAACATGGCGTCCATCGTCCTCTCAAACCTTATCCCCGGACTTGGAGTTCTTTCTCTCCCTTTTCCACTATCATCTCTGTTGCTAGTAAACCTCTCATTACCACCCGATGACCTCTCAGCATCTCCCATTACTGTTCCCTGAGAAGAGTCCCAATGTGCTCTTAATACCTCTGAAGCTGTCTGACCTTCTGGAACCTGTGGTGGCTGCCATTGATTTGCAACTTTCTTGTCTTCCCTTAGTATCTTTTTTCTCTGTCACTCATAGAAAGTCTTTTTCACAGGATGGCAGGATGTGTGGCTCTGATACCACTAAAATATTCCGAACCAATTTTTTCAATTTTTGATTACAATAAGCAATGCAACACACATCTGTTAGGGTTAGCTTTTAAACCAAACGATGCGGAATACAACTTTAACCAAGGATGTACACTAGGATCCCGAGATGGGCAAGGTGTGAGCATATGGTCAGAGGATCTCAATGCACTACTAAACTGAGTAACTCTAACCAAGAATGTGCCAAGAGATGGCGAGCATATGGTCAGAGGATCCCTACAAGCTACCAACTGAGGTAACTCTAACCAAGAATGTGCCAAGAGATGGTGAGCATATGGTCAGAGGATCCATGAAAATGCAGTGACGACTTAGCCGATCAGCAACATGATATTACAATGCAAGTTCAGAATGTAAATAGGCGGCAAGCCAGCCTCTTCCACTTATTCAGCGGGTATTACAATGAGTAAAAGTAGAAGATAGATGAGAATGCTGACAGTACTACTGTTCAGCTTACAATATGATAGAAAGTGCTTGCCATGAACAAAATTTAAGAGTTAAATCATACTGCAACATTATATAGAATCTCCCTTGCTTGATATGAATGCATAGACCAGTAACTCAACTCTAGGGATCAATTTAGCAATCTGATTATGACAGGCCTGCGACTTGAAAAGCAAAATCAGCAACTTTGGAGACCACTAAAATGCACACTACTCACTCTACACTCATCCAAAATGCATAAGATCAAATGCAAAATGCTCATGAGGTGAAGGCGCCCAAGAATGAACCATTAAATTGACCCTAGAATCTCAGATATATTTATGCACGAATTTCAAGACAAACCCAGTTGGTACGGCCCTCAAGGAAGGGCGATTTTCCTTGATAAATTCAAAGACCTCTTCAAAAAATCTGCAAACTTGCTCACATGGTCGCCCCAAGTAGTTAGATGGAAAAATGCAATACCCAGAATGAATTTATTTTTATTTTGAAATCTATGAATGAAACTACAAATCAGCTATGACAATCAGCAACTCCAAAATTTGATAGAATATGCAATAACTCAACTACAATGAGCAAAATCACCACTACAATGCAAAATCTCACCACAATATCACTCAACTAAAGCTAACTCTCCACTAGTTGCTATCTTTCAAGCAAGAAGTCGAGCCAAGGCTAGGAGGCATACATTCCTCGAAGCAATCTTGATACCATTTCTGGAGCATAACAATACTGAAGACATGAGATGATCAAATGAAGGCAAGAGGTCTCCTTTTATAAACTCAGCAAGGAATCTTCAGAAGCTTCTAGAAGTGGCGCCCTAATTTTCAAATTTGAAATAACCTTTTTCCCTCTAAGAATGGCATCCCACCTTCCAAGCAATATTTTGACTTTATTTTAAATCAATTCCCTCATCAAAGTTGGCGTCCAATTCAAGCATGATATTAGACCTTTGGAAAATATTAAATTACCTCCAATGAAATGTCCACCATGAAGACCACCTTTTTAGAACAACTTGAAGTGATGAAGCTAGGCCAAGGGGTCAACATTAAATTATAACATTATTTGAATTAATTGAACTTATCTCTCCAAAATGCATCCCAAGGCCAAAAATGATCAAACCAACTGAACTGGCTGAAGAAGAGAGCCAACTGCATTGAAAACCACAGGACCACTGCCAGAAATAGAATTTACTAAAAATAGTAAATTCCAGAAGATGCTCGGATTGCACTGCAAGTCATACCACTGCGAAGCTCTCTGAAAACCCAGAAAGAATCTGCAAATCAATTTCCAAACTTCGAGCAACAACAACCTCCAAAACTGGAAAACCTAATTTTACCCTCGAGTAGCCTACGGGTTTCTGGAATAGGCCAACGGTCAACTGAATTGATCACGCTTGAGAAGGGGACATTACATAAAATGAAACCCTAATGTCTGGCAGTAGAATTCTAACACAAGAGTACAATTAGATTGTTTCTTGATCTTTGTCCCCTCTCTACAACTCGCCCAAAGATCCCAAAATGTGTGTAGTGATCTTCATTATATCGGTCAGTGGCTTGGGAGTCTATTTGGATCTGATCTTAGTTGTTACAACCACTAGTTCATTGTATAAATGCCGAAGGTGCAATAGCAGGTTGGAAGTTTGCAAGTGCAACAACAAGTTAGAAATTTGCAAATGCAGATGCAAGTGGAAAATTTGTGTACATGGTGACATCATCATCCTATTGAAATCGGCTAACGTCATCATATAAACTATTCATCTAAACCAGTTTATTAACTTGTCAGTGTTTGGTTTGTTTTATTTTACTTGCAAGGTTTAGATGACCATGAGGAACTTGCAAATGTCTATTGGATATGGAATTCCCGAATGTGGTAGATGGACTAGGAATTCCCGCAAGCTAGATAACTCAAAAGTTCTTGGAAGTCAGATGAATTGGTTGCAATTACATAGGGACCCATTAGTACAAGTTTGCTAGGGGAAGTCATTAGAACCGGCTAAAAGCATTTGGGCTGATACAAAAATATCTTGTTCACTTGACTTAGATATCTCCGCGAATGTGGAAAACTCTATCCTGGTTGTGCGGGGAAACACATAGAAACTGGTTCAATACTTTGGAATTTGATGAAAAATGATTGGTTTAGTAACAAATTTCCTCAAAGCCCAATGCAGACCAAACATCTGCATAAGGTAGGTGTAGGAGCAATCCGAAAGTCCACAACCGATTTATAGAGTGTAAAACTGCAAAGCTATAAACTTAGCTAAATTTTGTCCACTCTTCATCAAATTGGGCTTGTAGACACCCATTAAGCTCCTCTACAAGGTGACATCATTAGATTGCCTAAATTATTTCTGAAATTCCTCTTGAAGCAACTAACCAAAACTACACTACTAGAACCAAAAATAACTGAATTGAAAGAATTTTTTTTTGACTTATGCAAGATTGCCTGTGGCTCTTGTTACTCACCCCACTGAATAAGTGGTTCTTTGGTACTCACTCACCGCTTAAAAGTGGAAGAGTTGTTTACTTGTTGTACTCACTTGCCACTGAAAAGTGGAAGAGCTTACTTTGTGTTTCATTATTGCATATGCTTTCCCATTGCAAAGTGGAAGTGCCTAGCTAACCCCACTGGATAAGTGGATGTTACTTTCAACTGCTTCATTTCAAGTATAACTGTAATCCCGTACACTATATGCTCTCACCTCGCCCACACTGGGAACTTGGTGATCATAAAGTGGAAAGGAAATTGTTTGGATTTTGTAATGTCCCCTTCTTGGGATCACCTTATACTTTGCCTTGATTTTACAATTCCAAATGAAACCAACAACATATTATAGTTAAAGATACATTTCCCTACTCAAAATTGAGATGATGTAAATCTGGTTATGGCGACCTACAACCATGTTAGATAAAGATGATATGAAATACATTTAATTCTAAGTCTAAGAAAGATTATATATAACAATGTAACAAGTCTCAAGGACTATGTGGGCTCAACCATAAAGAGGGGGACGTGATGAGGTGCCCCAAGTATCCTCTACCCTAGGCCCAACAGCAGGACCTTATCCTCCATAGCCTCATGTGGTCCTTAGTTGATGGTCCTTAACCATAATCATGAGGTGGGCTACCTAGTGAGGGCTTTACATTGTTCCCCTCCATCACACCAAGCCTTCCTCTTATGATTGAAGATCCCCTTTTATTTATTTCAACAATTGATTCAAGTGGGGATAGTTCGGGAGGCTGCAATAGGGTGTCCTAGATTCTCAACTCTAGGCCCAAGGATATGACCTTATACTCCTTGGCCTCATGTGGTTCTTAACCAATGGTCCTTAACCATCATCATGAGGTGGTCTCATGTGGTCCTTAACCATCATCATGAGATGCCACTCCTAGTGAGGAATCATTCGCTGTTCCCCCTCGTTGTAGTCCTGCCTCATCCCTTCTTGACCAATCATTGCCAGAATCAGATCACTGTTCATAACATCAATAATATAGGCTACCTTGGCATCAACTATCAGTGTTTTAACTGGTATATATATAAATATATATACATATATATATATATATATATATATATATATATATAAATATGTTCACATCTATATTCATCTATTAAATAAGCATAGACAATTGTCACTGCGTACCACAGGGATAGATTACTTTATTGTTCTGCTGCAATGGTGTATGTTTTTACTGCTATTAATGCCCAGATCTGATCTTCTATGCCTGGCTGCGAATGCATTTTGGAGGATGTCTTTCTGCTCTACTGTCTAGGAGATGATGCTGCTTGCTTGAATCAAATGCCCTAATGTCCAGACATTGTTGCCTTTCAGACTGAGTCAATTTGCTCTCCAATCGATTTTATCTGGTTATGTCTGCTGCTGCACTCAGAAATATATTACAGACTCTTTATTTATTTCCTCTTTCAGTTATGATCTGCCATAATACTCTGAATAAATCTGCTGATGTTTATTTCTGCCCCCTTCAGATTTCTTCTTCATCCTCCTTTTATATCTTTCTTCATATGAAAGGATGCATCTTTTAAGAGAGGGATATCCTTATGAAAGGATACATCCTTTTGTTAATAATAGTTCTTTTGAGCATTGAACTATAATGTTGCTGTAGTACCAATCGCTGCACTCTAACATATAACTCGTTGCATTTGATAATAAACATTGCCCCATTGATCCCTTATAATTGATCGTTGCCATTTATTGGTAATCGCTGGCATGCTATAATTAATATTATTTTATTTTTATATGTATATTATATTATTTTATATTTTATTTTAATATAATATATATTTATTTTATATCAGTTTTATATACTTCTTTAATAGTATTATATTATAATAATAATATTTAAATTGTTAATATTTATGTTATTTTGATAATTATAATTATAATATTATCTTATGATAATTATAATTATAATAATATTAAATTGCTAATATTTCTTTTTATATTTTTAATATGTATTTTGTTATTTATTTATTTTCCTTTTAATGTTTAGTGTTGCAATTTTGGGGGCATGACAGATTTTGATTCTGTTTTGAGCTAACAAGTTTTAAAATAAAAATAAAAATTAAGGGGTGTTATAACATCTTTCTTCAATAATTTTGTTGTTTGAAATTTTTTTCTTTAGGAACTCACTCTTTCTTATTTATGATGGTCTTCATCCTCTCAATTATTGATTCTATGCCATCATATATCTCTCCCAAGAAAGGCTTGTTCATATTAGTATAATAAATGATACTGAAAAATGGGCTTGGTGAATTTAAGGAGATACTTGTTGTTACACCCCGATTGTATAGCTACTATTCATAGGATGTACATTGTAAATGTTGAATCTTTCTGTTGAATAAATTGAATTGTTCTTGTGATCAATTGGATGTATCCTAAATGATTGTCTCTTTATCTGATGCTTCTATTGGTGTAAATCTTGAATGAGAATAGCATATGGAGTTATGAAATAATGTTGTTCTAACTTTCTACAATGCTTAATGTATATTGCTTTGGTCTTGAGCAAATAACTTCCGTTACCATGTCATGATTTGCAGGAAACAGGTTTGTACCTCGAGACAGAGGAGAGATATCACTCGGGGAAGAACTTGGTCGGGTAAACAGTGATGGATACCAACTGGACATACACACACAAACCTTAGAACTGTGTAAGCTAAGTCATTGTTCTGGTTAAAGGTAAGTCATCTGTAGGCTTGTCTAGTATCATTAGGAGTCGTGTCTTCTTCTGAATGTGTAAACAAGTGATGCTTGCCAGTATAACCTTATAAATGATAAGTTCTGGTTAGAGGTGGATATGTGTATTTGTACATACGAATACGATATGTACAAGTACCCATAAGTACATTCATGTCGATACAAACGTATTAAGCAGATGGATATGCCATACGTATGTGTCGATATAAATGTATTTATGGATACTTATACATGTAGTACATATACAGATATATATACAAGTATACATACCCACGGTTAACGAGATAAATGAATTATATATTGTAACGATATCTTGCCTCTGAAATTATACGAATACATATATATAAATTTACATGTTTAATGTATAATGTAAATGAATATATATGTATTAGTATAAAGATAAGTATTTCAATATATTTAATATTATATTAAAATATTAATATAATATAGTTTAAAATGTATACAATATTATTTAAATTGATAATTTAAATAATTATACATAAACTATATTATATAAGTATTTTAATAGAATATATAAAATATATTTAAATAAAAGATCAAATGAAATGTAAACTAAACATTTTAAACACTTTTATAAATAAGAATGCAAATCTGGGAAGAGCATAAAAATCGCGGATTTCTTAAAATCGCGAATTTCTTTAAAATCGCGGATTTCTCAAATGAATTCGTTGAAATGTTAAACTTCAAATATGAGCTTGAATAAATGCGTCATTTTTACTTTGAAAACTTTATTAAAATATTGAAGATTTACCAAAGCGAAATAAAGAAGAAAAAACGCGAAAATGCTGAAGGAAAATGAAAAACGCGCAGAGAAATCGCGCGACTAGGGCCAGGCGTCAGAAAATAGATGAGATATTTCATGCTTTGCAAAAAGAATGAAATGTGGACGCCATTTGAGCAAGGAAAAAGTCTGAAATGGAAACTTGGCATTTAACCTAACTGTAAAAACGCGCCAGATTGAGAGTTGTCACGTTTTTAACAGTCTGAAACAAATTCGAAATGAAATAAACTTCTTGCTGTCAAACATGGAGGTCGAAACCCTCACCATATTGATACACGTTTTTAGTTTGAAACATTCTTCAACCTGCTGGCAGTTCTGGCGCCATAGAAGGTGGAAATCAGTTTTAAAATTAACCTATAAATATACCTGCGTTTGGCATTCTTACTCACACGAATTTACAGTCAAGTTTTCTTGAGCATTTTATAGCTAAAAAGTGAATTTGCCATAGTAGAGAAATTGCTAAGTTATTTTGTTAATGTGAGGTATTCTCTGAACAAGAGAGCAGAAGTTTGAAATTGCTGGTAATCTTTGAATAGAAGAGGAGTAATCAGGAATTTCCCTTTTACTGTGTTGAGTATTTGGTTTCAAGAATCCAAGCTGAAAGTGATCTGAGTAAAGGCCAGTGAAGGAGCTATCTTCCAAACCTGTGGAAAAGCTAAATCAAGCATGCTAAACTCTTACTCTACATATTTAGCTAGTATTCCAGAGTAATCTGATAGGTCTCTGAATTATAGTCATGGCTGGAAAGAAATGAGTTTGATTGTCTTAAGATTGAATTAAAAAGAATAATAGTTTCTTTACCATTATCATGAATATAGTCTTTTCCTGGCTTTTGTTGTCAGTGGTGTACGTTTTACATTAGTTAATGGAAAGTAATCTGCATTGTGTTTAAATGGCTCTATATAATGAGCATATGCTTGGGTATAAATAATAAGTACTAGGAGTGAGTCAAGAATAATTGCAAGTTATAGTCTACATCTAAATACAATCAACTTAGTCAAGTTATTGTATCCCTAGGATGTGTATATCCTGAATTAGGGCGTCAGTTGTAGTAACTTGTTAAATGGATTCTTCTTTCCAACTGTAAGATGTTGTAGGAAGTCTAGGGTACGGACTACCCCGATAGACCAACCTACGCGTAGAATTAAGATAGCCTTAAGTCAAGTTGAACCTGGCTAGTGAATGTGACATATGACCTATGTTCTTCGTTGAACGTAAACACTTTGGCCAAAGTAGTGTAAGGAACCATTTAGTTGTTGTACTACACTGTCAGTTCACCGTGATTCCGAAATACAACCTAGTTTGTGATTTGCCGTTAGCACGAAAGCTAGTTTTGTAGAATCACAGCACTATGTCCAGTTGGTAGTCATTAAAGGTTACCCAACCAATCTCTTCTTCGAAGGGAGGGCCGTTCATTGAAAAATGATCGTGCGGGGGACCGCATTATAAGTCCGTGGTTGGCGGAAAAACGCTCGAGTGATGTTTCTCCTCCACGAACACCCGACGGATGCTCCAAAGCTTGACAGGACGGATTCCTGGACCTTCTTATTTCTATTGGTGTCAAAAGCCTACGGGCTATGTATGTATGTTTCTCTTCATGCTTTGTAATTTCATTTGAAATGAAATAGTTTAAAGATGCAAAAGATGTTTCTTATTTATGTTTTGAAAAGAAATTGTTTAATCAAAATGGTATTGTTCTTACTTTTATGTATGAATTGTAAAGTTTTAATTTTATCGTACAAGTGTGTTCGTTACACTTGTTACTCTACACGATCCCACCAAGAGTTATCTAGGATCATTCACTTAATATTTGTTGCCCTCTCAATGTTGCTTTGCCTCCATATGGACCAAGTTTGGCTAATGACCATGTTAGAAAGTGCTTCTCAATCCTTCACAAGTCATCTCAAGACGATTGTGTTAGAGGCAAAATGGGTCTTAACAACCTATTCAAAAGTAAAAAATAAAATAATTAAAAAAAATCAAAGAAGAATTAGAATGCAAAAGAAAATTATGACTTAAGTAACTAAGTTAAAAAAAAAGAAAGAATTTTTCAAGTAGCTAAATTGAAACTAAAATATAAAATTTTACATTACTTTACATATGCCTTCCGAAATTTGGTGGTTGGTGATGAATATTTGGATCTCCTCAACCTTTGCATATAATTCTTTGATTCAGTCAATTTTGTTCCCAATCTTTCGTAGTATAAGATTATAAGAGCGGACTGCACAAGGCATCCAAAAAATGTGTGAATAACGTTCTTCAACCAACAACCCAATAACTCTACAATTCTTTGTGTTGCTTGTTATGACTTCAACAACATTATAGTGTTCCACTTCCTCAGTTGTTGTGATGAGGATATTAGCAATAGATTGACCATCCTTCACCTCTCCTTCACAACCCATGGCTCTAAAAAATATTATTCATTTAGGAGACATTGCTATGACATTGATCAAGGGCTAATTTTAGCACCTTTCCACCCATCACAAACAATTGACACCCATATCTTGGTGCATGAATCCCTTATGGGCTTCAATGAATCTTTTACAAGCTTGAGCTCCTTGTCCAATAAGGTGTTGTGCACCTTCTCATAACCTAGGCTCTTGTATCCTCTTGGAGTCTCATTAATTTTTCTCACCATTTCTTTGCATTATCGCAAGTGAACGACATTGAAAGTCAACCCATTTGCATAAATACATCTTACTGTGTGTTGATCAGCAATGTCTTGACTCTCATTTTGAGATGTCATTTCCAAAGATCACTTTTATCTTTTATTTGTAGTGGGTTCTTCTTTTAGAGTGGAAAAAAATAGGTGGCTCTCTATAACTTTGGGATTAGATGGGGGGCATATGGGCCTTCATTCCCTTTGATCTTCTCTTTGCTAAAGATGATTTTCTCTACAACCTACTAGGTCATTTGTTTGCTTCTACTCACTAATATATGCTATCACTTATTCTGATGACACATGTACACCATCCTTTCCAAAGCAAGCTTTGATGCCTAGTCTAGGAATTTCATACAAATAGGCTTTCACCCTACCATATGAACTTGAATACTTGACATCACACCCCTTGAAAATCCAAATATAACCCCCACCACCTAGAATTGTCTGTATTATATCAACATACTTCCACAGAGAACTCAGATCTATTTTGAATTTAGGTCAACTTGTGGAGCTAGAACTAGTTGCCATTGTAATTCCTATGGCAAGAAATTTTATAAACAACACATTCAAAACAAATAAAAACAAAAAATAGATATAAAATCTCACTCTTAAAATTTTAAGCATAGTGATACCTTAGTAGAAAAATGAAAGCAAAGCAAAGCAAGAGAGCTTGTCTAATGTTTGTAAAACCAAAATGCAGGTGAAAATATAAAAAAACTTACATCTTTTCAAAAAAATTCTTCTACGATCTTGCCAACTAATGGGCACTCGCACATTGGTACGAACAACAATGCTACTGTTGTGGAACCTTCAATGATCAATCTTCAGCTCTTTCTGAATGATAGACAAGAATGAAAGTTCAGCCTTTTGGAATTGTCTTTGTCTTTTCAATCAAAATGAGCTAAAATGAGTTTATTTTGGTGTTTGAAATGGCTTTAGTTGGTACTTTTAGAGTTAGGAATTTGTTTTAGGGTGACTAGGTCAAAGTCAAAGGTGAAAAAAATGTTAAAAGCCATCATAAATTTGATGGATTCCATGTGGGTTTGTTGGGATCCATTTTGATCCTCCCTAGGTATGCTCCTTGTTGGAATCTGTAGGGGAACTTGACCAGATTACAGATATGGTTTGAATTGGATTATATCCGGTTGTGTCATGTCCCCTGAAGTTATGACACTAGATTTGGAGTATTGAGAAACCAATAAATAAATAAAATACAAATAAGTGTCAAAATCCGAACATAAGCATATGACAACAAAGCATACTGAAATAGATATCGTCACAATTAAGATTGTCCTGGACAATATTATAATTGTGATTATTATAATCTTAAAATATAGATATTAATAATTTAATATTATGATATTAAGCTATAAATGTTGACAATTTAAATAATAAAGTAAATATTAAAATATATATAAACACAATTATAATTATAATATTATTATTATATTTTAACTTCTATCTATCTCGTATAAAATAAAAATCTAGCTATAATACTCATGCATGAGAATCATATAAATATAATAAATTAATAAACCACAATGATGGAAAGAATATAAACTATGAAATTAACAAAACATCAAAATAAAGACAAACTCTCCTAAACCGAACTAGTAAACATTAAGCAAAGGGACGGCATCACCCAAAGATGGGTCAAAAGAGCCGACCCTTGGTGAATCGGCTTCATCACAAGTTTTGGGAAGGTCATGTCCCCAGCAGCAATCACATTTGGAGGTCTACGTAAGTCTAAGGGAAGGAAGAGAGGATATTTCAGAAAGGAGGCGCGGGCTGATGGGAGGATCATCAAATGGTAGAAGACAGAAAAAAGAGATCATCGCCGTGGCTGAGCAAGAAGACAACGAACCATTAAAAGAATAAGCAGCAACATAAGGAAACCGTGATGAATGGAGGGAGCAGCCACCAAAGGCTGGACAGACGTCAACCAAAGTTATGCAGATCAGATTGCATATGAAGAAGATCCAAACAAGAAAGCAGCGATGAGTGAATTAGGGATATTAATACAAAATTGAGGGCTATGATTCCTTCCTACATAATTAAGAATTGGAAGGGACCAGCAAAGGGAAACAAATAAGAAAGGATCAAAGGAAGAGAGAGAATAAGAAAGAAGGCATCAATAGGGGAAGACAAGAATATAGTTCTGACTGGAATTATGTTCTCTGAGTTCTGTTCACAAAGGAGTGCAGCAACTAAGGTAAGTGTTATCTTATACTTAAATAAGGGTTCATTATTTCTTATGTATGTAGAAGGTAAAATAGTTATTAATTAATTCAGTAATGCTTATGAATATATTTAAATATATTATGATTTAAGAATATAATTAAATATATGATGATGGATGAGTATATTGAGGATTTGAATAACAGGTTCAACATTGATAAATATATACATATATATTGTAATTCATATATACCTCATAGGAGATTGGCAAATACAATATATATGTATATATAATACATTATTTACAACTAATCTATAATGATGCTTCTAACATTCAGTGAGTCTTATAAGTAATTGTGACTCTATTAATTCACTGTAATGTTAAAAAGTATAACAAGTCCATCTATGGGATCTTGAAAGATGTTTAGTATCTAATATACATACCGAAATATATTGTAAACATATCATGCATAGTGAGTGAAAGGGAAGAAATGAATAATCCCGTGACAAGAATGAAACATTCATATCATCTTTGATCTAGTTAGATGCTATTACTAAAATTTATTGATCTCTAATGTTTCTAATGGCTCTTAAGAAACACTTTGAATGCTAAGATTCGGGTTTAAGTGCTTCCATTAGTAAAGGGTCATTACAGGTTGGTTCCTTGGCGAATCCAATAACATAGTTTTTAGTTAAATGATTCTTGTGGTAATAAGAGGATTCTTATCGACACGTGATCACACAAAATTGTTATAATAAGCCGGTCTGCTTAATCAACAAAATTCACCTTTGAAAAGCCCACTTGTCTTTGTTCTTATAAAAACAGTGATAAATTAAATTATGTAGGTCAAGGCAGGTCTATAGTTCACTTTGAGGCCCAATTCATGGATTTGTTCAGGGTCTTGTATAAGAAATATGAGCCTAACATATCAACAACTAATTGTGAAATTTTCCATTTTATTGATTGTCGGGTTCAAAGTTGATTATAATCATCAATGGTTTTATTCCAACTTTTCCAAGTATCCAATGCAAAAGGCATTTGGGGGTTTCTTAACCATATTTTTCCTTTCAAGAAATCAAGACAACCCCCTTTCTCTAAAAGAAAAGCTACTAACAAGTTGGGATGTTGGTTGGCAGGCATGGCTGAAGAAAAACCCTAAAGGACATTAGTTTAAATAATTAATGAGGGTATAGTAGTAGAAAATAAAATCTTGTGATTAATGATTATTGGTCAATTCAGTCCATAGTTGGAAGATTCGCCACAACAAAAAACTCGCTAAGGGAAAAATTGGAGAGTTTTTTAAAACTCGGCAAAAACTCGAAAAACTCGGCAAAAACTCGAAAAACTCGGCAAAAAACTTGGGAAATTAAAAAATTCCTTAGATTTCATTAGAAACACATTTTTTTTGCAAAATTCAATGAGAAGATGAATCCAATGAATCCATAAATGAGTGCAAAAGTGTTTTCTATTAATTTTCATTGACTTGAATGTAAATTGATTACAAAATCGCATTCTCATGCGTAATCCCGATGGCTAAAAGCTTGAAAGTCTGATACATGAAAACAGTAAAACTAGAACTAGAAGCAAATACTAAACAATAACTAAATACAACATGCTAGGCTTTCCTCTTCCCTAGTCTAGCAGCAGCTAGGGAAGAAGGGGTGGGTCCTCTGGTCCTCGTCTTGCCGCATGTGCATGGTGGTGGTGGCGGTGGTTGCGGTGCTACTGCTGTTGGCTCCTCAACTCGCAAGGAAGGCTGTGTCTGTGGCTCTAGCTGAATAGCATCCATATCCTCAGGAATGTCCTCCAACCCTACATCTCCTGATGCACCCACATCCTCCATTGCCTGTCTCTCGAAGTCCAGGATCTCGTCTGCGCTAAACAATGGAGGCTGCTCATCTCGCCTTGTCCAATCACTGTAAGGATCTATCTCATCTAAATCAATAGGATCCAGTGATTTTTCTTCTACTCTCTTTGTGCGTAATCGAAGGTTGTATTGCACAAAGACTAGGTCATTGAGGCGCTTTTGTGCTAACTTTTTCCTCTTCTTCGTGTGAATGGACTCGAACAAGCTCCAATTGCGCTCACAATTGGATGCACTACAAGGTTGACATAGAATGCAGAGGGCAATTTTTTGTAGATTTGGGGTTTTTCCACCCCAATTTTTCCACCAAACCTCTGCAAAAAGAAATAAATATTGAAGAGTTAGAAAACAAAGTCAAAGACTCAAAAGTCAAAACACATTTTATCAAATTATAAGATGCATGTGAAAATTGTAATAAACTTAAAAGTTAAAGACTCCCAATTTTATACTTGGTGGTATAGTGGTTCTTCCTCTTACAACCAACTCCAAAGAAAAGAGATTACCAGATGCTTCACTGTACATATCCAACTCCTTGACGATGAGGTCTCTCACTGCAACGTTGGATTCCATCCTTTGAATGCATGCTGTGAGCCCCTCCATAACCTCTCCATTAGGATTGAAGAAGCTCTGTAAGAGACCAGGTGTCTCTCAACCCCAAACCCTAACTGGAATCACTGATTTTTGTTTGTTTTATGTTTTTTTGTGTTTTTGATGGATTTTTGCAATAAACAAGAAATTGCGATTTTGCTTGAAAAAGACTGGAAAAATAATATAAAATACTTAATGCTTGAAAACTACAGAACATGTATCAAATATCGATGCCAGGTCTTTTATTGATCATTCAAGATGATTACAAAATTGATACTTCAACTTTTGAACAAAAAGGCAAGAATATTTAATATGAAGAACCTGGTTTATTGCAGCCGCCAGGAGTGTAGAAGAGCATGTACGGCCAGCATAAACAATGATTCACTCTTCCAGAAACAACACCAAATCCTCCCAATAGCAAAGCGCCCACACTGGAGACCACCGGAGACAACAGAGCAAGGCGTATCACTGGCAAATGAAAAGTACGGCCTCTTAGTAGTAGTACGGCCTTGAAATATTCCGAGTCAAATTTTTTCAATTTTTTCAATTTACAGATTGCAATCAATGCACCCGTTAAGGTTAGAAGATAAACCAAAACGTACTGAAGCAACTCTAACCAGAATGTACACCAGGATCCCGATGTGGGCAAGGTGTGAGCATTGGTCAGAGGATCTAAATCAAATTGCTTATGCTGTAACTCTAACCAAGAATGGCGCCGATGATGGCGAGCATATGGTCAGAGGATCTTCTACTCTAAATGCTGAAAGGGAACTCGACACCAAGTATGTGCTACCCAATCCAGAGCGGAGTGAGGGGTGACCATATGGCAGAGTGTTACAAAGTACAATGCTCGAAAAGAAATGCTGAAAGCTGAAAATACTCAACACCCAGAATGTGCTTGCTAACCCAGAGTGGGAAAGTAGCTACCATAGGGCGGAGATGTAACTATTACAATAACTTCAAATGAAATTGAGCATTACAACCAGATTTGAACAAGAATGAAAATGACTGCCAGTACTACTGTCAGTTTTACAAAATAATGTTCATCCGCCTGCTGATATCATAGAAATTCGAGAGCTTAACATTACATGAAAAGATCTCTTCTTAGTATGGATAGAAGAGCCAAAACAATAGACCTTTCAATGTTCAAAATACAACTCTGTTTTTTTTTTGACAAATCTGCACTCTTGAATTAAAAACAGCAGTCTATGAAATGCACTCTTATGCTCATATCTCTCTCTTAACTTGCCCAATTAACTTGAAACAAAATGCAATATGCTCTAACAGAGATGACACCTAGGATAGAACACAAAAAACAGATCTAAAAGCCTTTAATTAATTTGCACAGATCCCAATGCACAAGCTGAATGGTACGGCTTTATGAAAGGGGCGATCTGCTCTAAAAAATCAATGCAAGCTCTAAAAAATCTACAAACTTGAGAAGTATGGCACCTAGGCCTAGCAAAGAGAATGGGCTGATATCCAAAACAATATTTTTGATGTTTTTTGACTTATGATTGAAAACACGAATCTGCTGTATTAAATAATGCAAAATGCTGAAAACCACTAACATGCCAAATCAGATCTAACAATGCAATAAGCTGAACACAATGCACAAACTAAATGCAACTCACAAACTAGACTAAATCACCACTAGTCGCTGTATTGCAAACAAGAAGCGATGCCCGAGCTAGGAGGCCTTCATTCCTCGAAGCAATCCCAAAGCCAATCTGGCATCATAACATTCCTGTAGATAAAGATAATCAAAAGAGAACCCAAGGCTTCCTTTTATAAGTTTCTGTTGACCTTTCTCGAAACCCTAACTTCTTTTCAGAGTCAAAACCCTAATCCCAAGAGATGGCGTCCTTTTCCATACATCTTCAATTTGACTTCATTTAATTAAATTCCTCACTTAAATAAATGCGTCCTCCTTAAGGCTTAATTTTTGACTTTGATAAATTCAATATAAATTCAATATATCCTCAATGATGGCGCCACCCTTCAAGTCCACTTTTTAAAATAACATCAAGTTAATAGACTAGGCCAAGGTGATAAAATAACATTTAAAATATAATGTTATTTTTAAGTAAAATGAGCTTATCTCTCCGAAACTGCATTCTGAAGCCCGAAACTGAATACGCCACTTGAGTCAGCTGAAGAGGAAAGTCAACTGCCTGAGACCAACCTGTTTACTACCAAAAATAGAATTTACTAAAAATAGTAAATTCTTGAAACTGCTCAGAAAGCCGAGATGAACATACCACTGCGAAGCTCTCTGAAAACCCAGAAAGAATCCGCAATTGAAACAATCAACTCATAGCCAGAACATCCTTCAAAATAGGAAACCTTAATTTTACCTTCCGAGTAGCCTACGGGTCTCCAGAATAGGCCAACGGTCACTGGAAAGATGATGCTCGAGAAGGGGACATTACAGGCCTGTACCAGCAGCAACATTTAATACAGTACGACCTCAATGAAAAAGGTGTCAGATCTCCGTGAAAACAACCTCTGATAGGTCACCCTAATCAACTGATGAAGAAACTCTATAAGAACCTTCTTGAATCGATCAATAAATCCAACTGCAACTTCTGTGTGAAGTCACCAAGTAGACAATCTTCAACTGGTATTGCACAGTCTCAGTATGCTAGATTTTGAAGAGGTATTGTTCTCCAAAATCCACTTTCTGCTGAAACCTTAGGTTTTGCAAACTTCGTTGCTCAGAGCAAAAAGAAGACAAATTGAATAATCAAGACATAAGAGTTCGATTTGTCTTGGCAGTGAATATATATCCTTCTTAAGAAATTCGACCCAAGCATCCTTTTTAATAATCATTTAAATAATGATTAAATTCGCCCTTTTTGACTTAGGAGAAAAATATTAAATAAAATGGCGCTCCCACTTAATTAATAAATAATTATTGATTCCCATTAATATTTCACTTTATTATAAAGTATTAAAAATATTTTATAATAGGCCATTAATTATTACTATTTAAATATATTAATAAAGTGACTTTATAACATAAAGTCAAAATATCAAAATATTTAATAATCATTAAATGCTCTATTATTTCTCCATCTGACCAACAACTGATGAACTGGGTCGACTTTGAGCTAATTAGCTGAACCAGGTGCCCTACCCAAAATAGCAGCTTCCGCCTGCCCGACTTTCTAAAAATAGAAAGTATCTGAAAAACCACTCTGAAAGAGTTTGCGAAGGCCCAACCTGAATCAACCGAAAGAATGATGCTCCTGAACACCGGGTAATTTCCTTAGATGATCCTCTACACACTAGTGTCAGCGTACGAGGATCAGAATGATAGGCTCACTCCTCAACAAACAATGTCAGCTAAAACGGGGACATTACAGTCCACCCTCCTTGAAATTGCTTGTCCGCAAGCAATCTCTGTAAATACGGATGCACCGCACCGCCTGGATCCCAAAGATAGTGTCGGACAATGTTCCTGCTCGCCACAACTGTCTCCTGTAACTCCCACAACTGATCAACTGGAATAAAATACCAATCCCAATCATCCTCAGTGTCGTCTATCATAGGATCGAGAAACTCAGGAGGAAGCAAGTCAATCTGCAAACAACACTTCCTAAAACTGCACGAGATATACTGTCATCCAACATATCAAGCACGTGCATACCTGAACTGTGCACCTGAAACAAATCGTGTACGTGCGGATCAAACATGAAACCGTATACACTTTGCACCGTGTACTCACTGTCAAACTCCTCTGAAAGCTGAGTCTGAAATCCCAGTGCACAAGTAGGATCCCTAACACTATCATCACTCTTCCTACTAAAGAGAGAGATAGAGCGTAGGCTCCCATCTGTAATCCCCCTCAACACATATTTCTTGCCCTATACCTCAAATCTCATCTCCATTTTAGGCAAGTTGAGGGTGAACACACTAATGTCCTGAAGCCATCTCATACCCAACACTATATCCATCCCACCCAGGTTGACCACGTAAAAGTTTGCCTGCAACTCATAATCATTCAGCATGAGGGTGAGGTTACAAATTCGTCGAGTACAAGTGAAGGTATATCCATCTGCTACTCGAACTCTGAATCTAGCGAAATCCTCGGTCTGGAGTCTACATCTGCTGACAAAGCTCTCATCAATAAAATTATGTGTGGCTCTTGTGTCAAGCATAGCAATACATCGCTGTCCATCCACTAATCCCCTGAACCTGAACGAATCATCCCGTACACTAGCAGATAATACCAACGGGGACAAGTTGGCATCGGGCCCAAACTCCATAGAGGCATTCCCGGCCTCAGCATGTTCTGAAACAACTTCCTGGTCTGAATCCTCAAACTCAACATCTTCATAGTAAACCCACATGGCGCGGTTGGCTCTGCCCTTTGGTCTCAAAGGACAATCATGCTCCTTGCTGTAAGGTTCTTTGCACCAATAACAAAGTTGTTTCCTCCTCAATTCATCACGAGTTGCATCATCAATTCTCGCTGTTGTTTTCCTCTTTGGTTCTGCAACTAGTGTATAACTCTCTTCAACAGGCAAGGTGTTTGTTTTAGGCTGAAATTGTTTCTTCAGAGCAGCAAGCTCCATACTCCTTGCCTTCCGCATTGCCTCCTGAAGAGTAGGAGGATCAAATGCCTTGACCCAACCTTTCATAGGCTCCATCAAACCCTCGACGAAGAGAATGACAAGTCTCTGCTCTGAAATGCCTGTGACCATGACTGCAACCTTCTGAAACTCACCGACATAAGTGTTGGTGCGTGTTTTATGACACAACAAACATTTTAGAACAAAGTTTCACAGACGCTCTATTCTCTCTTGAAAAACTACTTCCTATGCTAAGATTGCAAGTGAGGTCATAGGGTAATTCCAATGTTTAAGATGAATGCGGATAGGCTCTGTGGTATGGATGTGATTTGCTGTGGGCACAATTAAGATTTTGCAAGTTATTCGGAAAAGCGGAGACATAAATGCAGTATCATTTTGGGTTTTTTGATTTTATAAAAAAAGTGAAAAAGATTAAGGGTTTAGAGATCCTATGCTACTCCTAAGAAATCAAGAGAAGACGAGGACTAAATGAAACCAAATAAACAATACTCTGCTTTGCCACGTTCAACGACAACTACACAGAGCAAGTGCAATCTTCTAGGAATGTGCTTATAATTTTCACGTAATGAATAATTACCATCAAATCGAACAACAATTATTCAAACAGAAGTTAAGCATCCACAGTAAAGCTCAGTCTAACTTTGCGCATTGAGTGAAATCATCCACTCAAAGAAAGTATGAGCTCGGTTTCACCAATCTCCGTTATCAATCTATCATTCTTCTAACACACATCATAATTCAGATTTACTAAGAGAGAAAGAAAATATGCGACCATGCAACTATTCGACAATCAAGTATTCAAGGCACCTCATGCATTTGAGCTTCATTATCAAAGTAGTGTTTTCACAACAATCTCATAAAAAACTCTCTTTATTTCTACAATCTAACTATTTGCTCTAACTTCAATCTCTAATCTCTAATGCTCTAATTATCTCTAATCTTTCTAATGAATCTCATGAAAATGAGAGAGTGAGGGGGGAGGGGGGAGGGGGGGCGGGGGGGGGTGGATTTATATAGTTTTTTAGATTACAATGAACGGCCGAGATTGATTCAAGATCAATGGCCCAGATTAAACAGAACTTAACCCTAATTAGGGTTTCTAAAACCCTAAACAGTTAACTGAAGAGAACTCTAGACATCTGGAGTGGCATCCTTATCCACTTGTGCGGCCTCACATTCGGCGAATTTGGACACGATTGAGCCGACCTCTTCCATGGCAATGTCGGGCAGCACGTTGACATTGTACTCCAGCAAATCTAAGCTCTCGGCACACTCTGCAAACATAGTCGTCCACTTTGGCTCCTGCAGCAAGAAAGAACTTCTGATGGCCATGAAGTCGAATACTTTGGTGAAGCTTTCTTTCGTGATTGGCCCGGTGGTGGAGAAAATTCTCTGCATTTGTTCTTTTAAATTCTTTGGCCACAAGTGTTTCTTTCTGACAACCTCCTTGTCGAGCATATCTGCAGCCATTTCATAAATTTTACTCTGAATTTCCTTTACTTATTCTTCAACTCTGCCACCATCCTGCTTCACCTTTTCAAGGACTCCTCTTGAGATCAGAGCAAAATACCATCCGTTAAAATCATATGCCGCTCCGGCTTCGATAACCTCGTCTTCAATCAACCTTTGCTTTGCGACGCCCTTCAGTTCCCGGATACATGGGATGATTCTGCTTTGAATATCTTCGAGATTATTCCATGATTCTGCCAGTTCTGCAACTCGGGAAAGCATAAAGGAAGCCTGCTCATTTACTTGCGCCAACTTTTCTGCAAATACCAACGCCTCGTTTTTCCTTTCATCCATCCAACCCTTAGCCTCCCTCGTCGTAGTCAGCTCTTCTTCAAAATTTGCACTTGGTTCTTGTGAAGAATTCGGAGGTGGAAGCGCTGCTTGGTCACCTTCATTTAGTGGCTTGGTCAAGTGTTGGATGTAATCTTTTAGGCGCTGAATTTCTTTCTTATATTCTTTTTTCTTGGCAACTTCTTTTTCCAACTTGGACTTGATGGTAGCCACGGAATTGTCCAAGTCTTCGACCTCTTGCTCTTTTGTTGTTGGACCCATGTCGATGGTCGTGACAGCATATTCATCAGGAGCAATTTCATCCTGGAACTTGTCGGCTGTAGGTACTGCAATTTGTATTGTACGATTGCCAGCCTCATCTCTCTGGATGGTTGAGAATTTCTTGGCCTTCTTCCTCGGGGCAGTTTGTTCTAGTCTTGCCAGAAAATCTGTATCATTGTCCTCCTCAGGGACCTCTACTGGCGCCTTTCTTTTCAATCTTTCCCTCAGCCACTCTGGGATTGTTGGCTGTTCAATTCCGTCCTCCTGTAGTTGATCTTGGACGTCCTGTATATCTTGTATTTCCTGCTCTTCCTGAATCTCAGGCATACTTTGAACTTCTTGGACCAATTGCATACCCTGGATTTCTTGGACGGATGGGTCCTCTTGGATTCCCTTTGAGGGCGGAAATCATTCCTTCCTCGAATTCTCCATCCATAATGTCTGTATCGTTATCTGATTCTAGGGTTTCTGTGCTTGCTGGAGAAGGTTGATCATCATCTTCTACTTGTATAGGCTCCACATTTTCGACTGGAGAAGGGATCCTTGCATTTTCCAAAGATTCTCTATCCATGGCGAGCATTTCTTCTAAGTTCCTAGAAGTGGCCGACTGAAGAGGTTTAGACTTGTGCTTCTTTCGAGAAGGCCCTTCATCTACCATTTTATCCTTGTCTTGTCTTGCAGATTTATCAACTTCCTTCCTTTTTCTCGAGTTGGCAGCATCTGTTGGTCCATCTCCACGAGATGCACCAGCGTTTGAAGAACAGGACTCTGTATTGCCCATCAACTCGTAGGTGAAATGCACATTTCTCTGTCTTAGGATTTCCACCTGCCGATCTATCCACCACTGAGAGTACTTGAAAACAGGCCGCATCAAAGTTGCTAGGTCACCCATCTCAGGTTCAAACCATTTTATAGGAGGGAGTGGCTCATTTTCTTTGAAGCCTGGCTGCAAATAGACTCCATCGTCTTGTAGTTGATCGGGTATTTTGAAAAGTTCGGTTGCCCTTATCATGCTCAATGGCAACCTTGACCACAACCTTCTTCTTACATCATATTCATCAGCTGCGTTGGCCCAGAAGTCCTCTAAGTCAACCCGATGCTTATACCTCTCTCTGTCCACAGTTCTGATGTGATGGAGCGGATCAAAATTGTTCCTAGATTTGTATGATATGAAAGGATATTGTTGAATTTCCAGTCGAGCAACCTCTGCTGCTTGTGCCGTCGGACATGACTCCTCCATGTTGCCGATGAAAAAAGGAAAGGTGACAGCCGCTTTCTGCTTGGGCCTTTGAATATTCTGATACGCTTCTAACTGCCTCAGCACTTCCAGCAGTACCATCTTGTTGGTCGGATAGATAGGAAGTCTGTAAGGATTTCCGGAGAATCCTTGGATTTTGATGTAGGTGAACTTAGGATACTGAATGAACCAGAATCCATACCGACTGATTAAGCTCTTGGCTTCATGTGAGAGTCTTTGGTGAGTTCCGCCTTGAAGAAGCCGGGTGATGTACATTAAGAAGGCGTCATGAGCCCGTCGGAAATGAGACTTCTCTTTCAATTGCAGCTGTGGATAACAATCGTAGGCTTTGAATTGCCCTTGGCCATTGCCAACCACACCTTTGCAGGTCAAGCCAGGATACTTGTAATATCTTGCAAGTGAATATACGATGTATGAGCTCATGTGAAAAGTTTTGGTCTCCTCAAAGTTGACTAACTGCTCGTGCAGGCTATCACTAATCATTCTGGACCAATTGAACATCTTGACTCCAGTGATTATCTCATCAATAAAATAGTACATCCAATTTTCGAAAGGAGCACCGTGGGCACTGCCTACTATTCTGTTTAGTAGTAAAACAATGTCACCATATTCCTCTTTGAAGTGGGTTCTGATCAATTTCTTTGGCATCTTGCTTGCAGTAGGCTTGGGTTTTAGTAACCAATTCTTGTTTATGTTGGATGCACAAAGATCCTGCTGGCTCTGATATAGCTTGAGTGCATCTTCCTTGGTGCGGTAGGATGTTCGATTGTACACTGGAATTCCAAAAGTTTCCTGGATTGCTGGCTCAGATAAATAGGCAAGGACCCTTCCGTCAGGAGCTTCTATTTGTCTGTCTTTGTAGAAACCCTAGTTTCCCCCTAATCCTGAATCTGAAAGTTTTATGTAGTTTTTCTGAAGTTTTGGGTTTTTGAATGTTTTTGACGCTTTTTGAACATTAAATGAAAAGGTACGATTCGCTGGTAAAATGATAATAAATTCTATAAAATTCCAAAATGGCCAATATGCATAGAAAAGAGAAGGTATAATGAAGGCGTTTCTTCTATCATTCATATGAGCTCATTACAAAGTAGATTTGCTAACAAGCAATATAAGAATACACTCTTTTATGAAGAAAGAAAACCTGGTAACAGCAAATCTGGAGATGCACAATGAGTACGGCTGAGTTGATTGTTAGCTTCTCCTCCAGTCTGATGATCTCGGAAGACCTCAGTTACTCCAGCACCCAATGTAATGAGGATTGCTTGCCTGGTAAGTAGGCGTTTTGTCTAGAACAGAGAAGACATATCCTTGCTGATGGTACGGCCAGGTACACTGCTGTACGGCCTGAAGATGATCAGCAATCAACGAAATGTACGGCATTCAACCAAATCACCAGATCCAATAGTTATAGGCGTTCCCACTGATGAAGATGAAAGACCAAAGGGATAGGCGGATTTCTTCTTGTGAAAAGTACGGCTCTCCACAGGAGTACGGCCTGCTATGACTGGTACGGCTGCAGCATGTAATCAACATAAAATGTACGGCTCCATTAATATCTCTGTCCAGACTCTGTTATATTGTATGCCTTGAAGAATTATTTGTGCTCTGGCTCAAACCCTGACAAGATCTCTGAAGCTGAATAAATCTGTGAAGATGCAACTTTGATGAAGGTACGGCCCTGCTGTACAAAGTACGGCTGCAAGCAGCAATTAATGATTTGTACGGCTTCTTCAAAGGTTCTCCAGAATGTTCATAAAATGGACGCCTCAAGTAAAGACTCCTCTGTAATGATGTTCTACTGAAACCCTGATGTTTATATCGACTGTGATGCTCTGTAATTCCTCCTGGATGAAGAAATTTCTCAACTGGCAATAAATCAGATGTTATTTCACATCCTCTGAATCGCTCTCACTGGAGATGGCTCGTTCTCCAATGCGTTCGAGTCTGAAACCCTAAAGCTTCGTCCTCTGGCAAAGACTGGCAAATTTTCAATTCATCAAAATGTCATAATAGCTCCGAAACCAAGGCAAATCCTCTTTATTGCACAAAAGTGCGATTTCCTTAAAGATAGGGAAATATTAAATATTTGACATTTTAATTCTTTTAATTTTTCAATAGTCTCCGTCAAATATTTTTAATATTAAATTAATCGTCAACTGGCCCCTTTTAATGTTGGGCGCCCCCTCAAAAGGAATCACTTAAGTTATAATTAAAATATTATAACTTTATATTATATTCATCAAATAATTAATATTTAATTAATATAATTAAATATTAATATCTCCCTCGTTATTCGTCCGATGACTGATCCGTCTGAAGCTGACGAACTCTGAAGTGATTCCGGATGCCGCCAAATCCCTACTGCTAAAAATAGCAGGGGTCCCACTCTGCCTGCCAGGAACTGCTAAAAATAGCAATTCTGCAAAAGGTCTCCGATCGAGCCCAAACGAAAGCCAATCGATCAAAACTGCCAATCTGACGCTGAGCCAAGCCCCGAAACGACCCTCTAACCACTCTGTCAGCCTACGAGGGTCTCATGATAGGCCAATCTCACGATCTCTGATGCTCGCCAAAAATGGGGACATGACAGTCTTGTGCATTGTAGTGCAATGCACATTCTACAATCAGTTCTGGACATTCTTTAGCTGGTGGAAATCCAGCTGCGTGGACGATTCCATTGCGCATCATCCTCATGGCAATTGGTGAAGGCAGACATCCATCAGTCCCGTACATTCTTTTCCGAAAGTCTTCGAGATCAACGTGGCCAAGATCGGTGTCCACAACGTGCTCCCACTTGGACTTGATTTTCGATTGTGTTTGAACACCTTTGCTGGCAAACTTCATCTTCACTGCTTCGAAAATAGATCTGCAAGAAAAAGTAGAGAAAAATCAGAATTCGAAATTTAAATCAGTTTGAAAGACATTCCGGCTAATTATCAATTTAGACTTCGTGGAAAAAAACAAGCTGGAAAGAAAATAAACGATGAAGCTTCATGCTAAAAGGAAGTAGACAAAGCAAATCTGCCTGTGACTTCTGGAGAAATGATCACAATGCACGATGCAAGCTGGTAAAATTCTATCTCTTTTACTTTGCTGCAAATTTCTTCAACAAGTTTCTTCTCACACCTTCTTCAAAAATCGAATGATTGCACAAATGAGAAGTGAAATCACTTATAGAGGTGAGAAGATCGATCTTTTTAGCAAATTTGCAATGTTTCCTTCGAATTGAGTTTGAACTCATCTTTCACTTTGCTTCCGGATAGCAAGTTCTATCTTCAATGCTCATGTCCGGGAAAGTTTCCAATTTCATCGCCAGTCCAACAAAACTCTGTCTTTCTTTCCAATTTCAAATTTTTTTAAGGCTTATCCTTTTGGGTGTTTGAAAATGAATAATTAAAATAATCAAAATAATTATTCCATGTGTCAATTTCAACCCATTCGTTTTATGGCGAATTATTTTTGTCCAAGGCCATTTGATTTTCGAAATTTTCCTGCCAATGCCTTAGGCGAATTTTCATTTTGTCCAATTTTCTTGCCATAATCTCTATCGTTCAATTTGTTTGGCCACAAATTTCTATCCTTTTTTTTCAAAATTATTTGGCCACGTCCTATGATTTTTTGATCATTTTCCCAAAATTTATCTCGCCATATCCAATTTTATTTCGTCCAAAAATCCTTTCCGTCCAACATTTATCTAGCCACGTCCAACTTTCTTTAGCCACGAATTGCCTCTTGTCCAAAATTATTTTGCCATGTCCGATTTTATTTGGCCATTTGCTTGATTTTCCACAATTTAGCTAGCCATGACGAAAATTTTCTCTAAACACTTGGGCAAATTTTCTAAGTGCCATGCATATTTTTATTTTCCAAAGGTTCACACTTAGGCAAAATTTTAATTTTTTCACACTCTCCAAGCATGGCGGACTTCATCTATGTTTTGGCCATCTACATCTTGTCCAAGGCGGACTTCCTCATCTTTGTTGCCATTTCATTTTCTTTAGCTACGCCTTAGCTATTTTATCCTTTTGCCTTGGGGCGGACTTTGCTAGTTTTCTTGCCAATTCTTCATTATGATGGGCGGACTTTGCTCATCTTCAAGCCACTTACAAGGGTGGACTTTGCTCTTTTCCTTGCCATTGGAGCTTTTGTTGAGGGCGGACTTGATGGAATGTTTTGCCATTTGATGCTTTGACATGGGCGGACTTCCTTGCTTTGCTTGCCACTCACCCTATGTTGCTGGGCGGACTTCAGCATATGGATGGCCACTCATAGGGCGGACTTTACTCTTTTTGTTGCCATCTAACACCTAACCAAGGGCGGACTTGCTCATCTTTATTGCCATTGGACAAGGTGGACTTGCTTGATGGCCTTACCATTGGACATTTATCTCAAGGCGGACTTTATCATATTGATTGCCATTCCAACATTCATCAAGGGCGGACTTTGGCTTGTGGTTGACCATTGCTTGTTTAGACATGGGGCGGACTTCAGCTTGTGTTTAGCCATTGCCTCATTGCCTTAGACATTTTCCTCTTTTCCAAGGGCGGACTTCATGCATTTGTTTGCCATTGACAAATTTTACCCAGCCACACAAGGGCGGACTTCACCCATGTGGCCAACCATTGGAGGGCGGACTTTGCAAAATGTCTTGCCATTGTTTGTTTGGCTGAAGATTTCTGATGTTAATTCCTCCATTCTCCAAGCTGAGCCATCTCCACACTTAGGCGAATTTTCAGTCTCCTCCATGAACGAATGTTCAGATTTATCATGAGTTTCTCAGATTTTTCATGGATTGTTCAGATTTCTTGATGAATTTCCTGATTTTTCACCAATTTGTTGACGGATTCATCATCTTATTCACCATTTTCTGTGCTCTTCACCAGATTTCTCTGTGATTTTCCAGAATTTCTCACCATTTTTGAACAAATTTTCCAGATTTTTGAACTTTTTATGTGATTTTCCAGAATTTTACCGAAATTTCAAAAAAATTTCGAATCGATTTTCTGAGAGTTTCGTTGATCTTTTCGAACTTCTGAGTGGATTTTTGAAACTCGTGACCTTTCCAAATATAGAAACTTTCTAAAAATGGAAATTTTCCAAAAATAGCAACTTTCGAAAAATAGACCCTAAAAAATAGGGATCCCAGAATTGCCCAAAAGTGCCAAAAAAGTAGGTCCTAAAAAATAGGGGGCCCGGGGTGAGAAACCCTAAAAACTTGGAGGTGTCGGATTTGACTGAAATGACAGTCGATCTTCGTCTCCCAGGCCTTCTAAGCGCGATGGTGACGTTTATACATTGATCCAGGCTAAAACTCATTGACTTGCTCGGGTGACCATTCAAAATTAAGACTCAAAACCCCCAAACGAAGAGCAGACAAAACGAGGCACGCGAAAGCAAACCCTAAAAGGCAAACGACAAGGGTCCCCATTTGCAATGGGGCGAGGTGTGAATTAGGTCACAACATCTGGCGACTCCACGTGAGGAATGTTCCTGAACATTCCAAAGATAAAGACCTATTCTGAATCTGGAATCTCTAACTAAATCCAACTAACTTACCTCTAGGTTAAAAGGTATACTCAGAAAGAAAAGAAACCCTAGATTGGATCAAGACACTTTTCTTTTCAATCACAAGTGTGTGCAAATGCGTTTATTCCATCTCGTGAAATCAGTATGACTCTTTGGTTCCATCATGGCTGGCTTTGTAATTTGTCTTAACTCCAAAAGCATCCTTGGATAGAGCCTTGCTGCCAGCGAGCGTCTATAGCCCCGGCAAGGTTATCTTCTATAAACTCATGGAGATTGCTCTACTTTCGGCGATTTATGATTTCTTTTGATTTTCTTGTTTTTCTCTTTTGATGATTGATCGACTTGAGTGCACGCCTGTAGAGATGTCCGCACACCCAAAAGCCAAATGCTTTGATTTTTCATTTTTTCTTTCGATATTCTTTTCTTTTCATATTTTTCCACATTTTGGCTTGTAAGCAATGAAGCTCACATGGGTTTGAGTATTATAGTGGCGCTGGAGCCAGACTTTTGATTAGCCTAACCCTGACTTCTCCTGGGAGACCATAATAACTCAGAGAAATTATTAAATGTGTAAAAATATAATGATCTTCAATACTCAGTGTCTGGACACAATATACGATTCCCCTTCTAGCCAAGTACAAATCCTAACCTAAAGTTAAACTAGAAGAGTTCAATCTCGGATTCCAAATTCCTAACGAATATTTATCAATGGAATAATCTAACATTACTTTGTGGAATAAGACCAGTGTGTGTATGGAATACCTCACCTTCTTGCAAATAGAGGTCCTTGATTTATTCAAAACAACTACGGGAAAGCTAACAAAGCAAACTAACTAACAAAGCAAACTAATCTAAGAAAGTAGGAAAAAACAAGAAGCAAAAACCAAACCCAAACAGGAAAAGAAATCTAAACTAGCTATGTACAAAGCAAGACCCACTGGGAGTCTAAGACTGGAAGTAATGTTTTAAAAATTGCCCGTTAACGGGCAATGGGACTTCTTCTCCGGTCAGTGTCTTCAATTTGAAAGCATTGTCTCCCAAAATTTCTGAAATTTGAAAGGGACCCATCCATAGGTTGTCAAATTTGTTATGGTCTCCTCTTCTCTCGTGTGCTTTGTCCCAACAAAGGACTAGATCGGAAATTCGAAAACGAGGCACGCGAAAGCAAACCCTAAAAGGCAAACAACAAGGGTCCCCATTTGCAATGGGGCGAGGTGTGAATTAGGTCACAACAATAAGCATCCAAGCTACTTGTCTGTCTGAGCTGAGCTAGCTCTCTGAAGTAGAGTTCAGGATCCTTCTTGTCAAAACGCTCTATGAGTCTGCTGGTGAACTCCTGGTAAGTCGTGACTGCATGATGGCCAAGTGTGTACATGCCATAATGCCACCAATCATGTGCCAACCCATCAAGATGCAAAGTCGCAAACTTAATGGCCTCGTTCTCCTGCATACGTCTCAGTGATAGAAAATTGTCCAACTTCTGGACCCAAGACCTCACTGATGTCTTATCGGAACCATCAAAGTATGGCAAGGCGATCTTGCTAACTGCATACTGTAAATCCCTGTTCACCTGTGGCTGTGGCTGATGGTGCTGAGGAGCTCTGTGGTCAAATCTACCTCCTCCTTTGGGTTTATGAACATCCATAAACTCATGAAAGGACAACGCCTGTCTGATCTCAGGTGCTAAGGATAGATACTCACTGTGAAATCTAGTCACATCCGCTACCGATATGCCATTGTGTGGCTGAAACTCTTGATGATGCCCCTGCTGCTCTACCTTTGGAGTCGAAGGTGGGGTATCTCTAGATATGAATGTAGGTTGTCCAGGCCTACGCTCATGATAGATCGGTGGTGGCTGACGTGTACTGATGCCAAAGGCTGGTCCATGCCTACAGTCTTGCTCGACTGTCCAATCTGGATATAGTGCGGCTGGGATGGAGTATACTGTCTAATAGTGCCCATCAACTAGGACATCATGTCTATCATGTTATCATGCCTGCGTCTAAACTCCTCTTCGGTAATATCACCCTTTGCATGCGCTTTCCCTGAATCCCTAAGTGTCTCTGCAGGGATCTCACGGTCTGCCATCAGGGTTGCAACACTGTTCTCGCTGCTGTTGGAGCTAGATCTGTGAATACCCAATACTCCCGACACTGTCTCACCTTCAGGAATAGGTGGACCTGTCCAATCCTCAACTCTGCCTGTTCCTATACCCTTGGTATAATGAATGATGTCTCTACTCATGAAAAAGCAACCTAAAAGCACTATGTTTTCTGAAAAAGCAACTAAAAAAGCACAGGATGGCAGGAAAACTGTGCTCTAATACCACTGTAAGAGACCAGGTGTCTCTCAACCCCAAATCCTTACTAGAATCACTGATTTTTGTTTGTTTTATGTTTTTTTGTGTTTTTGATGGATTTTTGCAATAAACAAGAAATTGCGATTTTGCTTGAAAAAGACTGGAAAAATAATATAAAATACTTAATGCTTGAAAACTACATAACATGTATCAAATATCGATGCCAGGTCTTTTATTGATCATTCAAGATGATTACAAAATTGATACTTCAACTTCTGAACAAAAAGGCAAGAATATTTAATATGAAGAACTTGGTTTATTGCAGCCGCCAGGAGTGTAGAAGAGCATGTACGGCCAGCATAAACAATGATTCACTCTTCCAGAAACAATGCCAAATCCTCCCAATAGCAAAGCGCCCACACTGGAGACCACAAGAGACAACAGAGCAAGGCGTATCACTGGCAAATGAAAAGTACGGCCTGTACCAGCAGCAACATTTAATATAGTACGGCCTCAATGAAAAAGGTGTCAGATCTCCGTGAAAACAACCTCTGATAGGTCGCCCTAATTAACTGATGAAAAAACTCTGTAAGAACCTTCCTGAATCGATCAATAAATCCAACTGTAATTTCTGTGTGAAGTCACCAAGTAGACAATCTTCAACTGGTATTGCACAGTCTCAATATGCTAGATTTTGAAGAGGTATCGTTCTCCAAAATCCACTGTCTGTTGAAACCCTAGGTTTTGCAAACTTCGTTGCTTAGAGCAAAAAGAAGACAAATTGAATAATCAAGACATAAGAGTTCGATTTGTCTTGGCAGTGAACATATATCCTTCTTAAGAAATTCGACCCAAGCATCCTTTTTAATAATCATTTAAATAATGATTAAATTCGCCCTTTTTGACTTAGGAGAAAAATATTAAATAAAATGGCGCTCCCACTTAATGAATAAATAATTATTGATTCCCATTAATATTTCACTTTATTATAAAGTATTAAAAATACTTTATAATAGGCCATTAATTATTACTGTTTAAATATATTAATAAAGTGACTTTATAACATAAAGTCAAAATATCAAAATATTTAATAATCATTAAATGCTCTGTTATTTCTCCATCTGATCAACAATTGATGAACTGGGTTGACTTTGAGCTAATTAGCTGAACTAGGTGCCCTGCACAAAATAGCAGCTTCCGCCTGCCCGACTTTCTAAAAATAGAAAGTATCTGAAAAACCACTCTGAAAGAGTCTGCGAAGGCCCAACTTGAATCAACCGAAAGAATGATGCTCCTGAACACTAGGTAACTGCCTCAGATGATCCTCTACACACTAGTGTCAGCGTACGAGGATCAGAATGATAGGCTCACTCCTCAACAAACAATGTCAGCTAAAACGGGGACATTACAAGCTCTCTGAGAAGAGATAAGAAGGGTTGAGGTAGTACCCTGTTGCGTGGATGGGTTGGTGGAGTTGATTGTTCCACCTCCTATCAACAATCTCCCATATGGGATCAAATTTGAGGCTGTCCCCCATGTAATAACTTTTGATAGCCTCCTTGGCCCTATCCATGGCCTCATAAATGTATCCCATTGGGTTTTCATCCCCATCTACCAAGCGGAGAACTCTAACCAAGGGCTCCGACACCTAGATTAAAAATACAAAATGATCAAAGTTAGAAATTTATAATGAAAGGCTTAAAGTTAAATTAAAAAATATATATATTTATATTCAACTTGAGTTTAAAATTAAAATCAAAGTTTTGAAGTTACCTTCACGATCTTTGTAGCTTTTTGTGCAAACAAGGGGTCAAAGACTATTGCAAAAACTCTCTCCTTTGGCCTTCTTTGAATATGAGGAGTCATTCCATGCTTGACTCATGAACATGTTTTTTAGAGAGCCCAAAGAATCCAAAATGCTTTGCAACGTTAGGAAAATCGTTGCAAACCTTGTGGCACTCGATCTCACCAACTCCTTCCCTCGCGTATGCTCTCCCATCAAATTAAGAACCCAAGGGTGATTGTAGATATATTTTGTGATGCTCCTTGCATCATCTACAATCGGTGCCACCCAAACAAGTTTTCCTATGTCCTCCAAAAGAAGGTCAAGGCAATGGGCTGCACAAGGTGACCAAATGAGTGATGGATGTCTGTTAGCGTTTAAATTAGCACCTCCAAAGTGCTGATTGTAAACGTTTAGCTATTTCAAATGTTTTGCAACACTTCTTCGTTATTTAAAGAGGAGAAGTCCCTCTCTGCTGAAAGCAATGCGTAAGGAAGGGAATGGTAAACTAAGGTTCCTATCTTTTTGTACTTCAGCAGTAGGACACAAGGGTGCACAAATACAATGTGCCGCAGCTAAGCTTTTTCTCTGGTTTCTGCAGATCTTAACTACGACTGTTCTAGCTTTTAATCTATCCAATATCCTCAAGGTAAATAGAGCATGAGGGTATAGGAGTGGGAATGGATTGGTTGGATCACTTGAATCCGTCATCTCCTTAGAATATGGCCGAGGCTTTGCACTCTTGGATAGATGCCAGGATAAGGTTAGATACAAGTAAATGCTCTTCACGGTAAGCTGGATCTGAGACCTGCCAAGGAGGAGGAATCCCTATCCGAGGTATGGGCTAGGAAACGACTTACAAGAAACAACAAATTCACGATGTTTTGGCCGACAAACTTGCTGAGGAGGAACCCCTATCCGAAGTATAGGTTGAAGGACAATCCATTAAACAACAACAAACGACAACCGTTAATAACAGATATCCAAGGAGGAGGAACCCCTATCCGAGGAGGGAAATGAAATAACAAGCTATTAGATACAAGATGTAGAAAGAACTCAAATAGGTAGACCAAAATGCAAGCGCCTTTTGACTTTCTTCTTCAAGCTTCATCAACGAATTACAAAGGTTGGGACAGCAAAGGCACGAAATCATGCACAATTACAATCAACCAACGAACTCTCATCCAAGAGTGAACAAATATTCACTTTCAAAGTTGTTGGAAACAATGGCACAACAATTTTGGATAGCAAGTAAAGGTTAAACAAACAATGAGCCCAAGGCTCTTATTTATAGAACTCAAAGGAGTGGGAAACCCCAAAATCTCCTTGAGTTAACAATGAGTTCTTACCAATCAATTAGCAAGATTTATTCCTAAAAAGGGGGAACAAGTAGTTAACTGGAAGACTACTTCAGTTAACTGAAAGTAAACAAAGAGTCAACTGGAAACTACTTTAGTTGACTGAAAGCAAACTAAAAGTGAACTTTAATGTAAAGGATCCCTCCAAAATAGACATCCACATTTAGTGGAGATCCAAGATCCAAAAATTATGGAAGCCAATTAGACATCCTTAATTAGTGGGATCTGACAATGCATGATTTATGGGATATGGAGTTAACTTGGAAAGGGGAATCAAGTTAACTCCAATTACATTTGATGTCATCTTGAGTAGACTTGGAAAGAAGCATCAAGTCAAACTCAAGTATCATAAATGCCACTTGGAGGGTGTAGGACGCCCTTCTTTGGTGCTTTTACAACTCACCATTAATCAGTAGTGTTTCTATCCATTCGTTGACTTCATCATCCTCTGGGGAGTTAATACTCTGCAGAATGATGACGTGGCGTTTGAGCATTACTTCCCTTGTTGTGAGCTGATTTCCGAAGTCTATACACTGAAATGCTGCCTCTTCGAACTTGGTTGATAAAGCTGCCACCTTGGCTAGCTTGCAACCATCTGGATCATCAAGAAAGGTACTGTAGATGACGTCTTTGAACTGATTCTGTACAGTGACCATCTTGATGTATTCTCCTCCCTCATGCTGATATTCCATGGGAGGGAATGATATCACCAACATTCTTGCAAAGTTGATAATAGTGGTGACCACTCGTCTGTAGTCAATCAACTCTACCGAATGAGTGTCGTAGGCTTTCACCTTGTACGCCAGCTGTTCTTTCCAAGCAAAGAGATGTTGCTTGTTTTCCTCAGAGTAGACTAATTGATATGCCAATTGCAAGTCTGCAATTGTGCTCTCATCTTCTAGCCTCTTTTCTGCCATTCTTTGTTCTGATTGCTAGATCTTTGCACGAAGTCCATGTGCTCTATCCCATAATTGGTATAGATTTGCCAGTATACATCTACCTTTGAGAACAAACTCTTCCACTTGATCTCTCAAGTGTTTGCCGTATGTTATCAATTGCTGATGATTCTGTTCTGCGGGGAGATCTAGCAATCCTGCTGGTAAGGCTGAGACGTTTGGGGTGCCATGCATCAAGCTATAAATGTATGACCTCAGTTGCTGATTTTTAGACTTTAAGGCTGCTTTTTCTTTTCCATCCTTGGCCATTCTTTCTTGTGCGCTCACCGAAGCTATTCTGAGAAGGTTTGCCTCCACTTGTTGTGTAGTCTTCCCGAGGTTAAGTTTAGACAATGTATAGTCTTCTACTTGTACCTCGGTTATGCTTTTCTCTATTGGTGGGGCAACAATCTTTATGATGAGTTCACAATTTGCATTCCTTTCTATGTGAACTTGCTTCTTCAACTTCTTCACTGGCATGTCTTGTGGGACGTGGTCGAATTCAGTGAAGTCAAGTTCATAGGAGGGTTTTTCCCTCTTTCTTCCTAAGAAGCCTTCAAACCAAATGGAATCTCGGCTAACTTCACTAGGAGGAGGAATATGGGGCCCTTGAATGCCCCATGTGTGAGACTGTGTTGGAGCAATGTCTCTCAGTGGCGAGTCCAAGTCAATGAAGACTTGCGACTGCTGTGATGGTGGTGATGTTGGCGGCTCTGTTTCCATAACAGGCACCGTTTCTGCTGCTGCTTCTACTGACTCTGCCTCTTCCGGTATTGGCTCTTCAACAACTATTGCTACTGGCTCTTCAGCGACAACTTCTGTTGGTTTTGGGGTAGCAATCTCTATTACTTGCTCTGGGGCAGCAATATCCATGGCTATTTCAGGACTGTGTGTGGCTTTCTCCACATGTGTCCTCTGTGTTATGGGCTTTGTAGGCTTCGACATCCTCATCCCTTGGGGAGGATTGCACCACTGCTTCTGCCTAGGCTTCTTTCTTGAAGTGGAAGGTGGCGTAGACTGAACCTGTGGCGGCTCTGTTCTGTGAGGTACCACCTTCCTTGATTTCTTGCTATCGAGATAGAGTAAGCTATTTCTAACAACTCTACTCGTCCTCTCCTCTATAGACGTGTTGTCCTTGGCATACCAATCCACTCTTGGGAGTGGTTGGGAGTCAACTGAATCTATGAAGAATGAGGGGAGAATGACTTCCCCTTCATCGTCAGATAAGCCCTCGATGTCTGCTGACATAAAATCAGCAATTTGCGGGAGCCTGAACCTGCTATAGTGCCTTCTTCGCACTTCATACTCATCTTGACAATTTACCCAATAATCTTCCATAGAAGATTTATGTGACGAGTGTTGCTCGAGATGCGCAGCATAGAGCCCTCTGGGATCATAGGACCTTCTCTCAATGAGGTACTTGAGATTAAGCCTCACCGTTTCTTGACTCATCATCTTAGCATCTGCCGCGAACCTGCATCTATAGAGTCCCATTTCAACGGGAAAGTTTACAGCTGCCTTCTTCTTCAAGCGTAAGTAAACGTGAACCTCAAACAACTGCCTTAGGAATTCCATGAAGACTACCCTATCTGAAGGGTACCGTGGCATCATGGTTGGGTGACCAATGTAGCCATACACATGTATGTAGGAGAATGTAGGGAATTGGATGAACCAATCTGCCCAATCCGCTATTGCCTCTCTGGCTGTTTGTGAAAAGCGTACGTGCATCTCATGGTCTAGATCTCGTATGGTGTGCATGATGAAGTGATCACTTGTTCTTTTGAAGTGTCGCTCTGCTTGAGTAAACTCAAGACGTGTAAAGTGCTCATGAACCTTCTCCACACCTAAGGTTCCCACATTGTTTAATATCCTGAAATCGCCTTGGAAGGAAATCAGGTATACCAGGTAAGAACACATGTGAAACCTATGAGCTTCTAGATACCCGGTGATCTGTTGATGGAGCATGTCACTAATCAGAGTGGCCCAGTCATAATGTTCCCTCTTACCAATGATTTTTGCAATGACATAATACATCCATGATTGGAATTGATTGCTATCCTCTTGTCTAGTGATTCTATTGAGTAGAGTGATTAACACTGCATACTCATCTTTTCATTCTCCGCGTCCAACCAACTTAGGCAAGTTGCTCTTGGCTACTTTCAGCCATTATCCCTCAACATTTTCTCTTGGCTGCTTCAAATGCGTTAGGGCATGGTGGAATATCAAAACACTTTTCTATATCCTTGGGCTTTAGACTGCAAACGACCCTCCCATCCACTGCTCTGATTTCTCTCGTGGTAGGATTGTAATGCTTAATACAAGCAATTACAAGCTCCACACTCTGTAATGTGATGGGGATGGATGCAGCCTGTAGCAACCCAAATTCTTCAATGTTTTGCAACATGATCTGGTTCATGCCCTCTAGGTCTTCTAGATCAACTACGGGGCTTACTTGATGCAAGTTTGTGTCAGTCGTTTTCAGGTAATCATGGTACAAGGCCGTCTTGGTCTTGTATTATATCTGAGAGAACTGCATCCTGAATAACTTAAAGATTGACTGCAAACTTGACCTTGTTCTGACAACTTTTGGAAACCCCTGAAAATAGCGCCCTGCCGAGAAGTATTTTTCCGGAAAAAATCTGGCACATGGGTTTTGTTCGTGCTTCAATGCTGAACAAACCCAGTTCCTCAGAATTTTGATTCTGAAACTTTTTCGGAAAAACCCCCAAAAATAGGGGCAGCAAGTTTGCTGATTCTGGAAAATCTGACGAGATGGGTTTCACTGGAAAATTATGCTGAATCTGCCCAGTTGATTAGATCTGATGTAGCCTGCAACTTTGTGTGACATGCAAGAAAACCTAAGACAAGAAGAGAGGAAGTAGATAGAAGATGGATTGGAAGTTTTTTATCTGACTCCCTGAGAAAATCTATCTCTGAATCCAACCTCAAATTAGCAATCTTCTTCTGTTTTAGATCTACAAGAAATATCGAAGAATAGACAAAAACCTTGGCCAGATCTATAAATGGCGTCCTTGACAGCTTATGGTTGTTCTTGATCATCAACCTGCAATGAAATAATGAAGTGAGACGCCTATACCTTGATTATATAGACTTAAGCCTTAGATCCACAAGTTTGGGAACTTAACTCATGATCAAAAGTTGATTTGGCTTGATCTGAAGTTCAAAAAGGTGATTTCCACTGATCGTGGAGCAAGTTGGCCAAGTTTATCTCAAAATATCTTGACTTTAGTCAACAATTTTGCCTTTGACCTTTTCTAGGCATCCCTTTTGAGTTTTGCAAGTTTTTTACTATTTTCTCTGTTGAATGACCCCAGTTTGATCCTGAATCCAAATTGATCTGTTGATCCTGAGCTATTGTTGGTACATTCATTGTCGAGCTGGAGATAAACTGAAGAGAAGTTCTTGGGAGGCAATAGGCTGAAAAGCTGAGTTTGTGGCTTGAAAAGAAAGGGCGCTTTTGCCTTTGCCTTGGTGGTTTTTTAGTATTTGTTCTTCAGCCTTTTGAATTGACCTCTCATGCCTTGATTTGGATTTCTCGTTGATCAAAAAATCAGATGATCTCGTTTGATAGTTCATTAGGTAGCTAGCTCCGTTTCGTCGAAGATGACTGGAGTTGGAAAACTCACAAGTCAATTTAGGGTTCCTTTATTCAAGGGCGTCCCTCAATGAAAAGGGCGCTTTTTCCTTTTGCACAGTGATTTTCACCTTTAAAGATGCTCCAGTTTGATCTTAATTATCTGTTGATTGCTTTGCTAGATGCCTGCGTTGATGATTACATTGTCGAGGTTGACTTTGACTGAGCAAACCGTCTTGGGAGGCTTTCAGGCATTTGAGATCATCTGAAGTTCCAAAAAGAAGGGCGCCTTTCCTTGGAAAGGGCGCTTTTTACCTTGATCTTCACATTTGACAGCCATTTCTTGATACTTCGTCAACTGCCTCGTTTTGCTCTACTGACGGTCACTGGCGATCACTTTGTCAGATAATCTTGCTGATTATTTCGTTGTTGAGCTAGCAGGAGAACACTGAGGATGACTGCCTTGGATGAGTCAACAGGATGCATTTGACCCTTAAGAATCAAGGGCGCCCCTGTCTAAAAAAGGCTCTTTTTGCTTCGTGAACTGACTTCTCCTTCGTAACATTTTCAAAGTTAGTCAAATTTTGACCTTTTCTGGAAACGAGAATCTCCTTCATAGAACAACATCATTTTAGACCTTTTTCGCCATGGTTGCATCGTTGAAGCTTTTGAAGCTTTGCTTTCAGCACCTGGTACTGGCCAATCTGCCATTAATGGCTGCGGAGCTCCTAACTTTGTTCCTGAAAAACAAAAATAGACCCACCAGAGTAAAACGTGTCTTTTGATGATTCTGACTTGAACAATGTGATCGTGAAGTCATTTAATCCTATCAAAATCATTTTCAATCATTTCCAGGAAGGTCCTATTTTCGGGGGTTACCCTGAAAATAGGGGTATAAAACCCTGATTTTCAAATTTTCAGAAATTTGCACGTGTTCCTTGACAAAAACCGACAAAGACCTTATATTTGGTTTGACCTAAAACAGACTTTTGACAGCATTTTAACAAGATTTAGCTCAATTTATACAAAATTCCAAAAATTTATTTTGGGTACAACAATGTCTACTCTTAAGCATTCTTCCAGCTGCCACATACGCTGCTGCATTATCTGCGATGACTTGCATGATATTAGCAATCCCCACCTCCATCACAACTTCTTCCAACAACGTACACAATGTATTTGCAGTTTTTATCTTGTTGGAAGCCTCCACCGACTTCCAAAACACAATCACCTTTGGAAGCAACCAAAAAATTAAGGATGGTGTGGTTTCTCCCATCCGTCCACCCATTAGAAAGAATGGAGCAGCCATATTTCTTCCATTTATTTTTTTGCTATTCCACCACATGCATTGCCCTTTCAGTTGCATTTGTGAGCAACTTGCAAGTACAAAGTAAAATAATTAAATAAGTACAAAATTGTAAGTTTTAAACAAAAAATAGCTTGAATTCAACATAAATAATAAATTAATTTCAATTTTAAATTAAAGAACATAAACTTAGCATAAAAATTAAATTGACTTACCTCCCACTCAAATCTTTGCGAGAAGGTGGCTTGTAGCCTTTTTCCGCAAATGTCAATGCAGTGACCATATTGTGCCAATAGGGACTACTTGCCACATTGAATGGTATGTTATTGAAATACCAAAAATCAACACATGCCATGTTGCCATGTTGATGCACCTCCTTGTTTCACCCTGTAGCCTCCAATGATGTTTGTGCTCCTGGTGTGTTTCTTGGCAGAAAAAAACTCTGTGGGTTGCGTGAAGATGAAGGTGGTGGTGGCACTGGCACTCTACTCAAACTAGAGGAAATGGGGGGCCTAGAGGATGGTGTGGCTGTGGTTGTGGCGGCTGTGCTATGATGGCGAATTTGTGGACCACGAAGAGAGCCCACAATGCCAATAATATCTACATCCTCATCTGACTCTATCTCCATGTGCTCGGCCCCGTGCTCTTGTGTTTGACCATGGGCATGTGCATGTCCATTGGCTATGGTTGCTGCTATGGCTATTTTTGCGCTCTCTGCATTTTTTGTTCCTCGGCAAGTGAAAGTAGGGCAAGCATCTCTCTTCTAATCTCTTCTTTGGGCTGCCCACAAGCCTTGGCATCATGCTAAGGAATGCCTGCTAGATGGTATTTGAGGTGATTTATGCATCCATGATATGTATTTCTGCACTCACTGCAAACAACTGTTCCACGTACGAGCCCTCTGATAGCATATTTCCATGTAGGGTCTCTAGCCCCCGGAGGACGAGTGCCTAGAACCCATGATGATGGTGAGGGAGGGGAGGAACTTGATGGGGCGGGGGCGGAACCTAATGTTGAAGCAGAGCCAAAAGCCATTATAGTGTGTATTCAATGATCAATGATCAATCTACACATTCAAAAAATATGTACAACATATTAGTTTTTTAATACAAAAAAATTTAAAAAACAACCTAAATCATTAAAACTTAAAAAATCTAGAGCTAAATTTGATTTAAATTGATACAAATGTGTTCAAATGAATTACAAATTAACATTATTAACTAATCTTATCATTCTACACAATTAATGAACCTGTTAGTCGTATATCTTTACTTTGTTGTCGGCCGTAGTCGGCCTTGGTCATAGTCGGCCAATTGCTAATAAAGCTATAGATTAGTAAGAATAATAATGTCATGTACTTTCGGGTAATTATGTCCGGATTAAGGTTAATGTTAACGTTGTTACGAAACGTCGTGTCGGTTGGTTATCTAACCATCGCCGAATGTTATATGTAGTCTGTTGGGATAGTCGGGAGATAGTTATGAGTTATGTGCCGATGGTTATATTGTTAAGCATTGTGATACTCTGGATTGTACATGATATTTCTGATAATGAATAAAGCTTTTGGTGTTGAAACATGTTATCTTTCTAGTTTACTGTTTTATTCTATATTCTGCACATGACTAGTTTGCTAGTAGTACGTAAGATTTGAATTACATTCCGTAGGCAAACATTTGGCGCCGTTGCCTGAGCGGACTAGGGCATCACTCGTCATGGCAGCGTAATGGGTCAGCCGGCGGAAGAACCTGTAAATGCTAATGAGGAACGGGAAGACCTATTGACTGAAGATTTTATCAACTTGTGGAAGATATCTTTACGAGATCACGTACGTAGGGAATCCCACAGACGGGAGATCCCTGAGGAAGTTATCTGGGATAGGTTGGAAGTGAATGACGAGGTGAAGCGCCTCCTGAGTCGTTTGCCCGGATTGCTGGCCCGTCATTTCATTATTCTGCAAGACTTGCGAGAAGAAGAGGATCGGGAACATCGAAGGCAGCAAATACTGCAGCGCTACGAAGAGCGAACTAAACAAGAAGAAGAAGAACGAGAGACTAGCTGGAGACGTACATCCGATAGTCAGCAATGATTGCTTGAACATATTTTAAATGCCCGTACGACCGAACAAAGACAAGAATCGAGTACCTGATGGGCACGAGACTGAGGAAGAAAAGGTTCGGCGATCACTCAGACTACAAGAACAAGAAAACCGGCAAAGAAGACTGAAGCAAGCCGGTAAGGAATTGGATGAGGATTTAATTGAAATAAATCAAAGCATTAAAAGAACATATGAAAATCTGACAAGAATAGACACATCCATTGGGCGAGCACACCAAAGTTTGACAAAAGGAAGGGACGGAGAACCCTTCGGCACCCTTTACGTAGGAAGGTATGATCCTTATGAGAACGAAGATGAATTAAGTGGTAGCATCAGACGTTTTCGGGAGTTGTCCTTGTCAGACAACAACGAACGCCTAACGAGTGGAAGATCAGAGCCCAATACCCCAAGGCGGAGAGAGTACCAAAGGGAACCCCAGGAGACTCAAGGTGTCGCGGACGTTGAGGAACGACGTGGGAGTGACTCGTACGTGGCTGAGAGTGCAAGTGACACACCAGAACGTAGCGAGGAAACCAGTCTAATCGGGTCCAACACAAGGAGGACAGCGGGGAACGATGGCTCATCCGGAGCGGCAAAAGCTGCTGAAGTTCATGGGGAATGGGTCTGAAGATCCCATACGGCACTGTAAGACATGTGAGACTATTTGGATAGCCAGTGGACAGGATGATCCCGACCAGTGGCTAAAAGCATTTCCAGCGACACTCAGAGAGAGTGCCATTGATTGGTACTCTGAATTGGATCAAGCACAGAAAGCTACATGGAGGTTATTTAAGAAAGCTTTCCAGGAGGAGTTCAAACTTCTTTGAGATGACAGTGAGATTGTTGCGGAGATATACAATACCAAGCAAGGAAAGCACGAGAGTGTGCAGACCTACAACCGAAGACTCAAAGATTTATTGGGGAAATTGGAGGCACAACTGGCCGATGGGTTGAAGAAAAGATGGTTCATCGAGGGCTTGCTTCCATCATTAAGGAAGAAAATGAAAGTCGTACCTCCTTTGTCATACGCCGAAGCATACAATCGAGCAATGGACATAGAAAGTGAAAATAAAACATCCTCCCGAGGGAAAAAGAAGACAAACGACGAGGAGAGTACGGACGACAGCGACGGTGAATCCAAAACTGTACAAGCACTCAGGAAAGATATGATGAGAATGATGAAAGAATTGAAGGCCGACAAGGAGAGTACGAGAGAAGCTAGAGAACTGTGGTGTACGAACTGCAATGCGGAAGGTCACACGAAGGCGAAGTGTCCCAAGAACTTATTCTGCGATATCTGCCAAGTGATGGGACATTCCGTCAAGGAATTCCCATACAACTTAAAAGCCAAAAGTGCACAAGTACTCTTCACTCATGGAGAGTCGTCAACACCGCGGAACACACCACCAAAGCCCCAGTACAATAGCAATGCATCCCCTGGAGGTTACCGAAGCAATAGAAGTCCGAGAAACATGATACAGTCCGATGCAAAAGGGAGGCCTATGATCCAATGCAGGAAGTGCAACGAATGGGGCCACTTCGCTAGGGACTGCCAGAACGGTCAAGGTTCGGGAGGGAGATTGTGTAAGTGGTGTGGACTAGGCGATCATGAAGATAACGAATGCCCTAAGCAAAAGGGTATCCACATGCTGGAAGTAGAAGAACAAGAGGTACTGGCGATCACTAGAGCACAAGTAAAAAATGCCACTTACCTAGATCCATGTATGGAGAAACAAAGGATGAAGGAAGCAAAAACCGAAGTGGAACTAGCGATGGCGAAGGAAAACAAAGTACCTTTGGAGAAGCCAGGAGCCTCTCGGCGGTCGGAGGCGGAAACCAACATTGTACAGCAGGTACTGCAGACCACCATACCGATCAAAGTAACTGACCTTCTCCAGACTATGCCGCAGTTGGGACTGGCGATCACAAACATCGTCGGGGATGGCAAGCAACCGCAATCGGAGGAACGAAGGCAAGAATTGATACCAGAACTGCCACCGTACGGTGAACAAACAATCGAGCCAGTATTGCTCATAGCGAACATCGGGAAGATGCCAGCGGTCGTGCATATGGAGATCAAAGGGAATATCTTGACAAATACTATCGTCGACGGAGGATCGGGAGTCAACGTACTACCTGAAGACACATGGAAGAGTCTTGGGAAGCCTACACTTTGGCCGCCGACATTCCAACTGGTGGGCGCTGATCAACATGGTATCAAGCCGTTGGGAACACTGATGGCGCAGAAGGTGACGATCAGCACACAACAGTTTTTGCTAAATTTTGTCATCCCATTACAGAGGATAGCATACGATGCACTACTTGGGAGAGGATGGCTGATCGCCACGAAGGCAAATCATAATTGGAAGAGGAACACACTCTCGATCGAGAACAACGGGTGAAAGTACGTCATTGACTTGAAGACCCAGGCCGTGAGCGAAGAATTGGCTTCCTATGGATTTGAATCGGATGGAGGTGAGTCGGATGTGGACGAAGGAAGGAAAGCTATGGAACCGAATACTGAAGGCGTACTTGAACTCGAGAGTTGTTCGGAGGACGAGACAAGCTCACTGAATGGCTTATTTCATTGGCAGATGGAAGACTATGAAGTGTTCCATCGAGAGTGTAACATGCTACAAATCGGGGAAATCAAGGAAGAAGAGAAACAGGGAAGGCCCAGCCAAACATTTCCGGCCGAGAATGGAGAGTACAAAGAAAGAGTATCAAAACTGGACGATACACCAGTCCACAAATCCGAACAGGTACGAGATGAAAAAATTGTGTTGGTGTTAGAAAAGAGAAGAGAGAGGAGATGAGAGAGAAAATAAACAAAAATTGAAAAAATTAAAGATAGAAGAGAAAAAATTTAAAAGGCATAAAAAAATGGAGGATCGGAGAATGAATGGAGAAAAACAAAGAAAATGCAGTAGAAAGGAGAGAGAAAACGGAAATAAAAGAAACATGGATCACAAGTTAAAAGGAATTAAAGAGAGAGAAAGAATGTTAAGTGGGAAAAATAAAAGTATTAGAAAGACAAATATATTATATGGAGTTTTAAAAAATAAAAGCAATGGACTTCTGGTAAAAGCAAAACCGACCAAGGAAAGAGAACAAAAAATTAAAATTAAGGTTAAAGTGCGAATTGTGACCCTCATTCGCCAAGGAAAGAAAGCCACCGAAGGAAGTAAAAATCGACGAAGTATTAAAAGAGCTAAAGTGCGAAATAGCCGAATCTTAGACAAGGAAGATAAAGTGCGACCTTTGAGAACACTCGGCATGAAGATAGTGACGTATAGGAGGACGAAGGTACGGCATCAGAAATTTCATACTTAGCATAAATTGCCAGATAAGGAATTCGTACGGCATCTCAAGTACCTCAAGGCCGTATGAGGGTCTAATAAAGCTTTTCAAGTCATACGGCAAGGGTTGATTCCTTCATCCACTGGGCACAACTTGTTTCCTCTGATCATACGGCAATCCCTTTGGTCTTTTGAGGTCGTACGACAATTCTTTTGGTCACTAGAAATCATACGGCAATCACAAGCTCTTCATTCTTCATTCCTTTGGTCACTGGAGGTCGTACGGCCATTGCAAGTTGGAATTAGTGCTAGGTTCTACATTGTACGACCATTGCAAGTTGGAATTAGTGCCAGGTTTTACATCGTACGGCTTTGTCACTCTCAAGTTCTTGGCATCGTACGACTCTCAGAAGATTTCCAAATCATACGGCTTCCTCATTCACCAACATTTCACAGCGTACGGCTTCATCATTCTCAGATTTGCCACATCGTATGGCCCTCTTCTTGTCAAAAATTTCAGGTCGTATAGCATCCAGGCTATTCTCAAGTCGTACGGCATCATCCAGATTATTTGCAAGTCATACGGCATCTAGGAGAGATCTACATCGTACAATATTTAGCATCTTCTCAATTCGTACGGAGTCATGAGGTGGTCAAGAAGGTCGTATGACATCCTTACATCGTACGACATTTAAAAGAGATCTTAATTGTACGACATTTACAGGGGAACTTCATCGTACGACATTCACAGAGTCTGCATATTGTAGGAACTTCACTAGTTATCCAAGTTGTACGACATTGCAATTTAAGGGTCGTACGGATTTTTATCTTGGTTAAGGAACACTCAGCAATTCTTCACATCATACGGTGTACTAAGAACTCATTGGTCGTACGACATCTCCAAGATTAGGCCGTACGACAGTTTTTAATCCCTCAAGGCGTACGGACAGAGTAGGAGAGAGAAGCCGTAAGTAGCGCGACAGGGAGCGCGCCAGGGGCGCTGCCCCTGGACCCCGCGAGGGGCGCTGCCCCTTGACCCCGCTGGGGGCGTTGCCCCCAGACCCCCGCAAGGGGCGCTACCCCTTGACCCCGCTGGGGGCGTTGCCCCCAAACCCCCATCAAATTTATTGGAATTGTCCATTTGCAATATAGCCAGCCAACGTAGTACAGTTGGCAGCCGAGCAAATGAGAGTGACAACTCTCGAGAAGTTAGCAGAAAGGGATAGAGTATTGGGTCAGTTGATAGAAAATGATACCTAGGTGGCCGATGCACATCGACTTTCAGCACAGAGGGAGAATCAATTACACGAAAACGACGAGGAGTTGGCATTTTTTATTTTCAGTCGTCTGGAAGACGACTACTTTGTAGGGGGGGATGATGTTAGTCGTATTTCTTTGCTTTGTTGTCAGCCGTAGTTGGCCTTGGTCGTAGTCGGCCAATTGCTAATAAAGCTATAGATTAGTAAGAATAATAATGTCATGTACTTTCGGGTAATTATGTCCGGATTAAGGTTAATGTTAACGTTGTTATGAAACGTTGTGTCGGTTGGTTATCTAACCACCGCTGAATGTTATATGTAGTCTGTTGGGATAGTCGGGAGATAGTTATGAGTTATGTGCCAATGGTTATATTGTTAAGCATTGTGATACTCTGGATTGTACATGATATTTTTGATAATGAATAAAGCTTTTGGTGTTGAAACATGTTATCTTTCTAGTTTACTGTTTTATTCTATATTCTGCACATGACTAGTTTGCCAGTAGTACGTAAGATTTGAATTACATTCCGTAGGCAAACAGAACCTAGGTCTAAAAATTTCAAAAAATAGTGAAAAAAATGAAAAAAATCAGCAAAAATCAACAAAAGATTGTGATAATCTTGTTTTTTGGATTCTAATGAAAAAAATTGTTTCTTTGTGCTCTATCATGTCTTTTTTTCAATTTGGAATGAGTATTTTGCAAGAAGAATGAAAGAAAATGATTAATCAAAAATAAAAACCCTACCTGTGAATCGAATTTCCCTTGAAAATCCACACAAAATGGTGTTTGAATCCGCTCTCCTCGATGGCAAATCGTTGGAAATGATCTCTCCTTGCTTTGGGGGGGTTTTAGCTCTCCACACAAAGTTTTAGATGCTTTTGAAATGAAATAAAACATAAAAATGACGTTTTGTACCTTTTGAGCTTGCGCAACCGAGTTTTTCGCTCGGACTCACGAGTTTTTTTCGAGTACTCGCCACAAAAAACTTGCAAACTTGAAAAAACTCGTTTCCCTGAGGTTGGTGAGTAAACCTCAAAAAAACTCGCGAGTTTTTGAAAACTTGTCGAGTTCTCTGCAAGTGTGCCAACTATGATTCAGTCAATTATCTAAATATAATATTATCAAGAAGTTATGTTTTCAAAGTAGATTTAGGCCTCTATGAATAGGAAGATGGATAAAAGTTTGCCTTTGAGTAATCGAAGAAAAATGTAGGCTGATAATGTTAGAAGGCTTCTTAAAACTGGGGCATGGGTATTGTGTTGATGTATTCAATAATCATTGAGTGCTTGAATTTACTATTTTGGAGGATATAAATTGCTTTATTATCAGAATATGGAGTTTTGTAGGTGAAGAGCTCACATGTATTGCATTTTGTGGCATGTATTTTTATCATTTTGTGAATATTGTGACTAGTTTAACATTTGGAATGGCAAGCAGCCCTGCACAAATGGAATGTTTGCTCAAGGATTTGGATGTTGAGACAACAGATCACATCAGAATACTAAAGCTTGCATGGTAAGTCAAATGCATTTTGATTTATTCATTCTTACAGTTGTATTTGGCATTTTGGATTATGATTAGCCAACTTCTATTACAGGAAGATGCAAGCTGCAAGGAGGGGTTATTTTACATTGGTATGTGTTGATTAAATTTATAAAAGTGAAAATGGCTGTACAGGTTTCTAATACACTTTATCCTCAATAAATCCTTTTCACTCTTCTGTTGTTCTTGTTGTCTGAGGTACAGGAGGAGTGGCTCAGAGGCCTTAAAACATTGAAAGTTAACACCATTGGCAAGTTGAAGAATGTGCTTGCTGAATTAGAGCACGAGGTATATGGAAACTTGCAAACTATTTAAGGTTGCCCAATATATCAATGGGATTAGGAAGGAAATCATAAATTCATAAGACATGGTTAATCTGTTTTTCCCCTACTAACATTTACCTGTATGCTGATACTGTTAAGAATATGCCATACGACCAGTTATATCAATTCCATAATTTTTCATTTGGGTACTATATGACAGGTATTTAGTTTGTTATTTTTTGAATGTTTAATTTCATCCAAATATCAAGGTTGGCTTTCTTACTTTTAATCAGTTTTGTCCTAAATGTTTTTCTTACAGAGACAAAATACTTTTTGGAAGTGGAAAGAGTTTGTCCATTGCTGAAGCTGGTACTAGGACATCAATATCCTTTTCATACTGAATCTATGGTGGAATTCCTAAAGGTGTGCTGGTCATTTTGTAATGAATCTCCAACCTGTTTTTTGTAGTTATCAAACAAATGTTCACAGACACCTTAGTATTTTTTTCCACCAATCTTATGTTATTTTATCTTAAAGGGCGGCATACATTGCTACACTTTATTACAACAATAAGATCTTTTGAACACATGTTTGTAGACACTTCAGAAAAGAAAGATTTTTAAATCTACCTTTTTGAGGAATTTTTGGCATCAATATTCAAAACTAGATATCATACGCATAAACCCTCAGTCCTAATAAACTTCATAGTCAATGGAATCTTAAAACATAGAATACAAATGGCAACAAATAGTAAGGAAGGTTAACATTAACAATGAACACAAAACAGAAAATAGCATAGAAACATAACTCAGAAATTTATTCTGGGAAAATCTTTTCTTGTAAAAATCCTAGCCTTCAAATTCATGCAACTCACGATATTAACTCAATAAGGAGAATACAAACAGAGTAAGATTTTTACATGCACCTTGAATGGTCTATGCCCATATTCTAAAGGAGTTCCAGCAGCCAATGCCAACACTTAGTAATAGACTAAGGAGCTTCAAGATGGAATCCACTTGTCAACACCCAAGGAAGGGGTTTAAGTTAAGATTCTTCAACTCCCAAGAATCAATCTAACGTACATGTAAATCCTTTTTCATCATAGCTTTTCTTACACTTGTAACTCCCTTCATCATAGATTCTCTTACATGTATCCTTGTAACTCCCTTCATGCTTTTATAGAGTAACTTACATTGTATGCCCAACATTCCAAGGGGTGAGTTGTGTTGTCCCAGGAATCTCATGGATTCCTCCAATGTGGTGACCCATTCCATTACAGCCAAAAATTGCAACATATTAGAATAGTAAAATATTTACAAGGCTTTTAAGCTATGTTGCAGGGTTCGTACCCACAGGCCTCGAACCCGGTTCGGGTACGAACTTGGTATGGGTTCGCCTGTGGGTACATGCTGGGTACGCACAGGGTGCGTTCCTAGCCCTGTGGGTTCGCCCGGGTGCGCGCAAGCGTGCACTCGAGTGAACCCATAGGGCTGGGCACGCATCCTGTGCGTATCCAGCACGAACCTGGCCCAATGGTGCGTGGACTCGGGGGTACCGGCCACGTACCCGGGCGTACCTGGGAGAACCCACAGCCCAACACTTAAAAAGTGTGCCCAAAGTCAAATAAAAAACAATTTTTTTATTATTATTTTGCCTCTTAACCCTAAAACGACCCAATATGAGGCCTTTCAACACTAAAACATTTCATTTTTACCTCTCATTTTGCTCTCACCATATTTTCTCTCCATCTTAGCATTTTGAAGGGAGGTGATTGTATTCGAAGGAGATCGATTGTGGAGTGGCAAATAGCTTCTACAAAGGAGATTTAAGTGTTTAAGGTATGCATTTAAATCCTATTCTTTAATCTTTTGATGAATTTTTTTAAGTTTCTTAGTTTTTGATAGATTTTTTCAAGTTTGTGAAGAAGATTTTCAAGTATATATATTTTTTTTCATTTTTTTTATAGATTGCAACAATGGCCAGTAGTCAAAGTTCAGTGGGTGGGAAGGGAAGCCAAAAGTTCAAAATTGATAAAGGATCTCCTTTATGGAGTCATACCACAAGAATTTCACAAATTCCTGGAGGTGGGGGGTTTGTTTGGAAGTGTAATTTTTGAAATACACAATATGATAGCTCCTATTACCGAGTGAAACTTCATTTTATGGGCCCTGTTGGTAAAGGGATTAATATGTGTGAGGGCCCATATAAGAAGGGGTTGTCTGCTGTACAAATAGCAACATTTATAAAAGAACAAGAAGATGCTGACAAATTGGTTGCAAGAGGAAAACAAAGTAGTTATAGTTCCGGAAAGAAAAAAACAACAACATTACCCACTTAGACAGTTAGGCCCTCTAGACGTCCCTTCTTGTCTATACCCTCTACGGAAGAAGAAGATGAAGAACCACAAACCACCACCCGCAAGAGAGGTCCATTAGAGAAGGCATTTAAAATGGAGGCAAGAGATATTGCTGAAGAAATCTATAGAGGCCCAACTAAAACCAATTAGAGATTCTTGGGTTGAAATAGGTGTATCTATTGTTTCCGATGGATGGAAAGATTGCAAAAACTGTCCATTGATTAATGTTATTGCAGTGTCCCCCAAGGGGGCAATGTTTTTGAGGGCGGTTGACTGTGAAGGGGAAGTGAAAGATGCAGAGTTCATTTCCAAGATTCTCATTGACTCCATTAAGATGGTGGGTAGTGAAAATGTTGTCCAAGTAATTACGGACAATGCAAAAGTTTGCAGGGCTGCAGGTGCTTTGGTAGAGGCTAGATATGAGCACATCTTTTGGACACCGTGCACTGTACACTCCCTCAATTTGGTGATGCAAGCAATTGGCAAAAAAAAAGAGTGGGTGAAAGAAATATACCAGGAGTCTGCGGAGATCCCGATGTTTGTGACAAACCATCATATGTCACAAGCAATTTTCAGAACTTTTTCAAGATTGGAATTGTTGAAGGTAAATTTAATTTATTTACTTTCATTTATGTCATGTTTTACATAATTGAATAAAATAATTTTTGCATTATTTACATATTTTAAATGTTTTATTAACTTACTATTAACATGTTCTTAGGTTGCCGAGACCCGGTTTGCATCTCACACAATTGTTCTGAGACGACTTGTGAAGGTGAAAGATGCATTGAGTCAAATGGTTATTAGCAACCAATGGGGTATATGGAAGCAATCAAATTCAGAGAGGGCCCAAAAGGTCAAGGCATTGATCTTGCATGACGATTGGTGGGATCGTGTGAATTATGTATTGGAGTTCACCGAACCTATCATGTCTATGCTTCGGTTTGCTTGATACAGATGAACCATGCTTGGGGGATGTCTATGATAGCATGGACACAATGTTGGAAAAAATAAAAATAGAAATACAAAAAAGAGAATGATCCTGAAGACACCTTGTACAAAAGGGTGGAAGCAATTGTTCTTCATCGTTGGAACAAGATGACAACTCCATTGCACCTCCTTGCATATGCCCTATCTCCGAGGTACTATACCACTGAAGTACTTTCTATCCCAGGGAGAATACCGCCATATAGAGATTCTGAAGTTGCTAATGGGTATAAGAGGGCATTTAGTAGAATGTTCAGTGATCCAGAAGTGCAGACAAGTGTCATGAGAGAATTTGGAATGTTTATCTCAGGAAAAAATCATACCCCTTCTGTTGTTAGAGACCAATACAAAATGGATGCTCTTACATGGTGGTACCTCCATGGTCAAGATTATATGTACCTCCAACCTCTTGCAATCAAGATCCTCTCACAAGTTTTTTTTTTTTTGCCACTTGTATTGTAGAATTTAAAACTTAACATTCTTGAATTTATCTTGCATTTTTTATTTTTAATTTTGTTGGTTTTCTCTCCAGGTTGCAAGCTCTTCTACCACTGAACGGAATTGGAGTACATACTCGTTTATCCACTCAGTGAAGCGTAACCGGTTGGCTGCAAAAAGAGCTGAAGACTTGGTGTATATTCATTCCAATTTGCGTTTTCTATCACGTAAGGATCCTCAATACAAGCAAGGGGCAGCGAGGTTTTGGGATGTAGCACCCGAGTCTAATGACTTGGATGCAACCATTCAGGATCTTGCTAGAGCCACTATGGATGATGTGGGTGATATTGATGACATATCACATGGTGTTGGATCCGCTTTGGGTTCAAATGATGATGATTTTGAAGTTCAAACCCCTCAAAATCCAAGTCACGATGATTCTGACAATCCTTTTGATGATTGATGAGCACTTGAACAATGAACATTGAATCATGTTTCAATGTTTCATGAACTACATTTTGTAATTCAGTAATTTTATTTGAATATTTTTCAACTATCAATTGGCATTTAATATTTATCTTTGGCATTTGGCATTGATCAATGATCAAGTATCATACTATGAAATGATTTAGTTTTACAATTCTGTATATTTCTCTTATTTTTTTGTATATATAATACATATATATATATTAATAATATATTAATATATATATATATATACACGTACCCAAACCCCTAAAAAAATTTTGCCCGTACCCACGTACCGGGTTCTCGTACCCGCACCCGTCCTCGAACCCGAACTGGTATGTAAAGAACCGGACCAATTTTTTCAATTTTTTCAAGAACACATCAACCAAGAAGCACCCGTTAAGGTTAGCACAAACCCAAACCAGTAGTTTGCAAGTAACTCTTTGCCAAGAATGCGCACTCAATCTCGAGATGAGAATGATGCTGTCATATGGCAAGAGGGTTGTCAGTATCAACTGGAAAGAAGTATAGTGCTGAAAGTAAGCTCAACGCCTAGAATGTGCTTTCCAACCCAAGGTGGGAATGGAGCTACCATAAGGCGGAGATACTAAGAAAGGAAATTACAAATCAAATGATAATGCTAAAAGTAACTCAACGCTTAGAATGTGCTTTCCATCCCAAGGTGGAAATGGAGCTACCATAAGGCAGAGATACCAAGGAATTACAATGCAACTCAGAATGTAAATAGGCGGCAAGCCAGCTTCTTCCACTTATTCAGCGGGAAGTACAATAAAGTAAGAGAAAGATAGAGAGGAGAATTGTTGATAGTACTACTAATCAGCTTACAATATGTTAGAATGCTTGCCAAAGCCTAGTAATCCAAGTTCTTCAATGCTGCAATAATTTGTAAGACTTCCTCAATGCTTGACAAACCTCTCTTGACTCAAACTCGTCACAAATCTGCATTTATCTATGACTGATATAACAGACCAGCAACTGAAATGAAGCAATCAGCAACTCTGGAATTCACCAAAATACTCACAACTCACTCAATACTTGCCGGAATGACATGAGACTTGATGCAAACGAAAGCTATAATGATGGCAATGAAGACTGGACAAAGAAATAGCTAACAAAGTGAAGTATTTTTTTTCTAAACATTTGCCAGGCAGACCAGAATGGTACGGCCAAGAGAGAGGCGCTTTTGCTTTTAAAAATCCAAATCAGCATTAAAAAATCTACAACTTTGCAAGAATGGTCGCCCCACATAGAGAAAATGATTTATGCAATGCCCAGAACAATAATATTTTTATTTCATGAGATATGAGCAATTCTTACAATCAGCTATGATATTCAACAACTCCAAAATGAGACAGAAAATGCAAACTAGAACTCCAAAATGCAAGATACTCAACTGAAAATGCAAGACAAACCTATTACAAACTATCTCTCAACTAGTTGCTATCTTTCAAGCAAGAAGATGAGCCAAGCTAGGAGGCATTCATTCCTCGAAGCAGTCCCAGCACCATTTCGGCAGCATAACAATATTCAAGTCAGAAGATAACAAAATGAAGAGAAGAGGTCTCCTTTTATAGACTCAGCAAGGAATCTCCAGAAGCTTCTAGAAGTGGCGCCCTAATTTTCAAATTTGAAATAACCTTATTTCCCTCTAGGAATGGCGTCCCCTTCATCAAGGCAATAGTTGACTTTTTTATTAAATTAAAATTATCTTCTCCTCAAAAGTTGGCGTCCCATTTCTCCAAGCATAATTTTGGCCTTTAGAAAATATTAAAATAACCTCCCGATGAGGCATTCACCCATGAAGTCACCCATTTTAAAACAACTTCAAGTTATATTGCTAGGCCAAGGGGTTAATGTGAAAATATAACATTATTTAAATCAAAATAACTTATCTCTCCAAAAATGCATCAAAAGGCCAAAAATCAACAATACCAACTGAACTGCCCGAAGAGGAAAGCCTACTGAACTGAAGCCAACTAGACTGTTGCCAAAAATAGAATTTACTAAAAATAGTAAATTCGGAAAGTCGCTCAGATCAAATTGCATGCGAAACCATTGCGAAGCTTTCTGAAAACCCAGAAAGAATCTGCCATCCAAAATCCCAAACTCCAAGATGTAGCCGTCATAACTTACTAAAAATAGTAAGTTCGGAAAGGTTGTCCCACGTAGTTGCATGTCATACCTCTGCGAAGCCCTCCGAAAACCCAAAAGGAATCCAGGATCCAAACAACCAAACTCCAACAAGCAAAACCCTGAATCTTCAAGAGAACCCACCAAACAGTTGGAAACCCTAATTTTGCCTCTGACTAGTCGACAGCACCCCGGGGATAGGCCATCAATCACTGAGAAGTGCAGTGCTAAAAATGGGGACATTACACGGTAACTTAGCTTTTAAGGTGTACAACACACCTAATCTAATATTCTAACAACCTTAAGTGTTTCTATCTTATTGGAGGCCATCCTTTTTTGCACATTCATTATAAATGTGATATATTTCTTTAGGCCTGCAAATTTCATTCAATTGTTTCATTTCGAGTGAAAAGGTAGAACATACGCTCTATAATCAGGTAGGATTTGCATATGATGTTTTCATTGTCAGTTTTTTTTTGAACTAATGGTTATGAGTATTTTGTTTGTTTTGTCAAGGGTATTATCACAAACATATTAAATATTGATTCTCACAAACACCTAGGGCAATTGATAAATCCCAAGCTTCTAGGACCTATCATCTACAAAATGATTGCAATCCATTAATAAGGAAATTGTATTGTGACTTGGGGAAAATCTGTAGCATGGTATGAATTCTGAACTTAGCAAGGAAATGCATCAAAATCTGATGCTTCTTAAAGTCCATCTCAAATATAAAAGCTTATTAGTTGTTGTACATGTTAATAATATTACAGCTTCAGTCGTTCCTTCCAGCTCAACCCTATTGAGGAAACATAAATTAAATGATAGCTGTAATGTCCCCTTCTCGAGCATGATCTTTCCAGTGACCGTTGGCCTATTCCGGAGACCCATAGGCTACTCAGAAGGTAAAATTAGGGTTTCCTATTTTGAAGGATGTTCTGGCTCGGAGTTGATTGTTTCAATAGCGGATTCTTTCTGGGTTTTCAGAGAGCTTCGCAATGGTATGTTCTTCTTGGCATTCGGAGCATCTTCAGGAATTTACTATTTTTAGTAATTTCTATTTCTGGCAGTTTTACAGTTGGGTTCGGCATGGTTGACTTCCTACTTCAGTTTGATCAGTTGGCTTGCTCATTTATGGCTTCGGGGCACAATTGGAGAGATAAGTTGAGCTATTTAATTAAAAGTCACGTTTTAATGTTATATTTTAACGTTAACCCCCTTGGCCTAACAACTTTACTTTAAGTTGTTTTTAAAAGAGGTTCTTTATGGGTGGGCGCCTCATTAAAGGAATTGATTATAATTCTTATTAAAAGATTTATTCCCCAAGCAAAAGTGGACGCCAACTTCAATGAAGGAATAATTTAATAATTAAAAGTCAAAAATTGCAGCTTGAAGGAAAAGACGCAATTGGTTGAAGGATTAGGGTTTGACTCTTAAGAGAAGGTTAGGGTTTCGAGAAGAGTCAACCGAAAATTATAAAAGGAAGACTTTGATCATCAATTCATGATCTTTTATCTACAGGAATGTTATGCTGCCGGATTGGCTTTGGGATTGCTTCAAGGAATGAAGGCCTCCTAGCTTGGGCATTGCTTCTTGCTTGAAAGATAGCGACTAGTGGTGAGATAGTGTAGTTTGAATGTTTTATTGTGAGATTTCTGCATTTTTAGTCTTTGTGAGGATATGTAAATCAGTTTTATGCATATTAGTGGTTTTCTGGAGTTGCACATTCATTGTAGCAGATTGATGTTTTTAATCATAAGTCATAAAATACATAAAGGGTCGTTCTGGGTATTGTCTCATTGGTTTTCTCTGTTGGAAGCGACCCTTCATGAATATTTGCAGATTTTAATACGAAGCTTATGATTTTATAATGCAATTCCGTCATTCCTTGAAGGCCGTACTTTTTGGAGTGCATTGGGATTCGTGTCAGTAATTAATAACCATGTTTAGATGCCATTTCTTATTACTAAGTTAGGTGCCATCATTTTGAGGGTCTATTGCATCAGATTTGAGATCATTTGGGTGAGAAATGAGAGAGATATGAGCATATGAGTGAATTCCTAGGTTGCTAGTTTTTAATTTAAAAGTGCAGATTTGTGGAAAAACAGAATTATTATTTGATCAGTGAGAGATTTATTGAACCGGCATCTCTAATCAAGCCACGGAGAGTTCTTATATGATGTAATGCTAATCTTTCAAATTCCTATGCTCTTGACAGGCGAAGGATCTTCATTTTGTAAACTGACAGTAGTACTGGCAGTAATTCTCAAGCTTGTTCAATTTTGATTTGTAATGCTCACTTTTCATTGTGAAGTTGTTTTGTAATAGTTACATCTCTGCCCTATGGTAGCTACTTTCCCACTCTGGGTTAGAAAGCACATTCTGGGTGTTGAGTACTTTCAGCATTTCAGTTATTTCTTTCAAGCATTGTATTTTTGTAATACTCCCGCCATATGGTCGCCTCAACTCCATACTGGATTGGGTAGCACATACTTGGTGTCGAGTTCCCTTTCAGTACTTAGTGTAGAAGATCCTCTGACCATATGCTCTCCATCATCGGCGCCATTCTTGGTTAGAGTTCTTGCATAAGCATTTTGATTTAGATCCTCTGACCAATGCTCACACCTTGCCCACATCGGGATCCTGGTGTACATTCTGGTTAGAGTTGCTTCAGCACGTTTTGGTTTAGCTGCTAACCTTAACGGGTGCATTGGTTTGTAATCTGCAATTTGAAAAAGTAAAAAAATTTGGCTCGGAATATTTCAGTGGTATCAGAGCCAAGATCCTGCCATCCTGTGCCCATCAAAGTTCAGTTGACAGTTGAGTGATAGAGAAATCAGTTTCTTCACCAGAGGTCAGAACCGAGCTTAGATCAGTTTTCAGAAGTTTCAAAGATGTATCATCGTTTGTTCAGTAATCGTGAGAAGTCAGATTCGATTATGGCATTTGAGGAAGGAAAGGTTAGTTTGGCCACAAGAGATTTCATTGAGTATGCCAAACAGTACAAAAGACAATGTGAACATGAGGCTGCCATACTCCGTAAGCAATATCAAAACATGCCAGATGATTATAGGAACAATGTTTCATTTGATACCCATTTGAATTGTGTGGCGTTTCTGAAGCCCGAAAAGTCGGAGATGGTGGACCACATCAGGAAAATGATAAAAAGGGAAGCAGAACAAGTTTTGGTTGAAGGATCAAAGAAGGAAGAAGATGAAGTGTCTATTTGTGAATTGCAGCCCACAAACAAGCATGTTGATGAAACTTTGTCAGTTGAAGAATGTGTGGAAGAGCCCCACAATACTTTCCGAGACTTGCATGTGATAGCAAGTGATGAAGATCAGAACATAGCAGCAGTCTTGAATCCTAATTTGGATTCAGCCCATGGAGGTCCTAAGAGAAATGACTTCACAGAAAATTTTAGTAGTACTGTTGTGTGGGATGAGTTCGTTGAAGGAGTACAAGATGGAAAAAATGCTAGTGATGTCATAGAACCAGCTTATGACCAAGACTATAGTGATGATGTTGGTGATGACTCTACGGAGTTCATGCAAGATCATATTGAAGATTTGATGATGAAAGATTTTACTCTTGTTGCTGTCTCAACTTCCCAAGAAGTTCCACCTGAAGAAATCAGCGACATACTTTCTCATGATGGTTCCATAAAAGATAATGAAGGTGAAGTTTTCGAAACAACAAGCATCGAAGATTCTTCACTCCCTTTCGGTGGTGACATTGTCGGACTTGGGTTTGACCAGCAAACCGAACCATTGGAGGAAAATGTTTTTGAAGATATCAGCTTAAGAGATTCAGGAGCTGACTTATTCATTGAGTTAATACTTCCAGTGAAGCATGAAAAACCTCTTCCTGTTGATCATCTCAGTCAACCCCTTGGCATTTGGGATCCGGGTGTGTTGGCATCAAGTTATGTTAAAGAACCTATGTGGGATAAGTTTCCCTTTGATCCTGATGAAGAACAAGAACCAAATTGCATGGAAAACTATGAGGTAGCCCTTGGAGGAGAAGTTGTCTTTGAAGAAGAAGATTATGTTGCTACAGAAACTTTCCGAACAGCGGACAATTATGATCCATTGATCAAGTTTGATGCTGCGATAATGTTTGACCAAGGAGACGTTAATGAAGAAGAAGAGCTAGAAGACCATATGGCTCTTGAAGATGTAGAGTTTGAAGGTGTTACTAAACACAAATCTGATTTTTCAATGCGTGAAGCTGATTGCAAGCATTGTGTTGAAGAATTTGTGAAGTATGATGCTTTTTATGACAATGAGCATTCTCCACTAGTCGATGGTGAAGTACAAGAATGTTGGAGCAGCATTGAGGGCAGCAAAGACAAGGGACAGGGGTCTGCTTTTCAGTTGCAGCCTATCAGCAGTTCACCATCTTCGCATTCTTATGAGTGGGAAAGACAATTCAAGGTGTCCGTTGACAAGGAAGTGCAAACTCTATCCTTGTTTGATCACACACTTAGCTTGGTTGAAGAGCTTTACTGGAAGGCCCAACTTGAAGTGAGACAAAGAGGAGTGAAAGATGAAATTGCTCTTTCCAATTTGCAACTTATCAGAAACTCTTTGGTAACCTTGAAGTCCGAGTACATGCACTTGATTGAAGATCGTGATCACGCTATTGAAGTTGCAAAGAAGACCATTTGTGCTTCTCAAGATAGAGAGAGGAAGTTCAATGAACTTTCTTTGGAGCTTGAATCAACAAAGGCTACATTAGAAGAAACTCAAATGGCATTAATGGAGGTAGGAAATCAGTTTGCTGATTTCAAATTTTTCACGAAGCAAGAGAATGCACATAGAGCCAAAGAAATCAAGCAAGTAATTGGTGAGCTTGATAGTCTTCGAGAGGAGTTTGACCTAGAAGGTCTCACAAGAAGGACTGAAGTTGCAAGTGCAGATTTGGATCAGCAAGATGGAAGGAATAACTTTCAAGTTTTTGACAATCCTCCCTTTGAAGAGGATGATGAGGAAAGTTATGATAATCCTCTCTATGAGATGGAGGATGAAACAGAGAATGAGACTAAGTATAGTTTCCAATGCTTGGATGCTTTGATATCACTCCATGAGGATGTGCCACGTTTGTTGGTTAGTAATGAATGCATAAGTGGGTTTGAGGATGGAGTCTCTACATGGGAAATGATGATTCGAGGAGATTTCAACATCTCCGACACCAAAGTGTTAACAAAGCAAGACTTGGTAGCTGCTGGTAACTTCATTACAGCAGCAAGGAGCAAAGATTTCAGTTTTGTTACTCATGAAGTAGGGAAGAAAGATGGACTAGAACTTGGTGTTTGTATGCTTGTCAATCCATCCCTTGGGTTGAATGATGCTTTGGCATTTATTAGTCCATTTTTGGAGTTGGTTTTGAGGTTATTTAATACTTCATGCTCCTTTGTTGTTGAAACTTTCATGGATAGGCTTCAAGGGTTCAATAGAGGAGGCATCAATCTCTTCAGTATACACTTGATCCTTACTAGCTCTTGGGGATGCATTGAGATTACCTTGCATTGTGTTGAAAATCATTTTCAGTTGGGTATCCGTGCTTGGGATTCTCAACTTGGCTTGATAAAGCTTATTACATTTGGAAAGGGCTATTGGAGGAATAAGGATCCAATTTCCAAATTTGTTGATGTTGTTCCTTTCCTTGTCCGCCACTTGATGGGTTTATTTGTTCATCAACAAATGGGTTGGAGAGGAATTTTGAGTATGGGTTGGAGAAATGAACGATTGGTTGCTCTTGAGAGCGATTCTCGGCTAAGACTAGGACAGATTTTGAGACTCGAGCTTGCTGGATTGAGGCAGACCAGCCACCTTACATGTTGCGTTTCTCTCATTCAGGAGAGTTGGTTCATCACTCCTGATCAAAGAAGTGGTAGTTTTCTCATGGAGATGGATCTAGCGTGTTTTCCAACCACTTTGGAGGTGTCACCTTGCAGCTCGATGGTCATCTCACATGCTCACACTTGGGAATTTGAGTGGTGTTGTTGTTTTCCTTTGTGTAGGACGCTTGAATCAGATTATACTATGCTGATCCCAGCCTTGATCAGCAACAATTATTTGTTCCTTCACACCTTTCCTACTCTCCAAATTCATCTTTTGAAGGTTTGTGATGTAAACTTTGACAGTTTACTCTCAGTGTGGGTTCAGGACAGCAATCTTTCACATGCTTTGGTTCACCATTCTGAGGCTCTTGGAGTGAGAACTGTAAAAGTTTCCAGAAATCTTCGTGGTTGCATCAAAATAATTCAGGGGAGGCATAGTCGATTCATGTGGAGTCATGAGTTTGAGTTTGATGAGCTCTTGCAAAGGATTGCTTTCCTCTTTGCAAGAAGATTTAGAGAGGTCACATTTGCAGTTTTGGCTGTGTTAGATACCTTGGGGAGATATGTCGAGGATTACAATTTTGAGTTGAGTAGACTATCTTTTCCAATGCCCGGGTTTGTGATAAACAGTGGCATTGTTGATTTTGAAGATTCAAAGTGTCTTGGGCACTATGGTTTCACTATTGTGATCAGAGTAGTGCAACATCAGCATGGTGGGTCCTCCTTCAGACACATTTGGGATCCTGGGATTGTACTTGGTTTGGTTTGGTGCAGATTGAGTTTTTCTAGAGTTGTGGTGGTATTGCTTGAGGACAAGCAATTTTGGGAAGGGCGGATTGTAATGTCCCCTTCTCGAGCATGATCTTTCCAGTGACCGTTGGCCTATGGAACAATAACGGCGGCGGCGAGATTTTGCCTTTCAAAGCCAATTTTGGGTATGTGCCTTTCCGGCATCTCAGAGCATCTTCGTGAATTACCATTTTTGAAGTGCGTATTTCCGGCAGCTTTACTGGGTTCGGCATGGTTGACTTCCTACTCGCCTTGGATCACTGGTTTGCTCTTCATTTTATGGCTTCGGGGCACAATTGGAGAGATAAGTTGAGCTATTTAATTAAAAGTCACGTTTTAATGTTATATTTTAACGTTGACCCCCTTGGCCTAGCAACTTTACTTTAAGTTGTTTTTAAAAGAGGTTCTTTATGGGCGGGCGCCTCATTAAAGGAATTGATTATAATTCTTATTAAAAGATTTATTCGCCAAGCAAAAGTAAACGCCAACTTCAATGAAGGAATAATTTAATAATTAAAAGTCAAAAATTGCAGCTTGAAGGAAAAGACGCAATTGGTTGAAGGATTAGGGTTTGACTCTTAAGAGAAGGTTAGGGTTTCGAGAAGAGTCAACCGAAACAAGCGCGAAGACTTTGATCATCAATTCATGATGTCTTCTTTATCTTTGTGGACAATGTTATGTCAGCCGATTATTTCTTTGGGATTGCTTCGAAGAATGAAGGCCTCCTAGCTTGGGCATTGCTTCTCGCTTGAAAGATAGCGACTAGTGGTGAGATAGTGTAGTTTGAATGTTCTATTGTGAGATTTCTGCATTATTAGTCTTTGTGAGGATATGTAAATCAGTTTTATGCATATTAGTGGTTTTCTGGAGTTGCACATTCATTGTAGCAGATTGATGTTTTTAATCATAAGTCATAAAATACACAAAGAGTCGTTATGGGTATTGTCTCATTGGTTTTCTCTGTTGGAAGCGACCCTTCATGAATATTTGCAGATTTTAATACGAAGCTTATGATTTTATAATGCAAATCCGTCATTCCTTGAAGGCCGTACTTTCTGGAGTGCGTTGGGATTCGTGTTAGTAATTAATAACCATTTTTAGATGTTATTTCTTATTACTAAGTTAGGCGCCATCATTTTGAGGGTCTATTGCATCAGATTTGAGATCATTTGGGTGAGAAATGAGAGAGATATGAGCATATGAGTGAATTCCTAGGTTGCTGGTTTTTAATTTAAAAGTGCAGATTTGTGGAAAAACAGAATTATTATTTGATCATTGAGAGATTTATTGAATCGGCATCTATAATCAAGCCACGGAGAGTTCTTATATGATGTAATGCTAATCTTTCAAATTCCTATGCTCTTGACAGGCGAAGGATCTTCATTTTGTAAACTGACAGTAGTACTGGCAGTAATTCTCAAGCTTGTTCAATTCTGATTTGTAATGCTCATCTTACTTTCAGCAATTGTTATTGTATTTAATTCACCTTCGCCCTATGGTAGCTAATAATACTTTCCACTGTTGTGGTTACCATTCTCGTGTTGAGTACTTCAGCATTTCAGTTATTTCTTCAAGCATTGTATTTTTGTAATATTCACCATATGGTTCTTCAACCCATACCGGATTGGGTGAAGCACATACTTGGTGCTCCAGTTCTTCAGTACTTAGTTCTCCCATCATACATCATCGCTTATTCTTGGCTAGAGTTCTTGCATAAGCATTTTGATTTAGATCCTTCCATCAATGCTCACACCTTGCCCACATTGGGATCCTGGTGTACATTCTGGTTAGAGTTGCTTCAGCACGTTTTGGTTTAGCTGCTAACCTTAACGGGTGCATTGGTTTGTAATCTGCAATTTGAAAAAGTAAAAAAAATTTGTTTGGAATATTTCAATAGCCCATTGGCTATTTAATTTATTGTCTTATATTTATGAGGAGGCGCGAATGTCGTGAGGCCGACCTCTCTTGTATTGTTTATGATTTTCTCTTTCTGGGCCGACCACCTTTGTAAATTATATTCATTGAAATTATTTTGTATCTTGGCCGACTTCATAACTTGAAGAGGTGTGACCTCTCTCACTTGTATATATACAAGGTTCGCTTCCTCCATCACATATACATTCAAGCAAGTCCGATTTATTCTTCTAAGTGCGAATTGATCAAGAGAACAGAAGTGCGAATTCATCAAGAGAGCTGAAGTACGAATTAAATTCATCAAGAGGCAAGTGCGAATCTCTCAAGTGCTGAGAGTGGTTTATATCTATAGTTGTGTGCGAACCTGTTCAAGTGCAAGTTGCGAATATTATTGAAGAGCAGATTCATCTTGTTAGAAGCACAGTTCATTTTCTGTTCTTTGTATCTGATATAGGTACAAAATTCTGGCCTTGAGTTAGGCCTCATTGTAAAGAGAATCATTGCCATTGTTCATAAATATAAGAGAGATCTTTGTTGTATGGTTTTTCTCCCTCAAGAGGAGGGTTTTCCCAGGGTATCTGCTGTGTTACTTTGTCTGATTTGTTTTAAGTTTCTGTGCTTACAATCTGATCACTTAAATTTAACATGGTATCAGAGCGGGTTTAAGCATGATCCTGATCAGATTTGTTATGCAAATTAGAAATTGCTAACTGGGAAAGAATTGAGCTTTTGCGGAAGTTGTTATTGGATGAGGCTAATACACTTAAGCATATCATGGTATATCCAGAGAAGGGCATGTTCATCTCAGGTCCAAGATTTTGTCGAATGATCCTGTTAGAGTCTCTCATGAGCATGCTAGAGGAGGACGTTGCTTAAACAGGTGTAACCTGACTTGAGAATCGAACTGTCAAAGGAACAAGCAATCGCGGCAATTAACTGCTATCTGGTTGCATTGCCATCTGTGCTTACTTGGTTCCCTTCGTCGGCTGTGATAATCTCTTGATGGCTTATTGAATGAGTATCCTTGCTCAAGACGTCTAGTGGAGAACACCTCTTCTTGGTTGCAAACTAGAGCAGAGGAATGTATTCAGGCTGGTTATTCGATGGGCATTGTGTCGGCTGTCTATCTACAGGACTGAATGTGTGGACATTAGTAATAAGATTTTGAATGCTTGACAAAGGGTACATGGTTGGTAGAAAGCGGCTGTGTGCTTGGCATGAAAGCTAATGCAATATTGAGTCCCCTATCAACTGTCATTTCACAGAAAAGTTCATTGCAGTAGCTGGTGTTGTGAAAAAGTCTCACGGTTGACCTGACATTGCTCTCAGATTTCATTCACAGTCCTGAATTAACAGGTTCCTAGGTTTCTACTGTGAGTTGGATAATCTGAGATGTGTTCCATGCTTACTACAACTAAGGGATAACTTTAGTTCCAATGTAGTTATGGTTATGTGAAGGCAATAATGGGCCTGTGTTCAAACCGTGAAGGTTGTGTGTTGATCTGTGTGCATGAGCAGCGTGTCTTCATCAAGAGATAAGTATTCATTGTTTGCTGAGTTATTCCATTTATTTGGATCTTGTGTGATTAGAATAGAAAGATTGTAATTTCTCTTGATTTGTGTTCTCTAGCAGAAAGATATTTTGAAGAATTCAGGGGCAGATTAGAATGTCCAGTATTTGTCATGTCTCATGCTGGTGTAAGTTCTCTTAAGAAACATCACCCAGCTGAGGTCTCACTGCTGTTTTAGCTTCTCCTTTCGGACATTGGGTCTGACCTTGGGTCAGATATGACCTGAAAAGAATTATGATTTCAACAAGATAAGTATCTTATTCTGTTCATTCTTGTTTTGAAATCTAGGAAAAAAATTTCAGTCTGCAGAGTTGTGCAGATCTGATGTCGCTTATTTGATTGTGTATGCATTGTAAGATCATGTTTTCTCTTGAATAGTGTTTAGCAAGTGGGATAAGACCCTTTGGAGACACCATTCTTTGTGAGTTGTTTCATGCTAGATTTCTGAGTGTGACTTAGAAATAAAAGGACAACTACAATGATGATTGTGATTGGTTGTCCACATCATTATCACTCTCTATATGCATGAACTGTGGTAGAGCCTTGATTTCTTGAGAAGTCTGGTTCCACATTCTGACTGCATAATGTAGCTAAGAATTTTTTGTTGAGCAGTTTGTCTCTTGTTGTGCTGAGAAGAGCACTTCCAAGAGCAGTAAAAACAGAAGGAAGTTATATCAGAATTATATAAAGATAAGTTTCTTTAGCCCTTCATTCTGATATTTTGATATATTTCTCTTTAGGCTGATTTAATTATTCATGTTTTAATTTTATAAACTCTGTATTCTTGCTATAACTTGGAATAGTAAACCTTGTATGATTCTAGCCTTGACTTTTCTTTGGATAGTTGTGAATTATTGTAATCTCTCTCTATTGCCTTCAGGATAGCTCCAAAAACAAGAAAGTGATGAGATATTGCTTAGTGATGAAAAGCTTGAGGCATCTTGTAAGGAAGTTGTGCCGACCAAAGAAATGATCAAGCGTGAAGTCACAACTTGCAGTCATGAGACTGAGTTGGTGGCTAAAGGGAGTTCACTTCCAGAAGTCTTCTTTGCAATCTCTGAAGCAGGGATCAAGAGGGAGTTCAGTGACTCACTGAGAAGAAGTGAAGGGTGCAGTGTTGCAAGAATAGAGTGTTCTAAGAGGACAGCCCTATATTTCTACAAAAGTATATGCTGGAATTCATTCTCTAAGGCCAAGCATTGCAAGCAATCTTAGACGATGAGGTCAGAAGATTGATGCAAGTACTTAAAGATGCAGATGAGAGCATTGAGAAGTACAAGGCAAGATTCATAGCTCATGGGTTTTCACAGAAAGAGGGAGTTGATTATGAAGAAACATTTGCTCCTATTGCTCACTATTTCGAGGTACATGGGAGGAGTCACATGTTTTCAAGCTGAAGAAGGCCTTGAGTAGGCTCCTCGTGCATGGTACGAAAGGATTGATCAGTACCTATCAAGTTTGGGCTTCTTGAAGAATGATGCTGATTCAAATCTCTACTTCAAGAAGTCTGGCAGAAACCAGATGGAATGATTCTAAGTCAAAGGAAGTACACCATTGATATACTTAAGAGATTTGGCATGATGAATTGCAAATCCATGTCTACACCTATGAAGACCAATCTACTTAAATTGAAGGAGGTTGCAGCTAGTTCAGATTTGGTGGATCCTACATTGTATAGACAACTGACTGGATCCTTGATGTATCTAGTTAACACTAGACCCGACATTTGCTATGCAGTGAGTGCACTTAGCCAATTTATGTGTGATCCAAGATAGATACATCTTGTTGCAGCTAAAACATATCCTGAGATACTTGCGTGGCACAGTTGGATATGGGTTGAGGTATACTTTAGATGCAGACTTGGAGTTACATGGTTTCACTGATTCTGATTGGGCAGGTTGTGTCACAGATCGGAAGAGCACCTCTGGTTGTTGCTTCAGTTTGGGTTCTGCTATGATTTCCTGGTGCAGTAGGAAGTAGTCTTCTGTAGCATTGAGTACAGCAGAGGCCGAGTACATTGCAGCTTGTATGGCAACTCGGGAAGCAGTGTGGCTTCGTAAGCTCCTGGCAGGATTGTTTGGACAATCAATGGAGCCTACTATCATTCACTGTGATAATCAGAGTTGTGTGAAGCTTTCCGTTAATCCTGTGTTTCATGACAGATCCAAGCATGTTGAGATCAAGTACCACTATATTAGAGATATGGTATTGCGGAAGGCTGTACAGTTAAGGTACATTAGCACTGATGAGCAGACGGCAAATATTCTCACCAAGCCTCTCGCCAGGATAAAGTTTGTATACTTCCGAGATAAGCTTGGTATGGTGGAGAATCCAGCCTTGACTGAATATGAGTCTCAGCATTAGTGAGCCTTGTTAATGCATTTTCTTCTGAGACGGAAGAATTTGAGGTGCAAACCCTTGTTAATGCATTTTCTTCTGAGATGGAAGAATTTGAGGTGCAAGCCCTTGTTAATGCATTTTCTTCTGAGACGGAAGAATATGAGGTGCAAGCCCTTGTTAATGCATTTTCTTCTGAGACGGAAGAATTTGAGGTGCAAGCCCTTGTTAATGCATTTTCTTCTGAGACGGAAGAATTTGAGGTGTAAGCCCTTGTTTCCACCCTCTGAGTTGAGTCATGGTGGATGTCATGTGTGTGACTCCATGACAACATCACGTGAGAGAGTCCATGATGATCTTCTTGTACTTGTGTTTCACCCTCTGAGAGAGTCATGGTGAAAGTCATGTTGAGGTGACAACATCACGCAAGTGATGAACACTTGTACTTACCATTTGATGGTTGATATCGAGATGATATCTAATATCACGTTGAGGTGATATTCTTCTCCTTATATCTGATTGCAGGCAATGATGGCTGATGGGCCTCATATTGAGATGATTCGTATTGTGCAACTGGAAGTTATCTCCCTAACTGAGAGGGAGTGTTAATGATATTACAGCTTCAGTCTTTCCTTCCAGCTCAGCCCTATTGAGGAAACATAAATTAAATGATAGCCCGTTGGCTATTTAATTTATTGTCTTATATTTATGAGGAGGCGCGAATGTCTTGAGGCCGACCTCTCTTGTATTGTTTATGATTTTCTCTTTCTGGGCCGACCACCTTTGTAAATTATATTCATTGAAATTATTTTTTATCTTGGCCGACCTCATAACTTGAAGAGGTGCGACCTCTCTCACTTGTATATATACAAGGTTCGCTTCCTCCATCACATATACATTCAAGCAAGTCCGATTTATTCTTCTAAGTGCGAATTGATCAAGAGAACAGAAGTGCGAATTCATCAAGAGAGCTGAAGTACAAATTAAATTCATCAAGAGGCAAGTGCGAATCTCTCAAGTGCTGAGAGTGGTTTATATCTATAGCTGTGTGCGAACCTGTTCAAGTGCAAGTTGCGAATATTATTGAAGAGCAGATTCATCTTGTCAGAAGTACAGTTCATTTTCTGTTCTTTGTATCTGATATAGGTACAAAATTCTGGCCTTGAGTTAGGCCTCATTGTAAAGAGAATCATTTCCATTGTTCATAAATATAAGAGAGATCTTTGTTGCTGGGTTTTTCTCCCTCAAGAGGAGGGTTTTCCCAGGGTATCTGCTGTGTTACTTTGTCTGATTTATTTTAAGTTTCTGTGCTTACAATCTGATCACTTAAATTTAACAGTACAGAAACACTCCTTGAGAAAAAATGCTGAATCCAGTGTGCATCTACAATATGCTAGAGCACTCCAATGATTAATAAAGATACCTCTATTGATATTCTCGAATTTCTAGTTTTTAGATGACATGGTGCTTTACTTTGCATTTTTTGTGCTAGCTATGGAATCTTTTGTTTCTCTACTGAAGTTTGTTCATTTTTTTCAGACTCAAAAGGATTTCACCACTATCACGATTGTTGACTGGAATTACTTCCTTGAGTTTTTTCAAATGGTATGATTTATATGCACATTGGTTTATTTCAGCTGTTGTTAAATGCCAACCAAGGATCTTTTCTCTTTATAATGATTATTGATATCTTTATTCCTTTTGTTATAGGTTGATGATCCAAATTTTCATGCTTATGAGTCACTTCGTTTGCCTCAGATTTTGGATGATTACGTCAAATGGGAACAAAAAAAAGGTGAGGCAACAACCATTTAATGATTATGAGATGCATTTGTTGCTATAATTTCTGAAATTAAAATTAAAAAAGTGAAATATGCTAACCAATTTTTTCGAAGGATTTTTACAACATAAACCAGCACTAGCCAACTGGAATTAGCGTTAGCATCAAACTAAATCCAAGTTTAAACGAAACTCAACGCCAAGAATGCACACTCAATCCAAATGAAGGAAAGGTGTTGACATATGGCGGAGAAACTAAAGAACAGTACTTGAATGAAACTACTCAACGTCAAGAATGTGCACTCAAGATCCCACTGAGGGTGAGGTGCTAACATATGACGGAGTGATTAATTGAAATTGAAACTAATAGGTGGATAACCAGCCATGAAGCTACAACAATCTAAGTCATCCGCTGTGGTGGGCATCCACTGAATAGTGGGGATTCACCACTTGAGAGTGGGTACAATGTTATAACAAGTTCTTTCTCCACACTGGCGGTAAACCGTCCAGGGGTAATTAATAAGAAATAAAACAAGTAGTTGCAACAATAACATGGGTTGGATTAGTACTATTAAATCACAACCTTACAATTCAAAAGACTGCAAAAACAAGTATTACAATGATAGAGAAATAAGACTAGAAGAGAAGAATGAATTCTAATGATGTTCCTTTACTCTTCCAATGATAGAATTATGACCAAAACAGAAATCATATGAATCCGATATAAAAATATAGTTTTTGGAATTCTGATCAGCAAACTGTAAACTCATAAAATGTTCATAACTTCAACAATTTAACTCCGTTTTACGTGAAATCAAAGCCAAAGTGCTGGAGGAAGATAGGCATCCAAAATCAGATGAAGAAACAGCAACAAAAAGGCAGAATTTATTTCTTACACGCTTCCCAATGCACCATGAATGGTACGGCCTTCTTGAGGGGCGATTTGGTCACCAAAAATCAGCATCTTCAAAATAAATTCCCATACTTTGCAAGGAGGGTCGCTTAGGATCAGCAATTGCTTAGCAGAAATGCCCAGAACCAAAATAAATTTATTCAAGGAGCTGCATTCGATTTTCACTTTCAACTGTATGTGAACCAGCAACTCAAAAATCTGGAAATTTCATCATAACTTCAACAGTTGAGCACAAATCTGCTAGTCTGGATGAGAAGCAGCAAAGTCCAACTAGGTGTTGTATTTCAAACACGAAATTGGTTAATGGCTAGGAGGTAGCATCCTCGAAGCAAGGTTTCAATTGTCATTCCGACAGCATTACAGTATGATAACATGAATGGATACAAAGCTGAAGTAGAGCATTCAAAATATAGAAGAGTAGAAAACTCTTCAACTTCACAAGAAGGCACGCCAAGAGTCACCAGGAGACTCTTCATATTTCCAAAAATCCAATATTTCTCCAAGAGGCGTCCCTTTTCAAGAGTTCACTTTATTCTTTTAAAAAAATATAAATCTTCAATAAAGTGGCGTCCACTTTTCCCAAGGCAATATGTTTTTATTAATAATTAATAAATCACCTCATGAAGGCGTCACCCTTCCAAGACCCTCTTTTAAACACAACTTAAAGTTGTTCTCCTAGGCCAAGGGGGTCAACTGCAAAATATAACCTTAATGCCTTTATTCACCATAAAAATGCCTTAAGAAGTCAGACATGAATTGCAAATAATTGCTCCAACTGGAAATGATATTCTGAAAGCTGACAAACTCCATACTGCTAAAAATAGAATTTACTATAAATAGTAAACTCTCAGAAATGCCAAAGAACCTCAGAACTGGAAACCCTAATTTTACCTCAAACAAGCCTACAGGGTTCCGGAATAGGCTGATGAGTGACAAAACAGATCACTGATGAGAAGGGGACATTACAAAAAGATTACTTATGGGGAAATAATTCTTTTTGAATTTCCTTCTATGGATGTTTGCAATTTCTTCTATTTGACTGTCAGTATTTAGCTCTTAGTCCAGTTTTTTCCACATTGGCACTTGCAATTCTAGGATGAGCAATGAGCAGTGGATATTAAACATGAAACTGAAGAGTGAAGGCTCTAGTTGATTATATATTTTTTCTCAATCTGATTTCAGTGTATAGAAAACTATAGGTCTTTTCCAAAGAACATTTACAGGGAATTATTTACATATGAGATGAAGAATATATTTAAGGTGCTAACCTTTTGTGCCTTTGTAAAATACAGTGAATGTCTGAATATTTGATACTATTGAAATTTAATAATGGTCATTGAAATGATATTTTAACTTCATATAATTTGTGTCTTATGTAATAACCCGAGGTAATTTTGGATGCAAAATTTTTCCAATTTCACCCAATTATACGGACAGGCATTTTGTCAAACAGTTTCCATGCTGCTGTTCTGAATGTATGAGCTATTGTTTTTCAACAGTTTGATATTTACTTACTGCTCTGGACTTGAGTTTCAGTTTGTTTCCAAAGGTAGAAGATTTTTATGCAATTCTCATACAATTTAAGCATAGGAAATTGATAATGCTGATTATATTTGCCAATGTAACGATATAACTCACTTCCAGCAAATTACATAATAAGCACCAGCAACAGATATATTAATAAACAATTTAAATAGTATTCTGACCTGGATTGCTAGCAGCAAAAAATTACAAATAAGTCCAGTAGTATGGCATATATAAATATTAATTCATTCTGCACCCTCACTAGCTGTACAGCTACACCAAAAGGCAGCGGCAATAATAAAGGAAATCGTTCCTTGAAGAAGTCATGAATACTACTGCTGGCATGGCCTGGAAAATGAGATGGGCAACTCAAGGAGATTCCAATTAATAAGAATCGCTCCTTGTTTTGACCTTTGACCAGGCACGCGGGCTTGGAAACTTGGTAGGGCGGCAACTTACTACCTTTGTCACTTTCCTTAAAGCTGTGATGGAGCTCTGAAATTGATGTTGACTGCTCTGACTTCAAATATCCTCCACGTCATCCTCCTAGAAGATCTCCTTTGGCATGGCTCTATGATAAATAAAGTAAGTTGCGAATAGATTAATGGGAAGCTGCAGCTATAATTTAGAATTCTCTTTCCATCAATAAACCCCACTACTTCATTCTATACTTTTAATTAATAGTACAGCAGATTTGGATATTGATATGGCTGCTAATGGCAAAGCTCGAACCTTAGTATATATATATCCCTGTACTCACTGCCTCCATTAATCTCAAAATATGGCATGGGTGGAGAAGAACCTGATAGGAATATTATAATATATGAACTCATAACTGTAGATATGAATATTTATATAACCTAGAACATATGCCATGACTCCAGAAATAATAGAAATAGCTTCACCAAATAATATTATTGATAGCTGATGACTAGGAATATATTGCAGATATTAAACAGGGTTCATCTGAAAATCCTTGTGTAAATAAACCAGATATCCAGAAATTGTTGAATTTACCAAGTCTCCAAAAGATAATAGGAACCCTGGAATTTTGCTTCGAAGAAGACATCACAAATTGCTCCAAATTGATTAGCCGTTTGTTGATGCCCAAATTCAAATCTTGATGTGAATCTACTTGTATCCAGCTAGGGCAAATAGTTTCACTACCGAAACTAATTCACCCGTAGGAATTCCAACCTAGGGTTTAGACTCTGAAGAGATCCTCCAAAATATCAAATAGAATAATAAACAAGCTTGCTGCACAAATGAGCTCACTTCCTCTTTTATCACTTTTCGAAACCCCATTTTAATATTTTCCCACCGAAACATTAAACTCCTTTTTAATAAAGTGAAATTATAAAATATCTTAAAATATTTCCTTAGCATCACTTTATAATAACACTTTACTCTAATTATTTAATATTACCTTTTTTAATATACTTTTTGCCAGACAATATCAAATAATTAAATTAATTAACTAAATTGATTTTCGTGATGGTGAGTTGGAAATTGGGGACATTACAGTCCTCCCTTCCGTGAGATTGCTTGTCCCAAAGGAATCCACACCTATATACCATTGCCAAATACCAGGATCCCAAATGAACCTGTAGAATACTCCACCATAACTCTGCTGTATCAACTTGATTTGATCGAGCCCCTCGACTCTGTCATTCACTATCATAATATGAAGCAATCTACCAATCATACAAATTTTTGGATCCCACAACCAAATTGGAAGTCCATCATTCCTAATACTTGCTGACTTCCACTATGCCACTCTAATAACAATTGGAATCCCAATGTGCCAAGTCTTTGATTCCTTTATGCACCATCTGGTGGAAACAAAGTAGGAGACTTGCAATATTTGGGTTCACCTTTTGAAGATGGAAGCACCTCATACTAGAGTGATCTATGCAATCCTTTATCCAGCCCACTTTTGTATGTCTGTCATGTCCCCTTCTCAGTGACATCTCTCAGACGACAGGATTGGCCTATCATACGACCCTCGTAGGCCGATGGACTGGATAGGGGGTCACTTCGGAGCTTGGCTCAGCTTCAGTCAGCAGGGATTGATCAGTTGTCTTTCGTTCTGGCTCGATCGGAGGATATTTAGCGAAATTGCTATTTTTAGCAGTTCTTGGCAGGCAGTGTGGGACCACTGCTATTTTTTTTAGCAGTTGGCTGTGGCAGCATCAGGAATCACTTCAGAGTCTGTCAGCATCAGACGGATCAGTAATCGGGTTAGAAATAAGGGAGATATTAATATTTGATCGTATTGATTAATTATTAATTAATTAACGTTTATAATATAAAGTTATAATTTAATGTTATAACTTAAGTGAATTCCTTGAGGGGTGCGCCATCATGAAAAAAGGGGCCAGTTTGATATTTTATTAATATTTAAATAATTCAGTGGAGAACTATGGAGAGTTGAAATTATTAAAATATTAATATTTCATTAAAACCCTATTTTCAAGGGAATCGCACTTTTCAGTGTATTAGAGGATTTTGCATTGGGAAGTGCGCCATTATGAGATTATTGAGTTTGATATTGATCAATTTTTGGTCTGAGCCTGAGACTTAGGGTTTCACGTTCGATTCCTTGGAGAACGAGCCATCTCCAGCGGAAAGCAATTCAGAGAGTGTGCAATATCACTCGATCTATTGCCTACAAAGGTTTTCTTAGAGAAAACTACAGAGCTTCCAGAGATTGTTATTGGTCAGAGATTCTTCAGTTATTGCATCCAGTTATCATCTATCACCTTGGGCGCACTTTATTCAGAGGTTTAAAGGCTGATTTGAGGAGGCCGTACAAAATAAACAAGCTGCTGTACTTGGCCGTACTTCTGACAGGCCGTACCATAGCATCTCAGCCGTACTTTTCAGCTTGGAAGAAAACGCCTATCACAAGGGTTCCAGAATACCTTCCTTGGAGGCGCCAACTTACTGGGAGTCTTCAGAGATCGTCATTTTGAAGAAGAAGAGCATTCATTAATTGGGCCGTACAAATCTGTACTTCTGTACCAGCAAAATACCAGGTTTTTAAATCTTGCAAATTCTTCATTTTAAACATTGCATGCTTCTGGGTATCATTGTAATCAATTGAAAAGTTGAATAAAGGAGACTGGCATTGATATTGTTGCATTTCCAGAGCTTTTAGATTTTATTTGAATTTATTGCCATTTATTATCAAAATCGTACCTTTTCAATATTGCATCAAAAACACAAAAAATTGCAAAAAACCTAAAACGTCAGAGAAACATAAAAATATCAGTCAGAGCATTGACAGAGGGAAACCTAGGGTTTCTACAGGGAAACCTAGGGTTTCTACAGGGAAACCTAGGGTTTCTACAGTGGTATCAGAGCTTGATTCTGCCATCCTAGGGTTTGGGCCATCACATGCAACCAGAGGAAATTGATACATACAGGTACTACACTCGCAGACGTGCCTTGCTTGAAAGGCAACGCAGTTTGAGCAGGCAGCCGGAAATCATGGCTGACAGGAATGATAGGGCTGAGAGAACAGATATACCTCGGGCAGATGTCCCTCATAACAACCGAGATCAGGATGATCTCGCGAAGTCTTTCCACCTTTCGAGAGATCTTCGATGCGGGACAATGTCGATCGATGATGTATTACAGCGGAGTAGCCGCGAATTGCTTCGCGAGATTAAGGGACCGAGGGAGACGCCCGTCACCACATCGTGTGATAGCCGGGAGTGATCTTGGAGTCGGAGAGCACCTAGGGCGATGTCACTTGAGACGGTGATAGGCCTACCAAGGCCTACGTTCCACTGAGAGCAAAGGCAGATGAGGGCTAATGCCGAGGAGGATCCGGGATTGATTTGTTTCGCTGATAACCTTATAGAGAGCAAAGCGAGAATTAAGGAGTTGATACCTCCTGCGATTGAGAGAAGCGGATTACTTTTTGGCCGTTTTATCCACCCGGTAGAACACAATAGGGCACAAATCGAAGTTAAGGAGACCACAAATGACAGAATAATGACCTCAAACATGCAACTAACAGGTTGAATCTGGTAATGTTTGATGGCAGTGGGAAGATGACAGCCCAAGCTTGGATTAGCAAGCTTGATACATTCCTTACCTTGCGTCCGATGGCTGAGAGAGACGCTATCCGTTGCGCTACACTGCACCTCGAGGGAGTAGCATATGACTGGTGGCATCACGGTATGGTGACGCTACATCATGATAGGATCGCTTCATATCAGGAGTTCGTAGACAGGCTGGTTGAGAGATTTGATAGGAAGGATCCGGAGACTTACTTCAGAGATTTGGCACAGTTGAGGCAGAGTGGCAATCTCGAGACATACATCAGCGACTTTCAGAGACGTTCCGTCATGGTTCCGAGCATATCTGAGAGGCGGTTGGTAGTTCTCTTTATGGAGGGTTTGTCAGAACCACTTAAAGGCTGGATAAAAGCCTTTGATCCTCCATCACTACAGGAGGCGATGAGGAAGGCGCGTAACATGGAGTTCGCAGCCCCGGCAAATAAATTTAACTCCAGAGGTTCTTCATCGTTCCGAGACAACAAGGGCTTTAATAAAAACAATGACAAATCTGATTATAACAAAAACAAATCAGATTATAGAAACGATTCGAAGGGTAAATCAGCCTTCCCGCCCTTGGATCGTGAGGCCCTGAATGACCTTCGCAGGAAAAAGTTATGCTTTTACTGCAAGGGACCGTATGATGCCAATCACGATTGCCCTCTAAGACCTAAGGGCAAGGCGAATCGTGTTATGTGGGCATACTATGAAGACTCAGAATCAGAAAATTCAGAGCAGCCTGAGCATTCAGATGATTCAGAGTCAGAGACTCCAGAGCATAGAGCAGAGGTAGAACCCGAGCTTCAGATACAGGAGGGTAGATTGTCTAGCATCCAGCAGGAGGGTTCTTTCCGGCTCCGTGGTGTATTAGCAGGTCAGAGGGTCATTACCCTATTGGATACAGGAGCTACACATAATTTTATTGATGCTAGGTTCGTTGAGAAACGAGGGCTTATTACAGAGGAGTTTGAGGGCATCAAAGTCAAAGTGGCGGATGGGTACACTTTGAGATGCGAACGCATGATTAGAGATCTTCCATTACGCTTGAACAACTATGAGTTCAAGGCAGATTATTATGTTGTCAATATGGGAGACATTGATTTAGTATTGGGAATGAAGTGGTTACACTCCTTGGAGGAGGTCACACTTCGTCTCAAGGATATGGAGATACGTTTTGAGGTCGACGGGAAGACTCACATTCTTAAGGCAATATAGGACAGCGACCTTAAAACAATTTCCTTCCGCCGAATGGAGCGGCTCATGCGTCATGACATGGTAGAGTGGGCTGCCGAGTGTCATTTAGCACCTTTACAGGAGGGACAGCAAAGGACAGAGTATCACCCGGACATTCAGAAGATCAGAGTCAAGCATGATAAGGTGTTCAGTGATATTCCACCAGGTAGACCTCCAGATAGAGGGATAGAGCATATTATTGAGCTCGAGGAGGGTGCAAAACCCATCATGATAACTCCTTACAGGCATCCGAAAAGATTGAAGGATGAGATTGAGAAGACCATAAAGGAGTTACTAGCTATGGGTCACATTAGACCTAGCAAGTCGCCGTTCGCTTCTTCTGTTGTTTTGGTGAAGAAGAAGGATGGAACGTTACGCATGTGTATTGATTACAGGTCTGAACTAGAGAGGACAATTAAAAGCGGATACCGATACGAGGGATAGATAGGTTGATTGATGAGCTTCATAGGGCATGTTATTTACGAAGATTGATTCTGATCGGGTTATCATCAGTTAAGTCCATTAGGCGGGGACATAGAAGACCTTAGGATGTCATTGTGGAGCACCGAGTTAAGTAGGTGATGCCATTTTAAGGCTCACTAATCGCCGGCTACTGCTGATCTACTATGAGCAGGTATTTCATTCTTTCTTTGAGGAGGTTTGTGTTGGTTTCTTCGATGACATTCTGATATACAGTCGGACTTGGTGGGAGCACCTGGCTCATTTAGAGACTGTATTGAGCATCTTGGAGAGGGAGTCCTTGTACGCCAAGGAATCCAAGTGCGATTTGGGGATGACCGAATTGTTATACCTTGGTCATATTATCAGTGCGGATGGAGTGCGTATGGATCCTGAGAAGATCCGCGCCATTGTTGATTGGCCCACACCGGCGAACCTGACACAGTTGAGAGGGTTTCTCGGTTTGTGTGGATTCTACCGCAGATTAGTGAATGGTTATTCCGCGACATGCAGCCCGATGACAGAATTTGATGAAGAAGTTTGTTTGAACTTCGAAGCAAGTGTTTTGAAGTTCAAGGAGTTAATGACCTTGCCTGTTTTGCTTGCTGCCCGGACTTCACAATACGTTTGAAACCCCGGTGTGAGGCATCAGGTGAGGGCATTGGTGCGGTGCTTATGCAGGACAAGCACCCTATAGTTTATGAGAGCCGCAAGCTCAGAGGACCCGAGAGGTTGTATAGCATATACGACAAAGAGATGCTCGCGATTATGCATGCCTTAGCGAAATTCAGGCAATATCTTGTTGGCAGCAAATTTTGCATCAAGACTGATCATAACAGTCTTAGACACTTTTTAGGGCAGCGAGATCTCAATGACAGACAGCAGAAGTGGGTCAGCAAGCTGCAGGCTTATGACTTTGATATTTCGTATATCAAAGGTACTCAGAACGTAGTGGCAGATGCATTATCACGGAGACCGTATTTAGGCACTATGGTTCAGATTGCAGAGGATTGGAGGCATTTGATAGTGGCAGAGTATGCCAAGGACAGTTGGGCCTCCAGCATTGTCGAGGGATCAGCAGTAGATACCAGGTACACACTTGTGAATGATTTGATCATTTACAAGCACAGGATATTTTTGATTCCCGGTTCTGAGGTGAAGAACATGGTTATGAGGGCCTTTCATGATATTCCCACAGCAGGACATCCCGGTTACTTCAAGACTTACAGGCAGATACGGGAGAGGTTCACGTGGAAAGGTCTCAAGAGAGATGTTCTTCGGTATGTGCGTGAGTGCCCTGTTTGTCAGCAGAACAAGCAGGAGAACACTCACCCGGCAGGTCTACTACAGCCACTTCCGATTCCTGACGAAATTAGAGATACTGTCGATGGATTTTATCGCGGGCTTACCTAAAGCCAAAGAAGCGTGATTATATCGTGGTTGTGGATCGACTACGTGCCCACTTCTTCCGATCACCGACTTACCGCGGCTTCTGCAATTGGCGAGTGTTCTTCGAGAGATATTCCCGGACTTCATGGGTTGCCTGAAAGACATCGTCGTGTGAGATAGCCCGGTTCTTTAGGCGCTTCGGCGGGGAGTCTTGAGCTTTGCGGGACCGAGCTTACGCCGAGCACCAGTTACCATCCGCAGACAGATGGACAGACAGAGATAGTTAATAAGTGGGTGGAGGGATATCTCAGGAACTACATAGCAGGGCAGCAGAAGGCGTGGGTCAAATGGATACATTTGTGTGAGTATTGCTACAACTCGACATCCCATATGACCATTCAGATGTCACCCTTCATGGCGCTATATGGGTATGGCGAGTTTCATGATGTTGTTGTTGAAGCTGTGATGGAGAGTCTTAGAGAGTCACCGGGGAGGTTAGTTCGCGGGAAATCCGAGGACACTATGAGGGGCTCTCAAGGAGAATATTGCAAAGGCACAAAATCAGCAGAAGCAATACGCAGATCAGAAGAGGACGGAGAGGCATTTCGAGGTTGGTGATATGGTTTACCTCATACTTCAGCCCTACCGTCAGTCCACTCTTAGGAAGAGTGGGTCAGAGAAGCTTAAGCCGCGCTATTACGGTCCTTTCAGGATCCTGAGGAGAGTTGGCGAGGTGGCTTACGAGCTTGAGCTTCCAGCTGAGAGCAGGGTACACAACGTATTTCATGTGTCGCGTCTCAAGAAGGCGTTGGGTCATCGTGTTGTACCATCTGCAGTGTTACCACCCTTAGATGATGAGGGTAAGTTGATTCTAGTACCTGAGTCCATCCTGGAGTATAGGGAGAGACAGTTGCGTCGGAGGACTATCAGGGAATATCTGGTGAAATGGAGAGATTTGCGGGTTGAGGATGCGACATGGGAAGTGAGGAGGTCTGCGGCATCCGGCATTGAGATTATAAGGGAGATATTAATATTTGATCGTATTGATTAAATATTAATTAATTAACGTTTATAATATAAAGTTATAATTTAATGTTATAACTTAAGTGAATTCCTTGAGGGGTGCGCCATCATGAAAAAAGGGGCCAGTTTGATATTTTATTAATATTTAAATATTCAGTGGAGAACTATGGAGAGTTGAAATTATTAAAATATTAATATTTCATTAAAACCCTATTTTCAAGGGAATCGCACTTTTCAGTGTATTAGAGGATTTTGCATTGGGAAGTGCGCCATTATGAGATTATTGAGTTTGATATTGATCAATTTTTGGTCTGAGCCTGAGACTTAGGGTTTCACGTTCGATTCCTTGGAGAACGAGCCATCTCCAGCGGAAAGCAATTCAGAGAGTGTGCAATATCACTCGATCTATTGCCTACAGAGGTTTTCTTACTCAGAGAAAACTACAGAGCTTCCAGAGATTGTTATTGGTCAGAGATTCTTCAGTTATTGCATCCAGTTATCATCTATCACCTTGGGCGCACTTTATTCAGAGGTTTAAAGGCTGATTTGAGGAGGCCGTACAAAATAAACAAGCTGCTGTACTTGGCCGTACTTCTGACAGGCCGTACCATAGCATCTCAGCCGTACTTTTCAGCTTGGAGGAAAACGCCTATCACAAGGGTTCCAGAATACCTTCCTTGGAGGCGCCAACTTACTGGGAGTCTTCAGAGATCATCATTTTGCAGAAGAGGAGCATTCATTCATTGGGCCGTACAAATCTGTACTTCTGTACCAGCAAAATACCAGGTTTTAAAATCTTGAAAATTCTTCATTTTAAACATTGCATGCTTCTGGGTATTATTGTAATCAATTGAAAGGTTGAATAAAGGAGACTGGCATTGATATTGTTGCATTTCCAGAGCTTTTAGATTTTATTTGAATTTATTGCCATTTATTATCAAAATCGTACCTTTTCAATATTGCATCAAAAACACAAAAAATTGCAAAAAACCTAAAACGTCAGAGAAACATAAAAATATCAGTCAGAGCATTGACAGAGGGAAACCTAGGGTTTCTACAGGGAAACCTAGGGTTTCTACAATGTCATCAAAAACATGGTCAAATCATTCATATATGGGCTGAAAGAAAAATGATGAGCATACCTCACAATGCAATCAAGATGAAATTCACTGGCTTGTGCTAATGGAATACTAGAATAATCACTTGGATTCCATATCTCACCATTCCCATCACAGGATCTAGTAGGTGTCTCACAACTCAAATCATGAAGGGAAAGTTTTGCATTAGCTCTATGAGTCTTCTTTGCAAACTTGAGGCAAGGTCTCTATTTGAAAGCAAATGGAGGTAATATGATTTCATGTAATGTCCCATTTTTTATGGAGGCTACAAAAAGGCATTTGAGAATGCAATTAATCATGATTGGAGGTTTTTTCGCAATTTTGTGAGCCTCCTCTGGAGACGAAATTGGAGTTATCGATTTATTCATTCATTGCAGATATATGTGTATTCAGAGGATTATCATCTATTGTTGTTTGAATGTTTTGGTTCTCCAGATTGGGTGATTAATTGCAGATGATTATTTTGTGTTGATGTAAGTAGCGGTGGGAGATTTCTTTCTCCTATGAATTTGCAATATATGATAAATAAATAATTCCAAGGCAAGTCAAACTTGCTATATATATATATATTATTTTAAATTTATAAGGTTGACTTGTTGTGACCTTTTCACACATCACCCCATTCAAAATGAGGACCCCCTAATTTTTGCTCCATTAAGGTCTTTTGACTTTGGTTTTGGGTTGTTTTGGGGCTATCTCTCTCGGTTCTTTCTGTCTTTGCGGGGATGTACCTATATTTTGGCCTAATTTGGAGTGTTGGCTAAGTTTGGAGTGCATTTTTATCAGATTAGGGTTTTCATTCTTCAGGCTAGTTTGGGGTTATTTTAAGTGAGCAAATTGAAATTTGAGCTTGACACTGCGTTCATGAAGCTTCAGGCAGGTTCCCATTAAAATTTCACTGAATTCTGACAACTTACTATTTTTATTAAGTACTCAATTTGGGACCTTTTTCTTAGGACTTTTGAAATTTTGACTGCTACACCACGTTTAGGACCCTTCAAAGTGCTTACCTGCAAAATTTGAGCAAATTTTGACAACTTTCTATTTTTAGCAGTTTTGGCTTCAGGAGCAATTTTTAGGGTTTGCATGTATGATTTTTCAATGCATGTTAGGATTGTCTTTTTGGGTTTTTCGAGAGCTTCGCGATGGTATAACATGCAAGTCAAGGTGATGACTTTCTATTTTTAGCAGGTACCCCGCATGCAAGCTAGTTTTTTGGGTTTTTTTGGGTTTTTTGAGATCTCTCGGGCAATATGAGATGCAAGCACGTCCGACAATCAGTTGATCACTTTTTCAGGCACTTACTATTTTTAGCAAGTTCACTCCAGCAGTCCCAGATCTTCAGTTTTAGGAGCAAAGCAGTTCAGAATAGAAACGGAGTTGAACGAAGGTCAATAGAGGCACATGCAAATAAAATTAGGGTTTCCAACTTTGGTGCCTAAACTGAGGGGCAAAATTCAAGAAAATTGAAAAATGGATGTATCCCATTGCGATCAACATCTTTCAAGGAATCTACTGGTAAAATTTGAGCGTAATCTGCATACTTACTATTTATAGTAAGTTACTTCCATAATAGGGCTAAAAATAGCAGGTGAGCACGAAAGGTAAGTGTGAATAGGTCAGATAGGTCATGAGGATCACGTTGGGAAAATATCAAGACAGGAGGACTTGCAGAAGTTCGAGAATCAAGAAGTTACTAAAAATAGAAAGTGAGGGCGAGCAGGTTGAAAATAAGCTAAGTGTTCAGATACGCCAGGGAGAAAACAAGATGGTAAGCACAAGAGAAGCAAGCCTCAAGTTGGAGAAAATTTTTCTAAGGCACAAAATGTAAGCACCACCCCTCATATGCACCCATCATGGAGAAGATGGAGAAAATTTTCTAAGGCACGGGAAAATGGCATAACCCCTTCTCAAATGTGCCCAAGGTAAAATGAGTGAAGTCTTGAGAAATTCCTAAGGCATAAACATGAAGGAGACCCCTCCATATGCGCCCAGCTTAACATAAAATATGCGCCCTATGATGAGGTGAGAAATTTGTCAAAGGAATGAAGACGCTAACAAGGGTAAAATGTGCCCCCAACATGAAGCTCCCTCTAGAATGCGCCCTCAACATGAAGAACACCTATCCAAATGCGCCCTCAAGACATGTGAAAATTCTAAGTTATGAAAATAAGAGAGGACCCCCTTATATGCGCCCAAGGAAGAGGAAGTAGTGTGAGAAATTTTCTAAGTCAAAAAAATGAAAGAAGCTCCCCTCAAATGCACCCAAAGCTAGAAGGGTGGAATGTGCCCAAGGTGAACAACGTAGAAAGAATTTTCCAAGGCATGGGAATGGGAACAAGACCCTCTTAAATGCGCCCATGAGGAATGAGTTGATCAAAAAGTTTCTAAGGCATCGAAAATGAAAGTGCAAGGGGTCATATGCACCCAAGGTAAGAAGGGGATAATATGTTGGCCAAAAATTGTCTAAGGCATAGAAAATGAACTAACACACCTCCTAAATGCGCCCTCAAGGTTTTAAAAGTTTCTAAGTCATAAAAAAATTGCTTGACCCCACCCCCCTCATATGCGCCCAAGGTAGACAGGAGGTTTGAAATTTTTTCTAAGGCAATAGAAATGAAAGAAGACCCCCTCATGTGTGCCTTAGGAGAAACAAGAAGGCACGAGAATTTTCTAAGGCTGGAAATTTGAAGAACAAGGGGTAAAAGGCGCCCATCATGGAGGAGTTGGATGAAGATTTTATTCTAAGGCACAAAAATGGAACTAGGACCACTCAAATGCGCCCAAGAATCAACAAAAGGAGAACTGAAAAGTTTCTAAGGCATTAAACTCAAAGCTCAAGGTGGTAAATGCGCCCAAGATGAGTAGGTGGCAAGAAATTTTTCTAAGTCATGAAAATGGAAGTAGACCCCTCCAAATGCGCCCAAGGAAGAATATGTTGGCTGAAAATTATCTAAGGCATGGAAAATGAACTAACACCCCTCTGAATATGAGCCCAAGGTGGAATATGAGCCCAAGGTGGAATAGGTTAACACAAAAAGTTTCCAAGGCAGGAGAATGAAAGCAAGACCCTTCAAATACGCCCTACTTGGGAGCTTGGGAAAATGCCTAAAGTATTGAGTATGAGAACACCAAGGTGGTAGATGCGCCCTTGAAGAAGACCTTATGAAGTGAACACACATCTCAAATGCGCCCATGATGAAAGGTTATGAAGAAAGCAAAGTTTGCTAGAGAAAAATGATGATCTCTATCAGATCCAAAGATCAATTAGACCTTGGAAATCAAAACATGGAAATTAGGTAAGTGAAGTTGATTTATATTGTAAGTGTTTTGATGCTCTTCTTTTTGTTTGTTTTGCAGGGTGACTTGGGGTGATGGAGCAAGTACTCCAGGACAACATTACAACCTTGGAAGGGGATAAAGTTACATGTTCGAAACTCCTCCATGATGTCTCATTTGCCCCCAAACCATGAAGAGGAGATGTTGGAAGAAATGGCTAAGTGTTGGAATTTCTCCACGATGATCCAATATGAGCCCAACTCAAGGAGGCAGGTGGCAAGGAAGAAATGGTCGAGTCCAAGAGAAGAAAATCCTTCAAGATCAGGATGGAGGAAAGAAAAGATGAAGGCCCAGGCGTTAGAGATCATCCTCAAGCACTAAAATGTCCTCAAGGCTAAGGGGGAGGGATGAGAAAAAACTTCAATGTTAAAGAGTGATAGTAGGATGGATTGAAGAACAAAGTAGAGGGAGTGTGAAGTCCTCCGACAGTGCCCCAGAAAGTGTTCTCCAACATACTTCGTGTAATGTCCCCTTCCTAGACAGTACTGACGTGACAGTGGTTAGCCTATTATTCAGATCCTCGTAGGCTAGCAGATGTGTTTAGAGGATCACTTGAGGCAGTTATGCAGCGTTGGGAACATCACTCCAGTAGTTGATTCAGGTTTGGGCCTTTGCAGACTCTTTCAAAGAGGTTTTTCAGTTACTTACTATTTATAGTAAGTCAGGCAGGCGGGAGCTGCTATTTTGGGCAGGGCACTTGGTTTAGCTGGTCAGCTCAGTATCGACCCGGTTTGATGTTTGGTTGTGCAAACAGGGGTTATCAGAAGCATTTAATAATAATTGAAGGAATAATTAATTTGACTTTATAATATAAAGTCATTTTAATGAAATATTAAAGTTAATATTTAAATGGCAAATTATAAAGTATTTTTAATACTTTATAAGGGAAAAATTAATATTTAATGAGTTTAATACTCATTAAAACAAAAGGGACGCCATTTAATTAAATATTAGCCTAAGTATTGAAAAGGGCGAATATTTATTATTAAATGCATTTTAATGGATTTAATGAGAAAAGTCGAATTTTTGAGGACATATATTCTTTCAAAGGCAAATCGAACTCATTATGTGATTATTTGAATTTGTTATCTTTTCTCTCTGAGAGCATTGGGGTTTGAGAAACTAGGGTTTCTGCAAATCGACAGGTTTTGAGGAACGTTCCCTCTTCAAGATCTGACCTATTGAGACTGTGAAATATCAGTTGAAGATTGTCAAATAGGGTGACTTCATACAGAGGTTGCATTTGAGCTTACTAAGGTGGATTCAGACAAGGGTTTCAGTAGAGATCCTCATCTAAGCAATAAGGCGATTTATCTTCTCTTGTTATGTGATCTGGCACATTCTTCAAGGTGTCGTACTTTATTAAATGCTGCTGCTAGGGCTGTACTATTGCTGAGAGGGCCGTACTTTTGATTACAAGTGAAATGCCTTGCTTTTTGATCTTCTATCTTCTCCAGTGAGGACACCTAGGTCTCTGGAGTCTTTTGCATTCTTTTTGTGGCCGGAGATAACATCTGTGAAGCTAGCCGTACCTTTCTTCATCTATTTCTGGTGGCTGCAATAACCAGGTTTTTCACAATAAATGTTATTGCCTTTCCTTTGCATGTTGTTTAAATCACAGTGTAATCATTCAGAATGATTAATAAACCATCTGGCGTCGAGATTTGAACGATATTCTATAGTTTATATGCATCTGCTATTTTATATTATTTTTCTAGTCTTTTCCTTGCAAAATCGCATTTTCTCTTTATATGCAAAAACCTACCAAAAAACCAAAAATACGGAAAAAAAACAAAAACATAGTATTCTTAGACAGTGTTCGGGTTGAGAGACACTAGGTCTCTTACACTTCGCACAACCCAGGATGCAATGGCAGCAAGGAGGAAAATCATCATTAAACAAGAGAAAGAGGCCGCCGTCTTGGAGTTTTAGATTGAGAACGTGCTTGCCATGTCAGTCCAAGAAGTAGAAGCTACATCGAATTTGCAGTCAAAGAGAAGAACAGTGGGAACGCGTTTTTGGATGAGAATCTTCTATAAGATAGTGGGCATTAAATGCTCATAGTGGTCAAAGGGAAATGGTGGGCATTCTATGCTCATTTATTACCCCACTCCACTTTTTGGCAGTTTTTAGGGAAAAATATTGACTAGGGCTTATGTGGCTCAATCTAAGCCCTTCATTGTAATTGAATTTGAGCTATCCGTTGGAATTGGCCAACTATAAAAGGGGCCATCCCCCCTCATTTGTATGATATAGAATAGACAAGATAGAATAGAATAGATAGAATAGTAGAGATCATAGAGGAGATAGAGCATAGAAAGAAAGATAGCATAGATTGATAGATTGATAGATAGGAAGAGGAAGGAAAGTTTTCAAATTGAATACTTTGTAAGAGATTGTTGTGAACACTCCTATAATAAAAAGAGTTATCATTGCTTGTGGTTTCATCTTTTATTGTGGGTAGCTAGCAAGATTTCTTCGTCCTTCCAATTCACGTAGAATCTTAAAGTAGAGCTTAGAGTAAAGTAGATTTCATTTCATGCAAGTAGATAGTTGTGGAATATGGTGGTTGAATTAAGCAAGCTTCATTAATCCATACCACTAGCAAGCTCATTGATGGTGGGTTCGCCTTGTGTGGTCAACTAGAATATTGCGGATCTAACTTCAATTATGATTTGCATGTTGATATGCGTCGTTGTGATGGTGTCTATATGTTGAATCGTGATTTGAATACCTCTAGTTACTCCTTTGAAAATTGCACCAGTTTTGTGGAAGCTGTCCAAGGTGAGGCAAAATAGAGCTTGGTTGAAGTTTGTGAAATTTGATCTCCACGTCCCACGCTTAAAGTAGACCATAGCATTTTTAATCCCTACAGCCATTCAAATTCCGCACTTTCTGGTTAGTTTAGGAAACTCGAGCTTCATCGATACATCTACCGAACCATGAAAACCCCCTTTCTCTTTGAGTGAACAATTGCGTAAGTCCCCTTGAAATACCAACAAATCACATCAAGCCAACTGAGTCTACGTCCACTACATAAAGGAACCTTGGAGTTGAATGCATGATCTTTCGCAATCTTGCGTGGAGGAGATTTTGATCAAGAGAGGATAGAGTGACCGTTGGGAACTTTATTCTGTGTTGGTGCGGTCATAAAACACCCGTCAACATGACCCAAGATGAAAAGTCGCCTTGGTTCTCGAATGAGGCCGACCCTTGTGAAGAGTCACCTTGCTTGTGAAGAGGCACCTTACATTGTATATATAAAAGGTGATGATCGTTTCATTTTTATCATCAATCAATTCATTCTAAAGACAATTTGCACCTATCAGGAATTCGCATATCTACAACAGATTATCATTTTGCTTAGAGCAGATCAACATCAAGGAGAATTCATTGTAATTGTGCATTCACATCTAGGAGAGGTGTTGTGTTTCATTATTTCAGATAGGCCTAGAGTTTGGCCCACATTGTGAGTAGATTTCTGCTCTTTCATTCAATATATAAGAGATATATTCTTGGCTGGGTTTTTCTCCCTCGAGAAGGAGGGTTTTCCCAGGGTATATGTTGTGTTCTATTGTTCATGTGTTGTATTTCTGTTTTTTGTTAAATCTGATCCTAAAACTAACATGGTATCAGAGCGGGTCTAAGAAAAGATCCGATCATATTTGGTTAAACAAAAATTCAATCAGGAAGTAATGATTGAAGCCATAGGCCTGTTCGATATAGAAATAAATGTTCAATGTGGTTGCAGTGGTGATGTATGGAGGGACGACTCCTGTGGTATTCGTTGATTCATTGATTAAGGGTGGCTTAACACTTCATGGCATTTCTCCTATGCCATATTCTCTTCGGCCGTGTGGAAGGAAGTCGTGATGATTTATTTTCACTCTTTTGATTACTTAAACTCTTTCATCGCATGAGTGTGGGTGCGTTGATTCATAATGTGATCTCAAGATTTAATGGAGTCTTCAATCTTTGATAAACGGTCAATTCATTTTTTCCCACTTTCCATGAGGCCGAGATCGAGTGAAGGTGGCGAAGATGAGACACAACTACAGGTCTAGCTCATTGGTGTACCAACATAAAGAGATAAGTATTTTATGATTGTACCTTGAATGAATTTTATGTAGTTATTAATTCATGCAATAACATTGGAATAGTGAATCATGTATGATTCTAGCATTGGTATTTCTCTTTGGGATAGTTTAGTTCTATGAACTATTATTAAACTCTCTAAAATGCTTTCAGGACAGATCGAGGAGCATAAGGATGATGAGAGATTGCATTCAAGGGAGGAAGAGCTTGATGCATCCTGTGAGGAAGTCATGCAGGCTGAAGAATGGAGACACAACTTGCTGCCATGGGACTGAGTTGATGGCACGTAACTGGAGACATCTCTCGAAGAGGAAGAACCTATTTAGATTGTCATTGTGATTAGTTTCTTCGAAGAGGAGGAAATAACATTCAGAGGGAGTCTGACAAACTAACAGAGGCAACCTTGGACTTGGAGGTCAGGAGGTTGATGCAAGTACTTGGAGCTTCAGAGGGAGTCACATCATCATGAAGATCTGTTGTAATGTATATTTCTCTGTGACAAAGAAGTATGAGGTGAAAGCCCTTAGTGTATATTTCTTTGTGATGGAGAAGTATGAGGTGAAAGCCCTTATTAGTGTATATTTCTCTGTGACAGAAGTATGAGGTGAAAGCCCTTGTTAGTGTATATTTCTCTATGACGGAGAAGCATGAGGTGAAAGCCCTTGTTAGTGTATATTTCTTTGTGACGGAGAAGTATGAGGTGAAAGCCCTTGTAGTGTATATTTCTCTGAGACGGAGAAATATGAGGTGTGAGCCCTTGTTCATCTCTGAGACTGAGATGAGACGTCATGTTGAGAGACTCCATGATGACATCACGTTGAGAGACTCCGTGATGATTCCTTTGTACTTGTGTTTTTCCACACATGGGAGTACCCATGGTGGGTGTCATGTTGAAAGACTCCATGATGACATCACATTGAGTGACTCCGTGATGGGCACTTGTGCACTTGTTCCTTTCCACACATGGGAGTAGCCATGGTGGATGTCATGTTGAGTGACTCCATGACGATATCACATTGAGTGACTCCGTGATGAACTCTTTTCCACAAGTGGGTGTAGCCATTGTGGGTGTCATGTTGAGAGATTCCATGACATGGATATCTGGAAAGATATCTCCCTAGCTAAGAGGGAGTGTTGATGTAAGTAGCGGCGGGAGATTTCTTTCTCCTATAAATTTGCAATATATGATAAATAAATAATTCCAAGGCAAGTCGGACTTGCTATATATAAATATTATTTTAAATTTATAAGGCCGACCCAAGATGAAAAGTCAGCTTGGTTCTTGAATGAGGCCGACCCTTGTGAAGAGTCGCCTTGCTTGTGAAGAGGCACCTTACATTGCATATATAGAAGGTGATGACCATTTCATTTTTATCATCTCATTCTAAAGACAATTCGCACCTATCAGGAGTTCGCATATCTACAACAGATTATCATTTTGCTTAGAGCAGATCGACATCAAGGAGAATTCATTGTAATTGTGCATTTGCATCTAGGAGAGGTGCTGTGTTTCATTATTTCAGATCGGCCTAGAGTTTGGCCTAGATTGCAAGTAGATTTCTGCTCTTTCATTCAATATATAAGAGATATATTCTTGGATGGGTTTTTCTCCCTCGAGAAGGAGGGTTTTCCCAGGGTATATGCTGTGTTCTATTGTTCATGTGTTGTTGTATTTCTGCTTTCTGTTAATCTGATCCTAAAACTAACATTTTGGAGTTCTTCATATTACTATTGCTGATAAATTCCAGATTGGAGCGATTATTATTTATTGGGTGTTTTCTTTCACTTTAAAGGATCGACATTATATAACTGCTTATGTTTTGAAGGTCGATGTATTGAAAACCAATATATCCAACCCAACCCATTAAAATGTTGACCATAATGCTCCAGGAAGGGTAATACAAGATTATCATGCCAGGAAAAGAATTTGCAAACTTTGGACAACACTAAAGCCAAGTACAACATTAGCTAACCATAAGATCCTATCTTGAAGGACCTACCATTATTTGGATTGAACTGAAAGGATCCTCAAAATAGTTAGTGATATACAATTTGAAGCCAATCTAAACCATGAATGATCAAGCTCCATCACTATGCATCATAAGTTGCTTGAATCATCTCCTTTGAATGCCCCACATGCTATGAGAAGTAGCAACCCAATATGGGAAGCTACTTCTCCCAAATCTTCTTCCTATACAGCCTAATTTCTGAAGCAACTTCGAATCAATGCCTTTTTTCTTTTATTTTCAAAATCACCAAAATCAGGAAAAGAACCCAAACCTAGGCACAAGAAACATCCATAACATCTGATTTTTATCACCCTTTGAAAACAAAATAATTATTATCAGAGGCATCGCCAGTAAAATTGGAGTTGGCATCTTAGAAAATAGTATCATCTTTACATGAATTGTCATCAAGAATAGGATGAGACGAGTGTCACCGTCAGTGAGAAATGACACTACCATATGATGAAGAAAAAGATATCCCTAAATTTGATTCTAGATTATGCATGTTGGTGCTATAATCTTGAGATTAAACTTTTTAAAGCAATGCAAGATTTAAGATCTTTTTGTGAGTTCAAGCGTTTTCTTCTCAAGACTTTATTGGGTCTTCTCTATCAAATTGAAATGACTTCAATGCTTAAAATCGTAGTTGACAAACTTGGACATGATAGACCAAAATTTCTCAACTTGGCAAAAACTCAACAACTTAAACAGTAATTAATTTTTTTATGATTAATAAATTTTAAAACAAGTTAGTATATTGCACGGTCATCAATTTATGAGATTAAGAATTTGTGATTGTATACGAAATTGTCAATCTCCAATTTTAGAATGTAGAAACATTTCCTATTCTTCATAATATTACAAAAAATGGAACCTCATATATATAGGGGTTGGTCTATGTTGCATCATAGACATTAAAGCCAAGCTTATTAATATTCTAAACTCTTATGTTTAACATTCTAGACAATGAAACCAGACTTAGTAATATAGTTTTTTCATGACGACAAATAAGTGAAAACCATGTGATTAGGGTTTAAAAAGCTAGGGAAAATCACCATCTAATCTATCCTTACAAATTGCTAGTTAAACCTGCAAAAACTTGCATTGCAAAAGAAACACGTCAAGTTCTCTGCAAGTTTGCAAACTATGCTTAAAATGTTCAATCACCTAATCATTTCACACTAATTAGTAACAACTGATGTGACTTCTATCTCATCGGTGATACTTGACTAGGTCTTTCCCCATTTAATAGGATTCCATCATAGTGGCAATTTGACCATCCTTCATATACAATTCCTTATCTTTCATAGCCAAGTTGTAACGAAACAAGGAAATTTCATCAATGATGTAGTGCACATACTTACGATTTGTGTGAGTAATACAAGAAGATGGTCAATGAAGCTAGTGAGTTATAATTGGAAGCATCATCAATAAGATCTTTGTCCAACTTGTGGGTCCATTAAGTATGCTTGACATCATATTTTGTTTGTTCTTTCCCTAGATTTTTCTTGATTTTCCAACACCATGTAGTTTTTCAAGAATCTTCCAGTTGTCTTGAGGATAAATACAAATCGTTAATTTGAGATGGAAAGTCTTTTTACAAATGAAGCTTAAATGTACCCTTTTTTATCCATCTCAAATCTTCCTTCCTCTATCTCCTACACACTCCTGGGTTCTTCATGGCTAATGATGAACCCCAATATGTCTTGACATTTCAACCCACTTCCATTTTCAACTTTACATTATATCTAATTTTAGGTTTCTCTTGTTGGAAATCTTTTCATTGATGTCAAAGGTGTATAGATGATTGGAAATTGTTGTCATTGATGTCAAAGGTGATGCTAAAAGAAAAATAGAAAAATAGATTTATGTTGGCTGACCTATGGTTCTAAGTTTGATGCCCATCTTGTGAAGATAAAAATCAAAATTAAAATTATTTTTTATTTTGGGTCGACATCTCCTATTATGGTGCCCACTTTTGACTAATTTAAAATTATAAATAAATTATTTTTCAAAGGGGCTGACCCCTCTTGATATTGGCGCCCCCAGGTGGAAGGGTTTCTTAAATAAAATAAAAATTTATTTTATGCATGTGTGGCCGACCCCCTTGAAGAGTCATGCCTCTTGGGTGAAAAGACACTTTGGCAAGGTATACATAGAGGTTTGTTTCAGAGTTAGAAAGCAAGCAATTTTTTAATATCATTCATATGAAGAGCAGAAATAAAAAGATGTTTGAGCAGATTTACAAAAGATATGTGAGCAGATTTACAAGAGATGTTTAGTATCAATTTTGTGAAAAGAAAAGATAAATAAAAGGAAGACACATGGCAGATTTGTGAGTAAATTGTTGAAGATTTTATGACAGATCCATGAGTAGATATGTTGCAGATTTATGAGCAGACATTAAGGCAGAAATATTTGTAGAAGCAGTGCCTTATTGTAATCAGATTTGTGAGTGAATTCATTGCAATATTTAAATCAGATTTGTGATCAAATTTTGAGGAAAGATAATGCCATATTTATGATCAGTTTTGTGAAAAGAAGTGCATGATAGTGATCAAATTTGTGAAAAGAAAGAGTGCATGATAGTGATCGGATTTGTAATTGGATCAGACCTGTAATTTGTGATCAGATTTGTGAAAAGAAGAAGTGCATGATAGTGATCAGATTTGGAAGGAAGATTGTGATTTGAGTTTGGATCAGATTTGTATTTGAATCATATTTGTGTTTGAATCAGATTTGAGATTGAATCAGATTTGGATGAAGAAGTTATTAATATCAGCCATAGAAGAAATATCAGGTTGGAGCCTATCAAATAGAGGTTGGAGCATCTTGCTGGATTGGAGCTTAGTTTGTGTAGAGATTAGAGTCCCTAATAGGCTTGAATCGTATCAAGTAGAGGTTGGAGCCTCTTGTTGGGTTGGAGCTTAGTTTGTGTGGGGGTTGAAGCCTCCAATAGGTTGGAGGCTGTATTTCTGTTAAATGGAGATTGGTGTCTCTAGTAGATTGGAGCCTACAAGAAGAAGAAGAAGAAGATTAATCTATAAGATATAAACAATATTTTGTCGTGGTTTTTTTCCCGAAAGGGTTTCCATGTAGATCGTGTGTTCTCAATTTCTAGATCTTGCATATGTGTGGTTGATGTGATTGATTGAATTTGGAAAAGTAAACTTTTGTATTATCCCGATTCATGCCTGCTCCCCACGCCCCCTCCCCCCTTCTACCTTCTCATCTTTTGCTAGTGTGGAAGTTTATTAGTACAAAAGATAATAACACAGACCAAAATATAATGCACAAATAAGAGAAAGGAGATTCAGCTATTGGAAAATAAAAACATTTCTAATAATAACTTTGAATGCATTTCAAACTTTAGGTCCTCATCAACAAGTGTGTGAATGATTCCAAATGAAAGAGTGAAACCCTTATATATAGGTTTTACATAAGTTTTTATCAATGGTCACAACCCAAAGGGATGGGTCGGCCAAAATTAGAAATATCACAAAAAATGTGATATAAAAGGACAACAATAGAAAAAAACCATTAAAAAGAAAAGGGTGCACCACCTACGTTCGTCTAAGTGTGAAAATACAACATGAGACACCTCACCAAAGTTCTAGAGAGAATTCTAAAGGGCCTAGAAAAAAGAGACCATAATTTGTTCATTTTGAGGAAGCTTTGCAATTTGGGAGTTTAGGGAGGTGGAATTTGGGAAATTGAGAATTTGGCTTGGGAGCTACATCTTTATGAGATGGCTCGATGGATTTCGACTTGGTACAAGAACTGTTTTAAAAGAGAAGCTTTTGAAGAATATGTGGTTTTATTTGGTTCTTATATATATATATATATATATATATATATATATATATATATTTTAGTATGTTTTGTTTCTTTGTACTTAAGCATTGAGAGGGGGTGGAATATAAGGCTTACCTTTTGTAATAAAGTCATCCTAGTGACTTAATGGTATGTTATAAGTGTTTGTTATTAAGTTATTATTAGTTACATCTCTCACATACTTTATAAGGAGATGAACCTCTTTGTAATGGCCACTCCAATATTTCCTAATATAATATATTGCGTTATTGTCTATATAGCTCAAACATGCTTATAGCTTGCTTGGCAATATGAAGCAAAGCAATACAAACCCTTGAAGAAGACAATTTTCAAAATTTAACCTAAAAAATTGAAACACATAGTGATCTCAATTTCTAGATAGACAAAATAATAACTATGGAAGAAGAGCTGCAAACTTTTAGAAGAACAATGCCAAAGATCAAAGGCATAATCTATAAAACATTTGCAGAAGAGCTGTTGATAGACATTAAGGCCACCTTCCACTTGCCATTCGAGGAAACAAAGGAAGAGGTGTGTGCAGAAAATGGCAAAGTTACTGCCAATGGTTGTCCTCTTATTTGCTTGAATGTTTTGCCACTAAATTCTAAGTAATGTTAAGAACCAACTCTGAAAGGCTGAGAACAAAATTTACCTTGTCAGGAGGAAAACATGACAGATGAAAAACTTGAGAGCTTGAAGATCTGCATCAGTGGGGATGTTGTGATAAAGACTCTCAAATTGGTTCCAGGCTATATGGTATTTCTTTTGTCCAAAATAGAAATGCTTCATCAATAAGCCAACATTTCAAAAGCACCGCTATTTCAAAAGCACCACCATTTGGAACACTCTCTTTTTCTTATCATTGGTGAAGATCACTATGAAATAGCCATGTTGGCATAATCTAATTTTATAGTGTCCTTGGGTTTCCTATGTTTTCTTTGCACTTTCATGGATATCTTCTAATGACAGTTGCACCCCAAGAAATCTGCAAATGAGACCTCTATACATGAGCATCATTATGTTGCCTCCCAAGAAGTTTTAATAATGAAAATAGACTTTCCTCTGTTGTCTCCAGACACATGTTTTGCAATTTCTGTTCCAAACCTTGATTTTTTTTCTTTGTTTCTTTGCTCATCTGATTATCTTCTCTGAATCCTTGTTTACCATGACCAAACTTCCCACTGTAAAGTTTAATCTAAGAAATGAGACATGGAGTGGGAAAGGGGATGCTGGGTCCAAGTTTGGAGAGTGCTATCCTTATGTTTCCTATTTTTTATTTTTCCTGCAGATTCTTAGTTGATCTCTAATCTATGACAATATTTTCTCAAGGAGCAAAGAAATATACAAAACTTCCTTGGCACGCATCCAACCCTTGTAGAGCTTACCTCTCAGCTCCTATGAGAGAATTTCCTCCATTGATGATCTACTTTCTTTGTGTTTGACATGAATTTCAACATGCTTTTGTTGAATTGAAATCCAAAGGCAAAGTGCATTTGCACTTTTTATGAAAATATTATTCAAGTTGAAACCCAAAGGGGAAGTTCACATTTCTTTTTGTAATGAAATATTCTGACCATAGTTTGCGAACCCTGCGAGTGTTCACCAAGTTCTCAAGTACTTGTGGGTTTTTTAGTCAAGCAAATTTTTGTAGGTTCAACTCGTGAGTTTGCAAAGATGAGTTTCTGAGGAAAAATCACCGATTATTTTGGCAAGAATTCACCAAAACATGGCAAGTCTGACTTCTTTAATCACCGTGTAGGTAAAAGAACACAGGTGAGAGTAAAATGTGGGTTGAAATTTGCCATTCACACAGTTAAACTATGTTTTTTTGGCTTTTTAAGCATTGTTTTTTGCCTTAAAAAAAAAATGGTGTGCGCCACAAAGGTTTGTGTTGTTTTGAAGGTCTTCATTTGGGCTGCCCCTTGACCTTGCTAGGGGTGTTGCCCCCAAACCCCCACCAAACTCATTTGATCCATTTTGTAGCTATATTTTGCATTTTTTTTTCAAAAAGCTATGTTTTTTCAAAAATTTAAGTGTTTTCTAAAGTGCTGAGTTTTTGCCAAATACTCTGAGTCAATTTTTGGTTTGCTGAGTACTCTCCAAGTCCGAGTTTGCAAACTATGATACAAACAACTTATAGAGCCCTTATTGTTTGCCTAAAACTAACTTTATGCTTGCCCTGATGTCTTTTCTGATGGAGGCATTTGTCTCTTTTGTCAAGCATATCATAATAATCTTTGGTTGTACTCCTTTTTCTATTTTAGCGCTTCCTCCCATGTCTAGATGAGTATTCTTCTTGTTTATTACATCTCATTAGCGATGCCTTGGAACTACATATTTTGTATTAAAAGGTAGATATACTTTTGTGGTCCTATTGGCCAATTCTGGTTATTTTTTACTCCCTTTCCAGATACAAGAAGAGAACAAGAATACTGATTTAAGTGTTTGTTTGATGTTATTCACAGGAACTACAGCTTTGTTGCCCTCTATGAGAACTTGATTATTTTGAATTTAAATTTATTCTTTTCATTTTGTTTAAATATGTCCTCGACTCTGTCTTGTTTTCCTATTTCTCTAAAGATTTTCAGAATGTGACATTACCTTGATAATGTTTCTAGGACTATCTGTTTTCTTGAAGGCCTTGTTACTACCATGAGATAAGTTGTCACACACATGGTAAATTACTACTTGTTGATGCGTGTTTTGTGACACACCAAACATCAAAATAAAGAGTCCAAAGATGCTCTATCCTCTCTTGAAAAACCACCGCTTATGCTAAGATTGCGAGAAGATCCTATGGTGATTCCAAGGTTTCTTATGTCAGGTCTTGATGTGTGGATAAGCTCAATGGGCGTTGTGATATGCTGGTAATACACAAAGGGACTTATGCTAGGCTCGTTCAATTCACAGTGGAGGTTTAAGCGATGAAGCTTTGTTGTTTGGGTCCTGGATCAAACAAACTGAAAAAGGAGATAAGGTTTAGAAGTTCTAATCTACTTCCTAAGAATTCAAGAGATGGTATTGACTTGGTGAAACCAATAACCACGCTTTGCTTCGCCACACTAGGACAATTACACAAAGTGGGTGCAATCTTCTAAGGGGTGTGCTTATGATTTTCACGTCATGAATAACTACCATCAAATCGAACAATATTTATCCAGACAGAAGTTAAGCATCCACAATATAAGCTTAGGCTAACTTTATGCATTGAACAAAAATCATTCATTCAAAGAAAGTATGAGCAAGAGTTTCACCAATCCATACTATGAAATCTTTCATTCATCTAACATACAAGAAATAAAATCTAAACTATGATGAGGGATAAGAACCATGCCATCTCCAAAATAAGAGAAGTAATCACCATCAATTTGAACAATGCATTACTTATTACTTTGGCAATCGTATGCAACAATTTACTTATCTCAACATGTTTTGCAACATACTCCCATGCTTTACAAATGAGGGATGAGCTCAATTTATAGGCTCCCCAATTACAATTCAATGGCCAAGATTGATTTAGGATCAACGACCGAGATTAAAATAAAACCCTAATTAGGGTTGGTCACAACTAACTACCTCCCGACCAATGAGAAAATTACATTTGAGGACACTTGTTCTTCTGCTAAATATGAACCAACAATAAAATAGAAAATTGTTGCATTATGGAGTGTCAGGTTCATTGAATCTAGACATGCTAACTTGGAACAATTTGATTGGTTGGAAGATGATGAGGCGCCAACTCAACATGTTGGATGTCCTTCTGGGTCACTTTATTCTTTTTCCAGGTACTTGCCTTAGAATATTTTTCCTTGCCGACGACCCTGCCCTTTATGCTTGTTCTTTCCTAGCTTTGATCTTGGATTCCTTTTGATTTCTTCTTCTCACTTGCACTTGAGGTCTGGGAGTCTTGCCTTGGAGCACATTGTTTAGACTTGAAGTCATTAAGGTTTTCTTTCCTGGTTGCTTTGAAATTCCTATAAGCGCCTTGAATTTGGAGAACTCCCCTATGCTTTCGCCACAATGGAGGAAATTGGAACTTTCTTTGTGAAGAATTTCCCATACTTGGCCAAATTTTGGCTATTCAATTTCATTTTGTAATACCTTCATGTGGACCATTCAACATTTAGCCAAGGTTTCAGATGAACTTTTCCTTTAGATTTGTCTTCAATTTTGAATTTGGCTTGTGCTATGTAGGACAAATTCCATCCTTGGACAAGGATTTTATTCACTTCCTCTTTATTTTCCTCTCCATTCCTCTTGTTTTCTTTCCACACTTAGCCAATTTTCTGAATTTCCCTCCTCAAGGTACTGTTGGTGTACGTTTTATCATCCACCGAACACACAAAATAAAATGTCCAAAGACACTCTATCCTCTCTTGAACAAAGTCACCGCGTATGCTAAGATTGCGAGAAGATCATATGGCAACTCCAAGGTTTCTTTTGTCAGGTCATGACATGTGGATAAACTCAATGGGCATTGTGATATGCTGGTAATACACAAAGGGACTTACGTTTAAGAATTTCTCACAAGTTCGGGACTTAGACAGATTTATCATTAAAGGCTTCTTCGTTGGGACTTTCAATTTGGATCTCAAGAAAAAGGTGCAAAAAGATAAGGGTTTAGAGTTTTTGTCTACGCCTAGGAATTCAAGAGATAGTAAAGATCAAGTGAAACGGGTAACCGCGCTTTGTTTCGCTTCCCTGGGAAAACTATGCAAAGTGGGTGCAATCTTCAAAGGGTGTGATTATAATTTTCATGCCTCGAATAAGACCGAAGTTAAGCATCCACAATCACAAGCTCAGGGTAACTTTACGCATCGAATGAAAATCATCCATCTGAAGAAAGTATGAGCAATATTTCACCATTTAATCTATACGATCAAATCTTGCATTCACTTAACAAACATTCAAAGCAAATTCTATTTTAATTGTAATCTAATTGTAATCTATTTCTAATCTATGGTTGAAGAAGTTATGCAACCTTGCACACTACTTGACAATAAAAGTGATTCAAAGCAAATCATGCATAAGAGCTTTTATTATCGGAAATAGTCTAATGCAACAATTTCATTTACTGTCTCCACACAAATGAAAGTGAGAGATCACAAGTTTATATAGAGTTTTCATAATCAAATGAAAGGCCAAGATTAAAACAACATCAACGTCCAAGATTAATACAACTCAACCCTAATTAGGGTTTCCCAAAATCACATTAGTTAACAACCAGTAAATAAGCAGTGAGGTGGCAGTTGGAGTTATCTTCAAGGGAAGGCGTCTCTATCCTCTTGGGCAGCATTGTGCTTGACGAATCTGGACATGATTGTGATGACTTCCTCCACCGTGATTGGCGGCAGCATGCTTATCTTGAATTCAAGCCCGTCCAAATCCTCAGCACATTTGGCGAAGGTGTTCTCCCAATCCGTTTCCTGTCTCACAAAATCATCCCGGGCAGACAAGAGATTCGACACCTTTGTGAAATCCTGTCTTAGAATTGGTCCTGTAGTAGAGGAGAAAACTTCCTGAACCTTATGCTTCAACCTTTCCAGTTGCATGTCATTTTCTCGGACAGTCTCCCTGTCAAACACATCTGCAACTATCATATAAATCTTCCTCTAGATTTCTTTGACTTGCTCCTCAACTCTGAGCCCATCTACCTTTGCCTTCTCCAGAACCTCGCACCTCATTGTTAATGCCCAAAACCAATGATGAAAGTCATAAGTAGCTCCCACAACAATCACCCTTCCCTCGACCAATTCTTCCTTTGGGACGCCCTTCAGTACTCTGAGGCATGGAATGAGCCTCTCCTGAATATTCGGGAGATTATCCCAAACTTCCCTCATGACTGCCAATCTGGAAAGGAAAGAGGAAGTCTGTCCGTAGGAAAGCGTCAATCTCTCCATGAACAAAGCCACTTCCATGCCCTTGCTTGCCATCCATTCCTGGGCCTCCTTGGCCGTGACCATCCTTGCTTCCACATCCTTGGCCATCTCCTGTGAGGAATTGAGAAGAGGAGGAGCTACTGCATCACCCTGATTGAGTGGTTGAGTTAGATGCCGTATATACTCCTTCAGGCGCTCGACCTCCCTTTTGTACTCTTTCTTTTACGCCACTTCCTTTTCCAATCTCGCCTTGATAGTTGAGATGGAGTTATCCAGTTCGACTACCTCCTAGCCTTTTGTTGTTGGGCCAAGGTCTATAGTGGATATGGCGTATTCTTGGGGAGTGATTTCATCTTGTGCTTTATCAACTGTTGGTACTGCGATCTGTATGGAACGGCTGCCAGCTTTGTCCCTCTGAATCGTGGAAAACTTCTTGGTAGGTTTCTTAGTAGCAACTTGTTCCAACCTCGCCAAGAAATCCGCAGTATCATCTTCTTCTTGAATCTCAACTGGTGCCTGAATTTTCATCCTCTCCTTTAGCCAATTGGGAATGGTAGGCTGTTCGATACTGTCCTCCTCCTGAACGTTTTCTGCACTTGGTACGTCCAAAACTCCTCCAAGGGCGGAAATCATTCCCTCTTCGAAATCATCATTTTGGACTTCCATTTCATCTTTTGAACCCAGTACTTCTGTGCCCGTAGGAGATGGGGGCTCATCGTCATCCAACTGGATTGGCTCATTGTTCTTTTCCTGAACTGCAGAAGGTCTCATCATCTCAGCTAAGGATTCGTCTGCGGTAGCCACCAGCTCATCAATATTTCTAGACGTTGCGAAACGAGATGAATCCACTCTCTGCCTCTTCTAGACAGGCTCTATACTTGCAACTACTTCTTTCCTCTTCTCGCCAATCTCAACCAAATCATCATTGTGGGATGTGCCGACATTGGAGGAGTATGACTCTATCTCACTTAGTAAGTCATACATGAGCGTCACTCTTTTCTACCTCAACTCCTAGACTTGCTGGTCGACCCACCACTGAGAATACTTAATCACTAGCCTCATCAACGTCGCCAAATCTGAATGCTCAGGCTCTGACCACTTCATAGCAGGAAGAGGTCGGCTCTCATCGAAGCTCGGCTGGACATAATTTCCATCGTCCTGCAACTGATCGGGCACTTGGAAAAGTTAGGTTGCTCTTATCAAATCCACTGACACTCTAGACCATATCCTCTTTCTGACTTCATACTCGTCAGCGACATTTGCCCAAAAGTCCTCCAAGTCTATTTTGTGTTTGTATCTTTTCCCATCCACGGTTCGAATGTGATGATGAGGGTCAAAATTGGCCTTGGACCAATAAGCTGTGAATGGGTACCATTGGATTTCTAACCTGGCGCTCTCGGTTGCTTGTGCCGACGGACAGGACTCCAACATTTTCCCAATAAAGAATGGGAAAGTAATAGCCGCCTTCTTACTTGGCCTTTGGATGTTCTGGTACTCTTCCAGCTGTCTCAGGACTTCCAGCAAAATCATCCGAAAGGTAGGATAGATAGGAAGCTTATAAGGACTTCTAGTGAATCCCTGGATCCTAACATATGCAAATTTTGGAAACTGGATAAACCAGGATCCATACCTACTGATCAAACTCTTGGCTTCGTGACTCAATCTTTGGTGAGTTCTTCCTTGGAGTATTCTCGTGATATACATGAGGAAAGCATCGTATGCCTGTTTAAAATGAGACTTCTCCCTGAGTTGAAGTTGCGGGTAGCAGTCATAGGACTTGAATTCATTCTCGCCATTGCCAACTTCGCCTTTGCATATAAGTCCTAAGTATCTATATGTTCTGGCCAACAAATAGACGACATATGAGCTCATGTGGAAAGACTTGTTCTTCTCAAGATTGACTAACTTCTCGTGGAGATTGTCACTTATTATTTGGGACCAGTTAAACATCCTCACGCCGGAAGTGATTTCATCTATAAAATAATACATCCATGTCTCAAAATACGTGCCTTGTGGATTGCCGGCTATCCTGTTTAGCATCAAAATGATATCTCCATAATCCTTAAAGTCCGTCTGACACAACTTCTTAGGCATATTCTTTGTGGATGGTCTAGGCTTCTCTAGCCATGATTTATTAATATTTGTGGCACACAATTCAGATTGGCTATCATATAATCTCTTGGCGTCCTCCTTGGTCTTATAAATGGTCCGGTGATGTGTTGGGATGCCAAATGCCTCCTGGATTGCCACTTCGCCAAGGTGAGCTAGAATTCTTCCGTCAGGTGCAACAATTTGTCTCTCTTGCGCATCATAATGAATGGCGCATTCTACCATCAACTCGGCACATTCTATTGCAGGTGGGAATCCGGCTGCTTGGAAAATTCCATTCCTCACCATTCGTCTGGCAATCGGTGTCGGTAATCTAGCATGTCCATATACTCTCTTTTTAAATTCCACGAAGTCTACATGTCCAAGATCAGTGTTTGCAACATTTTTCCATTTAGAATTGATCTTCGACTCTCGCTATACCCCTTTACTGGCGAACTTCATCGACACCTTCTTTGATGGTTCTCCTGCCGTGGTCATTAACCTGCAGTAAAAACACTAACATTAGTACGGAGATTTTAAAATATAATTTATTCTCGTGCCTTTATTCAAATATTTTACTTTCAGCTTATTAAAAGATTGAAATTCTGAAAAAAGCGAAAGTAAATGAATGCTTGAGATTTGGCCAAAACTTAGCCAAAATGAAAAAGATGGAAAGAATTGATGAATTTAGCCAACCAAACTCCAAACCATAATGTCCCCAATTTAGCCCTCACGCTCTTCTTTGGATTTAGCCCTTTAGGAAACTTCGTATGCTGGCAAAGGTGATATTAGGGTTCCCATCTTCTAGGAGGCTATTTACGCACATTTCGATGATTTGCCTTGGAATTGTAGTTTTGGTTTGCGGATTCTTTCTAGGTTTTCAAGAGCCCAATGGTGGTGCATGCTGCTTGCATTCCAAGCAACTTCTTGAATTTACTATTTTTAGTAAATTCTATATTTAGCAGTGGTCCAGTCAGCACCAACTTAGTCAACTTTCCTCTTCTGGCAATTCATTGGGTAATTCTGATTTTTGGCTTAAGGGGTTCATTTTGGAGAAATAAGTTATTTTAATTCAATAATGTTTTATTTTATAAATAACCCCTTGACCTAATAATATGACTTTAAGTTGTTTTAAGAAAGGGACTTTGAGGGTGATCTTCTCATGAGGAAATATTTTAATATTCCTATAGTCAAAAATACTCGAGGAAAAGGGGCGCCAACTTTTAGAAGTGCATGGTATTTTATTTAAAATGATTTTTACCTCTCACAAGTGGGACGCCATTTTGAAGAGGGCTGGTCAAAAAGTCAAGGAATAATGCCAAGTGTTGTGGGGCGCACCTTCTGGAAGCTACAAGAGATTCTCTCTAAAATCTATATAAGGAGGCTACCGCTCCTCATTTTGGTATCTGATAATTTATCTTACTGTTATGCTGCTGGATTGCAACCAGACTAGAGCTTTGAGGAATGCATACCTCCTAGCAAGGATCAGTTTCATGTTTGAGAGATAACACCTAGCTGGTATTGTGATTGCTTCTCACTCAGAGTAAGCAAATAGAGCTTATTGTGAAGTTTTGTGAAGATTTCTTCAGACTTTGTGTTTGCAGGACTTGCACAGCTGGAAGTCATTTTCATTCAGAAGTCCAAGAATAAATTAGATATCATTCTGGGTATTCATCCTTTATGTTCTCCTACTAGGGGCGACCCTATTTGCAAGTTCTTGGAATTTTTAGTTGAGTCTTGAATTTTATTTAAGAAAATCGCCTCTCTCTTGGCCGTACCATTCTAGTCTGCCTGGCAAATGTTTAGGAAAAAAAATACTTCAATTTGTTAGTTGTTTCTTTGTCTAGTCTTCATTGCCATCATTATAGCTTTCGTTTGCATCAAGTCTCATGTCATTCCGGCAAGTATTGAGTGAGTTGTGAGTATTTTGGTGAATTCTAGGGTTGCTGATTGCTTCATTTCAGTTGCTGGTCTGTTATCAGTCATAGATAAATGCAGATTTGTGAGGAGTTTGAGTCCAGAGAGGTTTGTCAAGCATTGAGGAAGTCTTACAAATTATTGCAGCATTGAAGAACTTGGATTACTAGGCTTTGGCAAGCATTCTAACATATTGTAAGCTGATTAGTAGTACTATCAACAATTCTCCTCTCTATCTTTCTCTTACTTTATTGTACTCCCCGCTGAATAAGTGGAAGAGGCTGGCTTGCCGCCTATTTACATTCTGAGTTGCATTGTAATTTCTTAGTATCTCCGCCTTATGGTAGCTCCATTCCCACCTTGGGTTGGAAAGCACATTCTAGGCGTTGAGTTTACTGATGTGTAACTCCTTTCCAATTGTCTTGTGATCCTCTTGCCATATGACATCTTTCTCATCTTGAGATTGTGTGCATTCTTGAGAGTTACTTGCAAATTGCTGGTTTTGGTTTTGGATTTAACCCTATGGTGTCTCTTGCATTTGTGTGTTAGTTCAAAAAAAAAAAATAAAATTAGTCAGGTTCATACAAAACCTTAGGAAAAATCTTGGCTGCAAATAAAGAATTCAAACTTTGAGAATATAATCAAAAATCAACCCGGCTACAAGTATGTGAATTTGTTGAGAAGTTCGACTTCCAGCCAAGAAATTCTTTTATTTCACCAAGAAATTACTTCCTCAGCATAAAAATTACTCTTTCCTCTGAGAAAATCGACCTTGCCTGCAGAAGAATCGATCTTGCCTCAACTTTCTTGCAACTTCGAGAGATTAACTTCTCTTCAGCTGAGCCTGTGAAAAATGAGTTGTTGAAACTCATTATAATGCTGAAGAATTCTATTTGTTTTAGCAACTGCATCTTTTTCTCTCGATTTTGATTTGTTTTCTTCTCTTCAATCAGGCAAGTTTCCATTCTTTTTTGAAAAAAATCCATGGCGAGCTTATCCAGGCAAATCCCTTTGATTTTCCAAAATTCAATTTTGCTAGATGTTTATCTTTTATTTTCAATATTTTGGAAAAAAATTAAATGTCCAATTTAAATTAAATTCGATTTTTTCCAATTTTTAATTCATGGCGAATTTTTATTCTCTTTTTTTGGCGTAATTTATTTTTTTCCATGAATTTTACTTCCAAAACATCTCTGGCGAATTTTACTTTTGTTCGAGGCATTTTATATTTCTAAGCGTTGGAAGTAAATTATCCAAAGTGTTTTAATTTATTTCCAACCCGTTCAATTTTGACCCATGGCTATTTTAATTTTATCCTTGGCTAAATATTTATTTTCCAAGTTATTTCACTTTTCGTCCAGCCAAGTTGAATTTTTAGCCATCTTGCCAACAAATATTACGCCCGATCCTTATTTTCTTCTGCCATGGCGAACTTCAAATTGTGCCGGGCATATTTTCCATGCCAAAATCGATTTTTTTTCTTGCTCGAACGATTTTCTCTAGGCAAAGTCGGACTTCACCATGTGTTTGGACGTCTTTCCTAGGAAAATTTCCATGTCACTTAGACAATTTTTCAACCTTTTTGGCCTAGGGTGGACTTTCTAACCTCTTTGCCATACGTATTTTCTTCTATGCACTTAGCCAACTTCATAAATTTTTCCCTAGGTATCCATACTTAGGCAAATTTTTGATTTTCTCCTTCCAAAGCATCAAATACTTAGCCAAATTTTCATTTTCTCCCTCTTCCCAGGCTATGCGGACTTTCTCAACTTCTTTCCATGGTGGGGCGGACCTCAAAAATATCTCTCCATTCCCCTCTCAAGGCTGGGCGGACTTTGGAGAAGGCATGCCAAGTCAAGGGCGAACTTCCTTGTGCCTTAGCCATTTCACCATCATGTTGGGGCAGACTTTATGTCTGGCTTCTCACTTTCCTACCAAGGCATGGCGGAATTTCTAGCTTCTTTGCCGTCTTTTTATCAAGGCAAGGGTGGACTTCGCTTGGGCTTGGACGTCCCTCATTTATCTCCTCTTGATGGCGGACTTTTCCTTTTCACCTTCCCTTCTTTCTAGGGTGGACTTCACAAATGTCTTGCCATTTTCTTTGCCATGCTGGGGCAGACTTGGAGGATGTCATGCCAATTCTTGGCCAAGGCTTGGGCTGACTTGCCAACCCTCTTGCCATCTTATGGCGGACTTGGAAACTTTCATGCCATCTCCCATCTCCATGGCAAGGGCAGACTTGCCAAAAGTCTTGCCATCTTTTTTCTCATGGGCGAACTTGAAGGTCCATACTTAGGTGAATTTCTCCATGGACTTAAAGCTTTTGGTTGATTTTTCGTTGATTTTTTCATTTTGGAGGTCTGATTTTTTATGATTTTTCACTTGATTTTCCAGATTTTTAACTTGCTTTTCCATGCTTTTCTTGATTTTTGCTTTATTTTTTAGTGATTTTTTGATTTTTTGGCTCTAAAAATGGAAAGTTGACTGTTGACCAAGGTTGACTTTCTAAAAATAGAAAAAACAAAATCCCTAAAAAATAGGGAACCTAGTTTGGTCCAAAAATGCCAAAAATGAAAAAGTAAAAAAGCAGATTCCCGAAAAAGTAGAAGTGTCAAAATTGGCCCAAAGCACAGGCGATCCTCGTCTCCCAGACCTTTTGAGCCCTTCTGTGACGTTTAGGCATTGATTCAAGCATGGATTATCAACTTGGCTCAGAGGACTCTTAGAAGACTAACCTGAAACTCTCAAAAAAGATGACCTCATGAAATTGCTGCGCAAAGGAAAAACCCTAAAAACAAGCAAACTACTGGGGGTCCCCATTTGCAATGGGGCGATGTGTGAAAAGGTCACAACAGGTACCAATACTTAGTCAATTTTTTGAATTTTTCTCATTGGGCGGACTTCACTTTGGTCTTGCCATGATTATTTCCTTCCTAGGCAGACTTATCTTGAACTTGGAGAACTCCTTCTTGAGGTAAGTCAGACTTTGAGCTGCTTTGGACATGCCTAGATCAAGGGAAGTTGGAATTTATAAAGGTTTGGACATGCTGTGCTTGGGCAAAGTCGGACTTTCTCTTGCTTGTGCTGTCCATCCATTGAGCAAGGTCGGACTTTGTCTTGTCTTTGCCATCTTTTTAAAGTGCCAAGGTAGGACTTTCCTCTTGTCTCGCCATTTTTTCTAAGTGCCAAGGTAGGACTTTCCTCTCCTTTGGACATGTCTTTCTTTGTCTAGGGCGGACTTCATGATCATTCCATGCATGCTTTGGGCTTGGGCGGACTTTGCATCTAGCTTGCTATTGTGCCTATCATCCTCATGGCGGACTTTGTAGTGTCTTGGACAAGTCTCTCAAGGTAGTTTGGACTTCAAGGCTTGGTTGCCAATGTGCTGGGCGGACTTGCCATTGGGTTTGACACTTTACTCTCCATGTTAGGTCGGACTTCATCTCTGTTTGGACAAGTGCAAGGGTGGACTTCCTTAGTGCCTTTCCAAATGCATGGCGGACTTTGTCTCCATCTTGGCCAAGGCATGGCGGACTTCCCTGATGCCTTGCCATATCCATTCCTCCTTCCAAGCAGACTTCCTGAAGTGTCTGACATTTTCTTTGTCCTTCTTCTGGATCATCAAAACCCTCGCCATATGACTTTTTCTTGATTTTTCATGATTTTTGCTTGATTTTCATGATTTTCGCTTTTGAAGATGGAAACGTTATCTCCATGACCTACGGGACCCTGACACTTTCTAAAAATAGAAAAAAGCAAAAAAGCAATTTTCTAAAAATAGTAAATCCTGGATTGGTCCAAAAGTACCAAAAATAGAAAAAGTAAAAAAGCAAGAATCCCTAAAAAAAAGGAAGTGTCAGAATTGAGTGAAAGCAATTGCGTTCTTCGTCGACTGGGTCTTTTGAGCACTTTGGCGATGTCTATGCACAGTTTCGGGCTTGAATTCTCTACTTGGCTCGGGAGATTACTCAAACTCTAACTTCAAACTCCTCATTGTAAAAAGACTGGTGATTAGCAGTTGCGACGCCAAGGCAAAAACCCAAAAAGCAAAAAACAAGGGGGTCCCCATTTGCAATGGGGTGATGTTGTGAAAGGTCACAACACTACTGTTGTTCAAGGCTCTCCTTTTTTTTTGTTTTTTCCTATTACCCATAGAAAAGCATGTTGTAAATGCAACTTTGTAAAACCTTTTCCCTAACCCCCTTCAATTTTTTAAGGTGATAAACATTAAAAGATATCTTTTGATTTAAATTTTCTTAAAACTTAAAAGCATTTTTAGTTAAGAAATTTTCAAAAAGTATCTTTTGATTTAGAAAAAATTAAAAATATTGTTTGATTTATAAAAGTATGAATAAATAATGCAGAATACCATGCAGATGTAAGTAGTTATGGAAAAATTACTAATGAATATAGTAAATAGAATATTCAAATTTTGACATGTACCTCTTGTAATGGTAATACTCTTGATTGTGTAATCTTTGCATTTTTAAAAATCAGTCTAAATTAATGTATTTTTTCTATGCTTATTGTATCTTTTTTGAATGTACTGTTTTTTTCCATATTTAAGGTCATTTATATAAAATGGAAGTTGCTATATACCTATGTTCCATGGAGTCTTAGGATGTGGGGATAGGGGTATATTGACCACCCTTTTTTTCTTTTTTGAAAATTTCAACCAAAGATGCCACAACAAATACTCAAGCAATAAACATGTATTCATGCAAATTTGACAAATATGAGCACTGAAAGGTTTGTAATTTAAGAGACTCCTGCTGCTGCAATTTTTTAATGCTGATTGCATTGATTCAAGGCACAACTGTTACAAATTTAGAGTCCCAAAATACAACTTGGAAAGCATTATGTGATGTCCACTGAAACAACAATCAAATAAAGTGTAAACACCTTGAATGGGATGCATCATTATGCCATAACAGACCTGCTGTAGCAATTTCCTCAGTGTTGACAGTCAACAACAATGTCAAAATGATTTATCAGCACCATCTACAAGCCTCCCAGCTGCAGCAATAGGCTAACTCAGCAAATCCAAACACCAATGATCCCTCCTATACTGCTCAAGGCCTGTAAACCAAACCTCTACCAGCAAGTAACAATCAATTCCAGGCTCTTTAAGCTGCTCAAGCAGGGGTGATTTGGCATAAAAAATTCATAATTATTTTTTTGAATTCAAAACTGCCATCAATCATGTGCTATCATTCCAACAGATCATGGCGCTACTATAGGGAAGATTGCAGCCACAAACTCACCACAAAACCTGGTACAAACTCCAAAAACTCCACCAAGGGGCAATTTTCTTTAATAAAATAATATCAGCTGTTAAACACTGAAAGATACTTATAAAGGGGTTGCCCAGCATAAAGGAATCAGCTGTAAAAATACCCAAAACACCAAAATCATTCCTTTGACCTAGGTGTCCAATATGAAGGGTACGATCAGTCTTGGAAAGTGGTACAACCAGGCTTGAAAACTCCTGCAACACTACCCAAGCACTCCAAAAAAATTTGAAACATCATTACCAAACACTCCAAATTATGCATATCAAAATACCTTGAATATTTTTATTTTATTAGCCCTTAGTTGTAGCATTCTCAATTGGCAACTTTCAGCACATAGGCAATCTCTAATGAAATTTGCTCCGAGTCTTCAGCATTCAGCACAAGTGTAGATTTTGGATAAATCTATTGGCAAACCAATCTGCACAAATATAACTTTGAATGAGACACACAGTATTAACCAGGGAGGAATGAGGATCTGTCACCACCGTGGCTAATCTTCTCCAAGAGGGTTTTTGTCCTCAAGAAGGTTGAGATGAACAGAGTTCAATCATATAGAACTGAAAGAGTTTCACAAAAGGAAATAAAAATCTGCATATCCAAATGAGCTCTCTAAATTTCCTTTTATACTTTTTCTGCCGAACTTTCTAGAAGATATATTTTTAAAATTTACTTTTTAATAAAATAACCCTTTTTGTGCTCCGGAAGATCCTTTTTATGAAATAATAATTATATTTGATATGCAAGGTCCATTTTTCAAGTGTCCATGATTTAAAACTTTTAATTCCCTTTCCAACGAGCTATTGCACTAAGTTGCTTTTTAAATTATTTTATAAAATTAAGCAACCTTAGTGAAATAATTAAATTAAAGCTCAGTAAATCACTCGAGTTTTGGTATTTGCCAATCAACATTGGAATCAAAATTTGACTCTAGTGGAATGATACTGATGATGAATAATGAAAATCAGGGTCAATCAAGTGACATTCTTGAAATAGATGCTTCTTCAAGAATCTCGGAGAACACACTAGAAGCCGAAATTCACTTCGGAATGTGTCAAAGGAGTCCTCAAGGCCAACCGAGCTCACTGTTGACAACATTCCTGCAGAACATAACTTGCATGCTCCAAGAACCTTGGAGTTCCCCTCATCAAGCACCAAGTTGTTTTGGTCAAATGAGGAGCTAGGCAAAAGCTTGAAAATTAGAATAGCTAAAAAATGGGGATATTCTAGGGGGGATGGCGGGGCCAAGTCTTTGGGATGGGAGGACCAAGGGCTTAGATTTGGGGATAACAAGGGGATGGTGGCACAAATATGTATGATATTTAAAAAGAGTTATAAAAGAATATATAAGGAATGACATGAAACTTTGAAATACTCAAGCACATTTGATGTTGAATCAAATGAACAATGAAAATGCTGAATATCTATATATTTACATGATATTCAAAATGATGATTACATTCAAAATACAACTGGCCAATGGCCCAATGCCTCAAATCATCATTCACCCCCAAAGTTTGTGCCAAACTTCTCATCACTCGATCTGCTAGACTCCTCAAGCTCAAGTTCCTCCAAGGTGATACCAACCAACTCTATCTATGCTACATCTTCATCAACCTGTGTTGTCTCCTTTGACTCTTCATCATAGGCTGCTAGACTTTCCTTGTAGATAAGTGTGTTGCAATTAATGAGAGGCAAGGTGCTATGTACAACTACAAGCTTCTCCACTTTCTTAGAGATAAGTCAGTTCCTCTTAATAGAACAAATGGGACTATAAGTAAACTAATTTCTCTTAGCAATAAAAGAACTAGAAAATTTGGACAACAAATGAATGGCCAGTGTGGTAGTCAAAGAATTAGGCTATGCATAGTCCACCATAGAACTAGATCCTCTTGTGCCATAGTCTTTGCTATCATCTTGGTCTCTTTTGTATATCCCTTAAGAGTGACACATTTTGTCCACTTAGTACGAATGATGTTGGCTTGTGTAGAATCATACATCTTGTGAATGGTCTTCATGAATCCTACCTTCACCTTAGCATCTTGAATAGGAGTGATTCTACTTGGCCTTTCAACATACCACTTTCGGATCAATGCATAGGCAGCCATGTGAAAGGGAGCATTGAGCTTCTCCCATCGATGATTAATGATTGGTTGAATGTGTTCATTGTAGAACTCTAATTTGTGGGGTCTTTCACTTGTACAATGACCTTCATTTGGCCAAGCATACTATCAATGCACTCATACAACTCTCCAAGGCTAGGTGCATTTGTATCCCCATATCTATTAACTTTGAAGACAAGTAATAATGGAAACAATGTATCTTGCATCAGCCTAAAAAGTATCACTCTTCAACCTCCTTCACAATGCTCCCCTGCTTTAACTTAGAATCTGGCCATTGATTTCACTCTGCCATCATGACCATTAGTTGCAATGCCTCTTGCAACTTAAGTATCCTCTTCAAGAGAATGAAGTATGATTTGTATCTAGTATATAGGTTTCAAAAACTCCTCAGAGAAGTCTATTGAGTGCATGTGAAGTATGCTGGTTGCAAATAAACATCTACACATCTCTAGCATCATTAACCACCCTTTTAATCCATCTAATTTTGTCCATGTCCTTCAGTGAATTATTTATGACATGTACATAACAAGGAGTTCACCAAATATGCTTGTAAGTTGCCTAAATAAATTTCCATACAGATTTGCATACATATGTTGCATTTGCTATTTTACTTGCACAACATTTTTTGGCCCAACTTCCTCAATAGCATCTCTAAGGATTTGGAACTAGAAATAAGCATCCTTGTGGTGCCTTGAACAATCAATAGCCTTAAGTAAGGGCTCTTTGTATATGTGAACATAATGATGAGTGAATGATGCTTGACACCCATCCATGATTATGTTGCATCCACTAATCACCTAGGTAGCTTTCATTTTCTCTATTAGAATATTAATCTTGGAATAGTTCTTATCCAAGACTATTGTCTTCAATTTTGTCTCCCTTGGTGGCACATATGATGGTCTTACTTTAATTATTTTTTCCATAACCTCCTTATAATAAGGAGAGCGGGCCACATGGAATGGAATGCAATTGGCAAGAAAGAATTTGCCAATGGTATGTAATGTCCCCATTTGGGATCACCTTATATTTTTCCCTGAAATCACAATTCCAAATGAAACCAATAGCAGATTGTAGTTAAAGATATAATTTCTACTTAAAATTGAGATGATGTAAGTCTAGTTGTGGAAACCCGCAGCCATGTTAGATGAATATGTGTGATTTTCCCTTAATTTTTCTGAATAAATTCGCTTCCAATCCTTTGATTTATGAATAGTTAATAGATCTCAATGGTAAACTTTCGAAATAGTAATCTGCTCAGAAGATTCAAATATGCAACTTTATATTGGAGAGCCTAATTCTAATGAATAAAGTTTCTATGAGATTGCTGTTTGTAAACTTTGATAATACTGGATTGAGGTCCGATGCCCAACCTTGAAGTCATTTCTGGGTCACCGCCTACAAAAGCTTACTTAGTGATTATATTATCTTCTGTTATTGGTAAGAATGGCCTTCCTTAGCATTGAAGATAGAGCCGGCCTTGTTACTGATGTATCCTTGATGGATTATCTTTGTGATCGACTAAAAAATCGTGGTGAGATTGTAGTTCTCAGGCGATGTCCTTCTCTTTGCTCGCCACCTTCTAAATCTTCACTCGTCCCTCTTAATCGGTTTGAAACTGTATGTATCTGGAGACTGTCATCCAACTTCAGATGACGTCCTTCATAAATCGCTATCCTATAATCTTCCTTCTTGACTGATCAGTTCTGGTCCTTACTAATTTTCTGATGCTTCTCCTAAACTCATTTTCCTTCTTGCTTGATGATCCCTCTTCCTCTTGTTGTTTGATATGATATAGGAGTGGTGCTCCAAGGGACGTGTTTTTTCATTGATGTCTCATGCACCTATCCCTTGTGATTAGTTTAATTTTTCTCTTCTTTAATTTGCTTGATCTGTCATTACGTTGGATTAGTGCATGACATATTTATTTGTATATTAATATATCTAATTATATATATATATGTTATATCTATTCAAAATGTGAATACTAAGCTTATTTAAATACTTCCCTTATGATGGGGACATCACAAGTTTCCCCCCCTTTAGTTTGCTTGTCCTCAAGCAATTCCTTCTTGGTGTACCTGTCCTATCTTGGAAGAAGGCCGTAACTCTTTGTTACACTTAACCTCCTTCCAAGCCTTTTGGATACCTCAACTTTGAGTATATCCAGCCTAATCCTAGAAGAAGATCGTAACCTTGTTACCCTTAATCTCCTTCCAGGCCTTTTAGGTACCTTTTGCTAAGTCCTATCCAGCCTTGTAATCCTGGGAAAAGATTGTAATCTTGTTACTCTTAATCTCTTCCCAGGCCTTTTGGGTACCTTTTTTTTTCTTAAGAGTACCCATTCTAAATCCTGGAAGCGATCCTTTTACTTCTCGAGCCTTATGGACACCCTATTTTGGTGTATCCATCCTTAAGATCTTCGAAAGGACTTTGGCTCTGTCTATGCCTTATGGATACCCTATTTGAGTATATCCTTCCTTATGCATATTATCTTCATGGGATGCTTATGAGCAAGAACAATGTCTTATTAACTTAATTTAAAGATATTACATACAATAGACTATTGTTGTTCTAGTCAAGGGCCATTATGTCTTGCCCTTCTTGAATTTGTTTATCTTTGAATGCCTTAATAGTTTCTTCCCTTTCCCATGTAGCATCTTTTTTAGGGAGTCCTTTCTATTTGATTAAAGACTCGGTAATGGTCCTATTCCTCAATTTTCTTTCTCTGGTATCTAGGATAACTTCTGGTTCCAAGGTAAGTTGTCCTTCATCTAGAGGAAGTAACTCAGTGCAAGGGATGACTTGCTGCCCAAGGACCTTCTTAAGCCTGGATACATGGAAGGCATTATGGATCTTGCTATGCTCTGGCAGTTCTATCTCGTAGGCTACCTCGCCCACCTTCCTTATAACTTTATAGGGACCGTAGAAAAGTGGCTTGATATTTTCAGCCCCATTCTTCTTGATTGATGTTTGCTTGTATGGTTGTAGCCTTAGAAATGCTAAATCTCCAATTTCAAATGTCCTTTCTATGCGATGACGATCAACATAGACCTTTTGCTAGTTCTGGGCTTGTTGCAGATTGTCCTTGAGTGCTTTCATGTGGTCAACATTTTGTTGGATGAAGTCTTGTGCACTTTGCACTTTGCTTTCTTGGATGACCAAGTTCCCAAAGGAAGGAGCTTCATATCCATATAGGGCCTGAAAGGGGCTCATCCCAATTGACATGTGGTGGGTAGTATTATAGCAATACTCACCCATGTGTAGCCATTTTATCCATGTAGTTTGCTGTCCTGTGACATAGTTCCTTAAGTAACCTTCTACCCATTTGTTAACCATCCCCGTTTTCCCATCCGTCTGCGGGTGGTAGCTTGTACTTGGAGTTAGACTTGTCCCTGCTAGCCGAAAGAGCTCTTGCCAAAACTGGCTAAGGAATTTTCTATCTCGGTCACTGATGATTGTCTTGGGTATCCCATGGAGACGAAAGACTTCCTCAACGAACAATTTTGCTATCTGGTGTGCTTTATATTCTGTTGAGATTGCAAAAAAAATGGTCGTACTTAGTAAGTCTATCCATTATCACATAAATGCTATCTTTCCCATGCACTTTGGGCAATCTGGTTATGAAATCCATCGATTTGATTTCCCATTTTTGGTTGGGAATGGGTAGTGGTTGTAACAAGCCTGCGGGAGAATTTTGTTCCACTTTATTTTGCAGACAAATCATGCACTCTTGCACATGTTTAAGCACATCTCTCTTTAATCCTTTCCATGAATACTTCTCTCTAATTTGCTTATAAGTCTTGTAGTACCCCTGGTGACCGGCTAGAGGACCATCACGGAATTCCTTTATTATTTTGTTCTTTATCCTTGAGTGGGGAACAAGAAATGCCCTTCCCTTATATAGGTTAAGGTCATCCTACACTTTATACTCTTCATTTGGCATTCTTTCTTCTAAAATCTCAGAGGCCAGTGCATCTTTGGCATACTTGGTGATAATGTCATTTTTCCAATCCTTTGAAATGCTTGTGATGGTGTTAAGATAGGACCACCTAGATAAAGCATCCACCACCCCATTATTGGTTCCTTTAACATATTCTATGTCGAAGTCATATACTTGAACTCGGCTCACCCACTTTTGTTGACGATCATTAAGATCTTTTTGATGCATGAAATATCGTAGACTATTGTGATTTTTTTTGATGATGAGTCTTCCACAAACTAGGTATTGTCGGAACTTTGCTAGGGCGTGCATGATAGCCAACATTTCTTTGTCATAGATAGAGTAATGCTTCTTTGTCTCTGTTAGCTTGCGGCTTTCAAAGGCTATTGGATGTTTCTTTTGCATAAGAATTGCAGTGATTCCTTCTCTAGAGGCATCACATTGTAGCTCAAATGGTATTGTAAAGTCGAGAATGGCAAGGACAGGGCAGGTACTCATGACTTCCTTGAGTTGTTCAAAGGCTTGTTGTGCTTGGTCATTCCACATAAAGGCCCCCCTTTTTGTCAAGTCTATGAGGGGAGCGGCTAACTTGGAGAAGCCCTTTACAAAACGCCTATAATAGCTGCATAATACCACAAAGCCTCTAAGTTGAGTCAAGGTCCTTGGCTTGGGCCATTCTTTGATGGACTTAATCTTCTCCTCATCCATGCTTGCTCCTTCCACATTGATTTTGTGGCCCAAGAAGAGAATTTCTTCCAACCCAAATTCACATTTTGACATTTTTGCATAAAGGGATTCTGATTCTAGAATACTTATGACTTCTTCAATATGTCAGAGATGCTCTTCCCATCTTTTGCTATAGATCAAGATATCATCAAAGAAGATAAGTAAGAACTTCCTTAGTTGTTGGCGGAAAATGTGGTTCATGCATGATTGGAATGTGGCTGGAGCGTTGGTGAGGCTGAAGGGTAAGACTAAAAATTCAAAATGCCCATAATGACATTGAAATGCTGTCTTTGGTACATCTTCATTCGGATTTGATGATATCTGGATTGTAAATCAATTTTGGAAAAATATCTTGCTCCATGGAGCTCATCCAATAATTCATCTATCCTTGGGATTGGATACCGATTCTTAATAGTTTTCTGGTTTAAGGCCCGGTAATCTATACACATTCGCATAGTGCCATCTTTCTTTTTTACTAACATGATGGATGATGCAAAGGGACTATTACTTGGTTGAATATGTCCCATTTCTAGCAATTCTTTAATGCTCTTCTCAATCTTTTCTTTGAACTTTCGAGGATGTCTATAGGGGGTGGTTATCACTGGTCTTGCTCCTCCTTCCAATTCTATGGAGTGCTCAAATCCCCTTTTTGGAGTTTGACTGGGGGGAATATCTCCAAAAACTTCTTGTGTCTTTTTAGAATAGGTTGGATATCGATGTGAATTGCTTGCTCATGAGAAGGTTATTTATCTAGCACCATGCATTGTGCTATCCATTCTCCTTGGCCGTGCCCTACAATCCTTTCCATCCTTTTGCATGATACCACTTTTGGAGATCCATTTGGTAGCCCTTTAAGTGTAACTTCTTGTCCTTTGTGTTTGAAGCAGATTTCCAAGTTTGGGTTATCCATGGTGAAGAGCCCTAGAGAATTTATCCAAGGCATCCCTAATATCACATTATTTTGTGGGTTCACAACATAAAAGTCTCCTCTTATGGTATGTGCATCCAAGTTGATCTCTAGTTGAGGAATGACCTTTGTGCATCGATCCTCAGTTCCATTTGCTAGTGCTACCTTGAACCCAATGAAGTTTTGAGCTTCCAATCTTTGTTTTGAGACCAAACTTTTGCTGATAAAGTTGTGGGAGGCCCCACTAGCAACCAAGGCAATAATTTTCTGTCCTTTTAGTGTTCCTTTGATTCGGAAGGGTCTATGTTCACTTGCTTGGGAGATGACTGCTAGTGTTCCTTGTTCATCCGGGTCCCATCTTGCCCTTTTGGTGGGGGTTTCTTTTGTCTCTTCATCCCATTCTTCTTCCATTTTATGTATTTTCCCCTTCTTGCATTGGTGGTCTTGTCCCTAAGGCTCATTGCACTTGAAACATAAGCCCTTCTTCATCAAACCTTCCTTTCGTTTGATTGCTTCCTTGTCATGGCATTGGTGTCCTGTAATCCATGGTTCATTGCAGAAATAACATGCTCTTTCTTTGTTCTCCCTTCTTCGTGGGCCTTGTTTGGATTGTGACTTGGGTGCGGGGTTCTTAGATCTTTCCCTTGAAGAGCCAGATTCCACCTTCATGGCTCTTTGAATCGCCTCCCCCAAGGTTTGAGGTTCTAAGGGGTTCACTATGTTCTTGATTGGTTCCTTGAGTCCTTCAATGAAAAGGTAGGTGAGCCTTCTTTGGGATAGGTCGGGGACCATGACGGCTAACTTTTGGAATTTATTTGCAAAGTCTTCCACCGTTCCACGTTGCTTAAGGTGGGTGAGTTCCTTGAAATACCACTCCGGATGCTTTTGATTGAATCTATTAATGAGTCTTTGGGTGAACTCACTATAGGAGACTATATTTCGATGTCCTTGGGTGATGAGTCCATGATGCCACCAATCATGTGCTGTACCTAATAAGTGGAGGACAGCGAATTTAATGGCGCTTTCTTCAGTCATGGGGCTGAGAGATAGGTAGCTGTCAAGATTTTGAACCCATGATTGAGTGGTGAACTTCCTGGAGCCATCAAAGTAAGGCAAGGTCATCTTATTAATTCTTGATCTTAGTTCTTTGTCAGGATGATTCTTCCTCCGAATTGGATTGACTTGGGTCTTAACTTCATAATATTCTTTAAATGGTATAAGCCTTTGTATTGCAGGGTCTAATTTGGCATACATATGAGCAATATCCTCCACACTATTGGTGTTTGGTTCTTCTTCTTCTTCAATGACCTTTTGAATGAATGGAGGCATGGTTGGTCTCAGTGTGGAACTTTTAGTTGAATGCTCATTTTCGGAATGGTTTGAGTGCAATTCCTTCCTTGGAATGGTTCTTTTATTGGTGTTGTTATTCATGCTTTGGAGGGCCTGGAGGATCAACTGATTGGTTTTCTCAAACTTTTCGTTTGTTTGCTCCATGAATGTTCTGAGTTCTTGAGCCAATTTATTAGCCATAGCTCCTTTTCTTTGGTAGGTTCGCATTCACTTATTCCCTACAGGTTGGCAAGATTGATGCTTTGATACCACTGTGATGTTCCCTTAATTTTTCTGAATAAATTCACTTCCAATCCTTTGATTTATGAATAGTTAATATATCTCAATGGTAAACTTTCAAAATACTGATCTGCTCAGAAGATTCAGATATGCAACTTTATATTGGAGAGCCTAATTCTAATGAATAAAGTTTCTGTTAGATTGCTGTTTGTAAACTTTGATAATATTGGACTGAGATCCGATGCCCAGCCTTGAAGTCGTTTCTGGGTCACCACCTACAAAAGCTTACTTAGTGATTATATTATCTTCTGTTATTGGTAAGTGTTGATGCATGTTTTATGACACAACAAACATTCTAGAATAGAGTGTCAAAGGCGCTATATCCCCTCTTGAAAAACTACCTTATATGTGTTAGTTGAATATTTTGTAAACTTAGGAGGTTTAGCAAAATGGTGATTTCAACACAGTGTGTGAGTTAAACTCTCCTATTTAAGGGAAGGCTCCCCCTATCTAAATAACTAAAAAAAAATATAGGTGGAATGATAATCTTTCCTCTTATTTCAGGAGAGATTAAACTCTTTTCTCTTTGCAAAAAAGTAACATGAACTTTTAAATAAACTATAGCAACAGCTTGCAATAAAATCAGTAGAAAGGAAATGAAGTTTCCTGAAAGCTCAAAGACTTCCGTCACTTCCTTCAGGACGGGAAAACAACCTCAAGCACAAAGTCTTGAAAATTTGCAATCCTATCTACCCTTTTGAAAGATAATTCTAATGATAACATACAACATAAGACATCACAAAGTCTGCGAATATGATGTATCTATTAACTATCACGAATGGGAATCATTACGAGCACAAAGACTTGTAATTCTTCTTAACTTCTAAATTATAAATTCAATCTTTAACATTTACAGCACAAAGTCTGAAAATATTTTGATTGAAGCTCTCCCTAGCAATCTTCCACAATCTTCAAATGATCACAAAGTAATGCTCCAAAATGACAAAAGAACACAATGGAGGCAAAGTAGGATTCCAACACAAAGTTTGAAATTTGTAACTCCTTGATATTATTTGAAAAAGATAAACTTATAACTATAAAGCTCAAAGTCTTTATGAGTACAAATTTCTGCAGAGTTTTCTTGCTTGCCAAAAAGATATGTTTACAAAGGACCCTCTCAAGTATTTATAGGAGAGAGGTCATGAGAAAAAGGTGGGAGGATCTCAACTAACTTGAGAAATTCTCTCAACCACCAACTACTTGCAATTGACTTATTCAAAATTACAGTCTTAAACTATTTTGACTTGTAATTAGATTACATGTAATTACAATTTACAAAACTGCAAGTGAAAGAAACACTTGTGATTACAAAATTTGTTTTTACATGTAGTTTGTCGAAAACAAAATGCATAAAGATAAAACATTTTATTCTATATCAATCCTAGCTTTGAAAGATTGAAATCTGCTGATAATTTCTTGCAACTCAGCTGGATCGGGGCCTAGTGTGTTCTTGGCAACCGCAACAGTCTTCAAGATTACATCAAAATATCTTATCGTTGCTAATCTATGCTCTTCATAAACAGTTTGCATTTTATCAAGGATCATTCTATGATTAACAAACTTGTGAATTGAATCCATAGTAAACTGTTCTGATTCTAGCTCTTGACGAAGATTTGCTGCCATTTCTGTAGTGACCATATCAGCTGCAAGTAATTCTCCTTCATGATTCAAATTCTGCAAGGGATTTTCTCAAAGCTAGAAAGGATGTCTTGCTGAACTTCATCACTCATTTCTAGTGTAGCTTGGATATCTTTGATGAGATCTTGAATAACCAATGATTTATTTGTCATGAGTTCTTCAAATTCTATGTATTTTTCTCTGTTTGGTAGGATTGAATTGCTGCATAGAATTTGTAACTTGATTTGATCTATCTCATGCCAAATTTTCAAATCTTTTTCAAGTGAATCCAAACTTTGCTTAAAAGCTTCCAAAGTCTGATTCAACTTTATCTTTGCTATTCTGACATTATTCAAAACTTGTAATGTCTTTTCAATCACTGGTATGCTTTGATCAATCAGCTGCGTTACCCAAGAATCAACTGCTTTGGCTTTTTGCGCAATTTTCTCCAATTGCTTGACTAATTCTTCAGAAGTGAAAGAAGTTAAGGGATTAACTTGCTATGAAGAATTGGCAATCTTCTGAATAACTGAGATGAGCTGTGAATTCTCTTCTTTCAGCTTTTCTTTCTTTGCCAAAAGTTCATTGTAACTATGTGTTAGAACAGTTACTGAATTTTGAGCGTCTTGCATCATACCAGCATGTGTCTGCTTGCCTAAATCCACCCTTGTGAATTTATAATCAGATACTTGCATCTCTTCTGGTGACTTGTCTGCAAGGGGTTCAGCTATCTCTGCATATTTCATTTTGTTGCTGTCCACAACTACCCGTGAAACAGTTTTAACCTTCTTTACAACCTTTGGCTTTGATCTCTTCAACTGCTGGAAATCAAATACATCTGGAAAGATTGCCTGTTTCTTTCTCTTTAGAGTGACTGAACTCAACCATGGAGGAAGATCCAATGTGTCTACATTTGAAACAGCAACCGTTTTGAAACAGCAACAGATTCATTTTGAGTCACGGTTGTTACTCTTGGAGATGTCTCAGTTTGAATCGCAACAAAAGCTTGACTGGATGGCGCATTGTGATCAGCATTAGCCATGAAACAATCAAAGCTTGCAGCAGATGTATCAATTTTTGGAAGTGTTATCTGTGATGTGTTTGGATACATTGGATTAGCATCAAAAACATTCTCCAGATTATCATGCATGTTTTCTATAGAAGCAGTCACTGTTGATGAAGTTGATGTATGAAGAGCAGCTTCAATAGGAGGAACATAAACCGTTGAAAAGGAATCAATATCACTATCAAATTGAGACATAGGAGACAATATTGATACTGGAGCAGCATCAATACGTGGAGACATTATACTTAGAGTAGTAGGAGACTGAAGAACTTCTCCTTCTTGCTGATCAATGACTTGGATCTGCGTCTCTTTAACCTCCTTCCCTTTTAATGTTGGTTCCTCCAAAGGTTGTTCTACAGCACGGTTGACTCTCAGCTTAATCCTCGTTCCTGAAGAAGAAGCACCTTCCTTGGATTTATCTCTGACTTCTTATTTTAATCCAACAGGTCCAGCTGAATCATCTTCATTATTAACCCTGATTTTTATAGTCTTGACGCCTATACTCTTGAGCCAAGAGTTAGTATTTGCCAAGATTGACTGAAATCTGTTGAAGATAGAAACTGATTCTTTATTAGACCATTGTATTGCTGGAATAGAAGCATCAGCAACTCTTTGTTCTTCATATTCTGGATCTAAAATCAGCCCATCATCAATTACTCCTTCTGGAATCAAGGTTAGATTAAAATCAATAACCTGCTCAACTGTAAGCCTGCAATAGTCCATTTTATAGATATCCTTCTCTGTTCGGAGATCTGCCCAAATATCTTCAAGGCGATGCACATGAGTGAAGGCCCTCTTTATCTTGTCCTTCATGCCTCTGTAATCAAAATCTGCCCTAGCCTTGAATCTTTTCATCTTAACCTCTTGAATCTCGGTTTCCATAGCTTTTGCCTTTGAAGTACTTGTCAAGGAGTATCTCCCAATCTGTAATGGTTTATGAGATGAGATACTCACTCCAGTTTTATGTTGCAAAGCTTGCCGTGCATGCACTGTCATCAATTGTCTTGCTAGCTCCATTAAAATGATCTTATCAGTTGGATACCTCGGCAGCATGTATGGCTGATCTTCAAAACAGCCAACCCTCATATAGGTAAAAGTAGGAAATTGAAGAAAAAGGCAACCATATTCATTGACTTTTTTCCAAGCAGCATCTGATACTCTGTTGTTCTGCAAGTTCTTGTCAAAAAGGCACATGAAATAGCCAAAGAACGCATCTTGAACTCTTCTGTAATGAATCCTGCTAGGAATCAAAGGCAGCTGATCATAGTATTTCCAAACTGAGACTAGAGATCTATCTCCAACAGTAGAAAGGCCTGGAAATTGTCTTAATGAAGCTGCTATATAAACTAGATAGGAATTCATATAGAAAGTGAGCGTGGTAGGAACTTGTGCAAGCTGCTCACATAAGCTATCACTAATTATTTCACCCCAGAAGATTGGGTGTTGTGCCTTCCTAATCACCACTATGAATTTGTACATCCACTTCTCAAAGACATTAGAGAATTTCAACCCCATAATTCTTCTCAAGAGAGTGATGATATCATTAATTTCTTCTTTGAAGTCAGATCGATACAGCTTGGCCCACCGAGACACACCTGCTCGACGCTTCAAAAGCCATTTGGTATTAATGTGCTGTTTACAATTTTCCTTTTTGTGTTCATAATGATCTAAAGCACTCTTCACTGAAATATTTGAATACATGGGTGAGTCTGGAACTCTGAAAACCCTATGAATGGTTTCTGGATCAAGCCGTATGACTACATTCCCATCATCATCTTTAATGGTTCTGGATTCTCTGTCAAAATGAGCTGCGCACGCAAGGACGAACTCTGGTTCTAGGGCAGCAACAGGAAAGGAAGCAACCAGATGAATATGACTTTTAAACAACAACTGCATATGATGAGAAGTTGATTTCTCAGCTCTGCCCAAAAACTCGGACATATCAACATGTCCAATCTCCGTGTCTCTGATTTCTTCAATGTTCGAGACAACATGAGAAGGAAGAATTTCATTCTGGTATTTGTCTTATTTATACTTCATCTTTTTGTTCAGTGGAGAAGCAGGTTCCTCCATCATCGAACAAGAATCTGCAAGGCTATGATGAAAGTTCCATAAGGTCAAGACATCATCAACGTTTACAGGCGTAGACATGGCGAAGGCTCAAACTTAGAATGGTATTTTGGCTGTTTGAGGACAGGAAATGAGCATTATAACTCATTTCAGGTTTTTGAGGGCTGATTGCGAGTGAAAATGACATTCTTTTCATGACAAATGAAAAAGTTAGATTGCAACTTTGCAAAATGCAAGTCAAAACTTTTAAATTGCATTTGCAGTCAAAGGCAAAAAGTCCGATTTTAAGGCACTTTAAAGGTATTTCAGGATTTTGGGAGCCGGCTGCAAGTGAATAGTGAATGTCAGGGTTTTGGAAAGACATTGCAAGTAAAAGAACATTACTTTTTTACTTGCATTCTTCATTAAAATCTCCAACTTGTAATAGATAAGCAAAACCCCGATTTGCCACAAAAAGTATAATTTTTGTGTATCATTTCTCCTTTTCAAGAGAAATAAAAATGAGATGAAGTGAGAAATACGAATGATATGAGAATGGTATTTATGGAAATGGAATGATATGGAGAGTGAATATCAATGGGATAAAAGGAAATGAAGGGCGCACGGTATGTTGGGTATATGGAAATGGAAAATGCGTTCATAGCTGAAAAGAATGAAAGCATATAATGAACAAATGAGATGGGAATAAACAATGAAAAATATAGCTAAATCTGCAAATGGAGATACATGGAAAGGCGATGGAGAAGAATGTTCAAAGAGTGTAACGTTTTCACATAATTCTCAGCTGAGGACATATAGAATGGAGGGCGCATGGAGGGAAAACACGTTCTTAACTAGGATAAAGAATAACACGTTTTTGTAAAATGATGAAGGCGAATGAAGAGAAGGCATTTTTGTGAAAGGATGAAGAGAAACACGAAAAAAAAATGGTTTCATGAATGAATGAATGAATGAAAGAAAAATGAAAACATTTTAATATAAAAGAAAAACGCATTTCTGTGAAAGGATGTATGACGTTCTGTATAAAACAGTAAAACGAGTGAAGGAAATGAAAGGAAAAATGTGTATGAAACAAAAGAGAAAGTCGTTTTCAATGAAAAACATGTTTTTTGTAAAATGTTTTATTAAAGGCATAAAATATTTACAAAAACAATATACAAGAATGTAAGAAAGAAAAGAAACAAAGAAAACATACCTGCAAGTAAGTTTGCAAACAAAAATGACGATGGAGTAACCCTAGGCACGATTTGCAAACTCAGCAAAGGAAAAGACTTGAATATTAACAGGTGAAAGCCCGATTTTAAAGCTTCAGGATCAATAAAAACTGCTTGGAATAAGGAAGACAAAAGAAATAGGACTCAAACTGCTAAGATCAAGAATGGCGTCGGACTTTCAAGAGTACTTTGCAAGTTAAAATGACACTCAAAAATGAAATCGGGCTTTTCAAAGACAAATGCAAGTTTCTTTTGACAAAATCGGGTTTTCAAAATGACATTGCAAGTATTTTAAATAAATTCGGGCCTTTTTGATCACTTTACAAGTGAAATCGGGCTTTTATCATTACATTGCAAGTGCAATTAAGTGAAAATCGGGCCTTTTTCATGCTTTGCAATTAAAATAAAGAAAATCGGACTTTTAAGAAGTCACTGCAAGTAACTTAAAGGAAATCGGAACTTTTATAAACAATTACAAGTACTTTATGAAAAATAACTTGTAATGAACTTAAAAAGTTCCTATAATTGCAAGTGCTTCAAAAAGTTCCTATTATTTGACTTGCAGTGAAGCTCAAAAACTCCTACTTGCAGTGATGTCAGAAAAACCCGAATTTGACCAAAAACACACTAAAAATGACTCAGAATTTCACGAAAACCGACAAGAATGTGTAAAAAGTGGTAACCCAAAGGACTATAGACTTAAAATTGAGATTTGCTGATCTTAGCACCTCGGCACGCGTCTCTAGAAGAGAAAATCTTCAAATTTTATCACCGTGGCCTCGGATTGGTTATCCCTAATTTTAACAAGTCAAAATCGCGGACAACAATATGCCAAGATTGCAAGTAAGATCATATGGTAATTCCAATGTTTAAGATGAGTGCGGATAAGCTCTGTGGTTTTGATGTGATTTGCTGGGGGCACAATTGGGATTTACTTTTGCAAGTTACTCGAGAAAGCAGAGACATAAATACAGTATCATTTTGGATTTTCTGATTTTATAAAAAAAAGTGAAAAAAGATTAAGGGTTTTAGAGATCCTATGCTATTCCTAAGAAGTCAAGAGACGACAAAGATTAAATGAAACCAAATAGATAATACTCTGCTTTGACACGTTAGACGACAACTACACAGAGCAAGTGCAATCTTTTGGGAATGTGCTTATGATTTTCACGTAATGAATAACTACCATCAAATCGAACAATAATTATCCAAACAGAAGTTAAGCATCTACGATAAAGCTCAGTCTAACTTTACACATTGAGTGAAAAGCATCCACTCAAAGAAAGTATGAGCTGGGTTTCACTAGTCTCCGTTATCAATCTGTCATTCTTTTAACATACATTCTAATTCAAATTTACTAAATGAGAAAGAGAATATGCGACCATGCAACCATTTGACAATCAAGGATTCAAGGCACCTCATGCATGTTGAACTTTATTATCAAAATCGTGTTTTCATAACAATCTCATAAAACTCTCTCTTATTCTCTATAATCTAATTCTCTTGAATCTGATCTAACTTCTAATCTCTAATGCCTTCTAATGAATTCTAATTCTTCTAATTATGAAATGAAAGAGAGAGAGGGGGGTTTATATAGCACTTCTGAATTACAATGAATGGCCAAGATTGAAATGAGATCAATGGCCCAGATTTAACATGACTAAACCCTAATTAGGGTTTCCAAAACATCAACCAGTTAACTGGAGAGAACTTTAGGCATCTGGAGTTGCATCCTTATCCACTTGTGCGGCATTGCATTCGATGAATCTGGACACAATCAAGCTGACCTCCTCCATGGCAATGTCCGATAGTGCGTTGACGTTGTATTCCAACAAGTCCAAGCTCTCAACACATTCTGCAAAAGTGGTCGCCCATTCTGGTTCTTGTAGCAAGAAAGTGTTTCTGACGGTCATGAAGTTGAATACCTTGGTGAAGTTTTCTTTCATGATTGGCCCGGAGATGGTGGAGAAAATTCTCTGCACTTGTTCTTTTAAATTCTTTGGCCGCAAATGTTTCTTCCGGACAATATCTTTGTCGAGCATATCTGCAGCCATCTGGTAAACTTTACTCCGAATCTCTTTTGCCTGTTCAACTTTAGCGCCATCCTGCTTTACCTTTTCCAGGATTCCTTTTCGTGAAATCAGAGAATAGTACCAGCCACTGAAGTCATATGCAACTCCAGCCTCAATGATCCCGTCATCAATCAACTTTTGCTTCGAGATGCCCTTCAATTCTCGAATACATGGGATAATCCTACTCTGAATATCCTTGAGGCCACCCCATGATTCCGCTAAGTCTGCAACTCGTGATAGTAGAAAGGAAGCTTGTTCGTACATACATGCCAGCTTTTCCGCGAACGCCATTGCCTCTTCTTTCCTTCCATCCATCCAATCCTTAGCCTCTCTTGCTGTAGTCAACTCTTCCTCAAAATTTCTGACTGGTTCTAGTGAAGAGCTTGGAGGTAGAAGCGCTGCTTGGTCACCTTCATTTAGTGGCTTGGTCAAGTGCTGGATGTAATTTTTTAGGCGCTCAATCTCTTCTTTATATTCTTTTTTCTTGGCCACTTCCTTTTCCAGCCTAGACTTGATGGTGGCAACAGAATTGTCTAAGTCCTCAACTTCTTGCCCTTTCGTTGTTGGACCCATGTCAATGGTCGTGATGGCGTATTCATCCGGGGTAATCTCATCTTGGAACTTATCGGCTGTAGGTACTGCAACTTGTACTGTGTGGTTGCCCACCTCATCCCTTTGAATGGTGGAAAATTTCTTGGCTTTCTTCCTTGTGGCAGTTTGCTCTAGCCTGGCCAAGAAATCTGTGGCATCATCTTCTTCAGGAACCTCTATTGGCGCCTTTCTCTTTAATCTTTCTTTTAGCCACTCTGGGATGGTTGGCTGCTCAATTCCATCCTCCTGTTGACCTTGGACTTGTTGAATATCCCGCACTTCTTGGTCTTCCTGAATCTCTGGTATATCATGAAGTTCTTGGATATTTGGAATTTCCTGCACGGATGGGTCCTCTTGGATTCCTTTGAGGGCGGAAATCATTCCTTCCTCGAATTCTCCATCCATAATATCTACATCATTGTCTGATTCTAGGATCTCGGTGCCTGTAGGAGAAGGTTGAGCATCGTCCTCCAGTTGTATTGGCTCCACATCTCTGACTGGGGAAGGAATCTTGACATTCTCCAAAGACTCTTTATCCATGGCGAGTATTTCTTCTATATTTCTGGAAGTGGCCGACTGAAGAGGTCTGGATTTGTGCTTCTTCCGAGAAGGCCCTTCATCTATCATTTTATCCTTGTCCTGTTTTGCAGATTTACCAATTTCTTTCCTCTTTCTCAAGTTGGCTGCATCTGTTGGCCCATCTCCATGAGATGCACCGGCATTTGAAGAACAGGACTCTGTATCGCCCATCAATTCGTACGTGAATTGCACATTTCTCTGCCTTAGAGTTTCTACCTGCCGATCTATCCACCATTGAGAATATTTGAAAACAGGCTATATGAATGTTGCTAGGTCACCCATCTCAGGCTCAGACCACCTCACAGGGGGGAGTGGTTGGTTCTCATCGAAGCCTGGCTACAAATATACTCCATCATCCTGTAGTTGATCAGGTACTTTGAAAAGCTCCGTTGCCCTAATCATACTTAGTGGCAATCTTGACCACAACCTCTTTCTCACGTCATATTCATCAGCTGCATTAGCCCAGAAGTCTTCTAAGTCTACCCGATGCTTGTATTTCTCTCCGTCCACAGTTCTGATGTGGAGTGGATCAAAGTTATTCTTGGACTTGTATGATATGAATGGATATTTATGGATCTCCAGTCGAGCACTCTCCGCTGCTTGTGCCGTTGGACATGATTCCTCCATATTGCCGATGAAAAAAGGAAAGGTGACAGCTGCTTTCTGTTTTGGCCTTTGAATATTTTGATACGCCTCCAATTGCCTCAGCACTTCCAGCAAAACCATTTTGTTGGTTGGATAGATGGGCAGTCTATAAGGATTTCCTGAGAATCCTTGGATCCTGATGTAAGTGAACTTGGGATATTGGATGAACCACGATCCATATCTGCCAATCAAACTCTTGGCCTCATGGGTGAGTCTCTGATGTGTTCCGCCTTGGAGAAGCCGAGTGATGTACATCAAAAAGGCGTCATGAGCTCGTCGGAAATGTGACTTCTCTTTTAGTTGCAACTGCGGATAACAATCATATGCCTTGAGCTGTCCTTCACCATTGCCAACCACACCTTTGCAAACCAAGCCAGAATACTTGTAATACCTCGCAAGCGAATATATGACGTACGAGCTCATGTGAAAGGTCTTGGTTTCCTCCAGGTTAACCAACTGCTCATGGAGGCTATCACTGATCATTCTGGACCAGTTAAACATCTTGACTCCGGTAATTATTTCATCAATGAAATAATACATCCAGTTTTCGAAAGGCGCACCATGAGGATTGCCTACTATTCTGTTCAGCAGCAAGACTATGTCGCCATATTCTTCTTTGAAATGTGTTCTGACCAATTTCTTTGGCATCTTCCCTGCAGTAGGTTTGGGCTTCAGCAACCAAGTCTTGTTTATGTTTGATGCACAAAGGTCTTGCTGGTTCTGGTAAAGCTTAAGTGCATCCTCCTTAGTGCGGTAGGACGTTCGGTTGTAAACTGGAATTCCGAAAGTTTCTTGAATGGCTGGCTCGACAAGTATGCGAGAACTCTTCCATCAGGAGTTTCTATTTGCCTTTCTCGTGCATTATAGTGCAATGCGCATTCCACCATAAGTTCCGGACACTCTTTTGCTGGCGGAAATCCAGCTGCATGAACAATTCCATTGCGCATCATTCTTCTCGCAATTGGCGTAGGCAGACGTCCATCGCTTCCGTACATTCTTTTCCTGAAGTCATCGAGGTCAACGTGGCCAAGATTGGTGTCCACAATATGCTCCCACTTGGATTTGATCTTTGACTGCAGCTGCACACCCTTGCTGGCAAACTTAATCTTTACCACCTCGAAAATAAATCTGTAAGAAAAAGCAAAGAGAATATTTAGAATTCAAAATTTAAATCACTTTGAAAGATATTCCAGCTAGTTGTCAAATTAGACTTCGTGAAAAATCAAGCTGGAAAGAAAATAAATGATGAAGTTTTATGCCAAAATGAAGTGGACAAAGTAAATCTGCCTGACTCTTCTGGACGAAAGAAATGATCACGATCTCAATGCAAGCTGGTAAAAATTTGCTTCTTTCACTTTGCTTCAGACTTTTCTCAACTTTCATGCCTTAGACAAATTTCTTCTCACACTTTTCTTTCGAAAATCGAATGATCGTAAAAATGAGAAGTGAAAAGCTGGAAAGAAAATAAATGATGAAGTTTTATGCCAAAATGAAGTGGACAAAGTAAATCTGCCTGACTCTTCTGGACGAAAGAAATGATCACGATCTCAATGCAAGCTGGTAAAAATTTGCTTCTTTCACTTTGCTTCAAACTTTTCTCAACTTTCGTGCCTTAGACAAATTTCTTCTCACACTTTTCTTTCGAAAATCGAATGATTGTAAAAATGAGAAGTGAAATCAATTATAGAGGTGAGAAAATTGATCCAATTAGCAAATTTCAAATGTTTCCTTTAAATCGAGCTTTAACTTGTCTTTTACTTCGCTTCCGAGTGGCAAGTTTTATCTTCAACGATAGTCTCTGGGAAAGTTTCCAAATTCAACGCCAGTTCAATAAAGCTCTTTTTGTCCTTTTTCCAATTTCGATTTTTTCAAGTTTATCCTTTGGGGTGTTGGAAAATAAATAATTAAAATAATTAAAATAATTATTTTATGTGTCATTTCCAACCCGTTAATTTATTATGGCAAATTATTTTTGTCTAAGGCAATTTTGATTTTCGAAAATTTTCATTTGCCTTAGGCGAATTTTCTTTTCTTCCAATTTACTTTGCCATAACTTCAATCGTCCAATTTTTTTTGGCCATGATTTTCTTGTCCAATTTTATTTGCCATGATTTTCTTTCGTCCAATTTCTCTGGCAAAATGTCAAACTTGGGAAAATATTTCAATTTCTTCTAAGTATGGCGAAATTTTCAAGGCCAAACATATATTTTTAATTTTTCAAAGCCTATACTTAGGCAAAATTTCAAAATTTTTTACTCTTCTCTAAGCATGGCGGACTTCCTCATTAGTTTAGCCATCAAATGTGGTCCAAGGGCGGACTTGCTAGTTGCTCAAGCCATCTTCATTTGGGGCGGACTTCCTTCATTTCTTTGCCATTCATTCTTCTTGCTAAGGGCGGACTTCAGCTTGTAACTTGCCATACAAGGCGGACTTGGCATGTTTCCCTGCCATTTTACATTTGACTAGGGCGGACTTTACCTCTTGTCTTGCCATGCTAGGGCGGACTTGGGCTCTTTCTTTGCCATTCAACTTTATGTCCAAGGGCGGACTTCATGCATCTCCTTGCCACTCATTCATTTTGTCCAAGGCGGACTTCACATGCTCTTATGCCATTAAATCTCAAGCTGGGCGGACTTCATCAAATGTTGAGCCATTCTTCCATGTGGCTGGGCAGACTTCAGCTATTTCCTTGCCACTTTCATTGCTTGGTCAAGGGCGGACTTGCCATCATGGCTTGCCATTTGTTCAAGGCTGGGCGGACTTGCTTCCATGGCTTGCCACACTAGGGCGGACTTGCTTCCATGGCTTGCCATTTGTTCAAGGCTGGGCGGACTTGACCTTCAGCCATGCCATTAACTTTTTCTGGTTTCTCCCTTCATCACGCTGGTTAGACTCCATACTTACCATGAATTTCAGTCTTCTCCATGAATTTTTAGTCATACCTGGGCCATTTTGCCATGATTTATCAGATTTATCCATGATCCTTTAAGATTTCTTGATGAATTTCTCAGATTTTTACCAATTTTCTGATGATTTCATGACTGATTTTTCAGATTTCTCACCATTTTCTGTGATTTTCGAACGATTTTTCCAGATTTTTAATTTTTTCCAGAATTTCACCATGAATTCAAAATATTTCAAATCCATTTTCTGAGAGTTTCGTTGAGTTTTTCGAACTTCTTAGTGGATTTTCGAAACTCGAGACTCTTCCAAATATAGAAACTTTCTAAAAATAGAAATTTTCCAAAATAGCAACTTTCTAAAAATAGACCCTAAAAAATAGGGATCTCAGAATTGCTCAAAAGTGCCAAAAAAGTAGGTCCTAAAAAATAGGGGGCCAGAGTGAAAAACCCTAAAAAGTAGGAGGTGTCGGAATTGACTGAAACGACAGTCGATCTTCGTCTCCCGGGCCTCCTAAGCATGATGGCGATGTTTGCACAACGATCCAGGCTAAAACTCTTTTGCTTGACTCGGGTAACCATTCAAAATTCAGACTCAAAACCCCAAACGGAGACCAGGCAAAACCAAGACGCAACGACAAAACCCTAAAAAAGCAAACCATGAGGGTCCCCATTTGCAATGGGGCGAGGTGTGAATTAGGTCACAACAGGCCCCCACACCAGTTAGCACTAAATGAGAGATTTTGGTATGCAAAGCAACAGATTTCAAGCTTTTTTATGGTGTATGACAGTCACATGTTGTTAGGGCCGACTTTGCAAGATTTGAAAGCAATTTTCAGCCATTTCAGTTGGCAAAATAGTAGGGTTTTCAAGAGAAAATCAGGCAAAACAACACTTAGGATCTCAAATTCCATTTGTACCTGAAGTTGTTGTTTCAATCCCAAGATAGTGATTTTCTATCACTAAAAACAACAATTTTTAGTTGTTTTTGCAGTCATAAAATTGCAGGTTTGCAACATATAATGGCAAAGGTTTCAGTCTCATTGAGGCAGCCTCCTTTCCAATCTCAATACAAAGTCAAGAACTTGTTGTTGCTTGTGTCAAGTTTCAACCACTACAAGGAAGATAGGCTCATTAATTGCACAAGTTCTTTGCGAGTTCAGGGTAGCAACATATTTTCTATGTTTTTGTCAGTTTGTAGTTGGAAACTTGGAACTTGCAGCCTTTGGGCATTTTATTGTAAATGTTATGTATTAAGGATTTATAATGGATATGATGAATGCCTTATCAATCTTATTATATGAATACTTGAAATTTCTCTATTTTTTAATAGTTGTCCCCTTTGCCATCCCTTGCCGTCCCCTAAAATAGCCTCCAAAAGCTCGGTCTCCAAAACGCGTCCCTTAGAGTTAGTCCCTTGCTGTCACCATCTTAGAAACTTTGTGGAACATAGCTAATAAATTGAAAGGTATCTCATGGGTTTGTGGTGGTGATTTTATTATGATTGAAAGTGGTGAAGATAAATTTGGAGGGTGTTAAGTTTTACTATAAAGGGAATGAATGTATATTTTGGAACAAGTTTAGATACAAGAAGAATTTGGTAGTTTGTCTAGAGAAAGGTAAAAAGAATGATAAAGGTATTTGTTTACTTGGTCCAACTATTAGAAAGTTTGTAAGAGAGTTTCTCTAGATTGGAGATGAATTTTTTGATGTCTCCCTAGTATTTGGACATTAATGTAGTGTCAAGGTCATCCCTTCTCCCTTGTTTGACCATCCTATTGAATTTAATTTTTTCCCCTGGTCTAGCACTTCTAAGGTTTTTTATTATTTTGTAGGCCTATATAAATTTAATGTATATCATCTAAGTGATCCACATTGTTGCAACACTCTATATAATTTGTGGGTTTTGAACTTTTTTAAATTCTTTGTTGGTTCTAATATTTTTAGATGGAACAAAGCTATGGAGTCAATTGTTGCTTTTATGGGAATTTATTGTAAGGATAAAGCTAAGTTGAGATCGGCTAGAGTTAGAAAATGGTAGGAATCTATTTTTTCTATTTAGAATAGGCTTCAACTAAGGCCTTTTGATGAGTCTTTGCATCATGATGCTATGGAGTTAAAAGAATTCTCTGGTGTAATCAATATTATCATGCCAATGGGGCTAAATATAGGTTTAGGCTTATGTGGCTTCATTGAGGTGATATTGGGTCAAATTTTTTCTTTGAAATCTTAAAAGTGAAACATGCTAAGAAAAAAATTAAAGCTATTATGGCTGATGATTCTCTTGTTGAGGATGAGCCTAGTATTAGGATGACTTTTGAGGATTTCTATTGTAGTTTGTTCTCTTTAGATGAGAATATAGAGGCTATTGTTAAATCTAACGATATTATTTTTAAGAAAGATAGCTCCTTGTAAGCTTAATAGTAAGGAGGCTATTAGCTTGGACAACGTTCTCTCCTTGGATGAAATTATTAATGGTATTTCTCAATTATAAAAAGGTAAATTTTTGGTTTTGATGGCTTTCCAATTGAATTTTACAAGTCTTATTTTAATTGGATCAGTAAAATTTTGTTATTGGTGTATAAGGAAGCTATTAATTATGGTACACTAGGGTGGAAAATTAATCAAGGTATTATTAAACTGATCCCTAAAGATGGTGGCCATCTTCATAAAAAAATTGGAGGCCAATTACTTTTTTAAATGTGTCCTATAAAAACTTTGCTAAGGTTTTGGCTTCAATAATTTAGAAGCTTCTTCCTAAGATCATCTCTTCTACCCAAATAGGTTTTGTGGAAATTATGTATATTCTTGACAATTTGATTACTAGTTTGGAGGGTATGCATCGAGCCAAGCATTCTAATCAAAATATGAGTATGATTCTTGTAGACTTTGAAAGCCTATGATAAAATTGAATGGCCTTTTATCATTCTTATGTAAACTTTTTTGGGGTTTGAGGCATATTGTTGTAGAATGATAAGCGCTTTATTTAGAGATGCCTTTTCTTAGAATAGTGTGAAGGGTGCTCTATCTTACTCTTTTCCTCTTCTAAGGTCTATTAGATGGGGATGCGCTTTTGTCCCTCTCTTTGTGTGAGCTATTGAGTCTATTCATTTTTCATTGAGAGCAATGTCTCTTGGATTGCTTGTTAAGGGGTTGAGCTTAACTTTAGGGGATTTAATTATTGAATGCATTTTGCTTATGATATTTTTATTTTTGTTGAAATTAATGATAATAATTTGGATAATAGATTTAGTACAAGGCTTTTGGTTCAATGATTGCAATTTAAAAATTGTATTTGCTTAGCTGAAATTGTTCCTTTCCTAACTATATAATGAATAAAGCTTGGAAATGTTTTGGCCCTAATGTTATTGTGAGGTTTTTAAGGATTCCTTTTTCACTTAATCCCTTCCTAAAGGATGTGGGATTGAGCCATGGAGAAAGTTAAGATTGTGAAATAGCCAGGAAAACATTTTTCTTTCGTTGGGCAGTTTCAAATGTATCAATTTTGTTCTTCCCATGCAATGCATTTCTCTTCTTGTTGGTTGGTGTCTTCTTCTGAGATTAAGTAGCTTAATAAGCTCATAAGGAGCTTCCTTTTGTCTAATGGTAAAGGATATAGCTCGTGTCATGTTGTCTCCTGGGATCAATTTATTGGGCCTAGAAGTTTGTGGGGTATGGGTTTACAAGATATTTTTCTTCTTGGTGTTTCTCTTGTAGTTAAATGGATTATTAAAGCTTTGCAAGGTGCCTTGGAAGATTCTTTTGAGCTATGATATTTCTAATAGTGTTTCTAATAGATTCTTATGTGGGTTTCATTATTGGAACATTTTGTTTGGTAAGTTTAATGTTAAGTCTTTTGGCTCTGCTATTTTTGGTTCCGTTATGAAGGCTTGGTTATTTGCCAAGGAATTTAGAAAAGGTCATGAGGTCTTCAATGAAAGTAAGGATAAAGTGTTGGGCTTCCATTCTTTATGGTGGTCTTTGATTGATAAGAATTTGGTTCTTGCCTCTACTATAGGCTGTTCATCTAAAACTTAGGCTAATAAAGATATTAAGTGTATTGACCATAGTTGAAAAACTCAGACTTGGTAATAACTCTGCAGACCCAAATTTTTTAACAAGTCGGGACTCGGCAATAACTCAACAAATTTATCGAACATTTGAAAATACATAATTTTAAAAAATATTCTTCAAAAACACACATATACTGAATTTGTAGAATATATTACTGATTTCCATCATATATAAATCAAAATTTGAGTTTAGTATATATCATAGACCGAAAAACAAGTTCAACCATTGAATACATATGAACTTAAAGTTTCAGTATCAATGAAAATTCATCTATGACTAAAGTCCAAAAGTTTGTTGCTGTTGTGTGGGCGTTGCTGAAGTCGATGGTATAGCTCCAATATCCTCAATAGGTGCCTCATCCACAGTGATAGGATCAAGCTGTGTATGTGAGGAGTGTGCCCCTGATGGCTGACCAACCTTGCCTTCTTCCGCTCATGTGCTGCTATATTTGCTTCCCATTCAGCTACCTTCCTCTCCAAATCAGCAAACTCGTCATTAGTTAAAAGTTATAATAAATGTCATTGAGAAATATTGCCATTCATCCTTTCAAGTTTCCAATGAATATCAACCATCAAATGCGGAGTATCATAATAAATGTCATATGAGAAATTAGAAATATTGTTGTTCATCCTTCCAACTAATATCAACCATCAAATGCAGAGTATTAGAATAAATGTCATTTGAGAAATATCGCTGTTCATCCTTCCAATGAATATCAACCATCAATCTACCATAAGCAAAGTATAGCCATGAATCTAGTAACAAGAATAATAATGATTACTATTTATTAAAATATAATGATTACTATTTATTAGAATAAACCTGACCTGAGCAAGGGCTGAGTAGGTAAAAGGCCAAAAAAACCTCTGTTATCGTGCTTCCAGTTGTGTGCCCTAAGTCGCCACTGTCCTCAATTGCGTTACAAAAATTCTTGAAATCACATTAATTTTTAAATGTTTGGTGGAAATAATATTTTTTACTGATATTGGCAAGTTTTTGACAGATTTTCTTGCAAAACTAACGAGTTTCTGACAAGTTTTCGTGCAAAAATTGCTGTGAGTTTTATAAAAACCCAACAATGAGTTTTTCGGCAAGTTACTAGTTGCCGGTTCTGGCTCATGAGTACTCGCATTGTTTTGCAACTATGTTATTGATAATGTTTTGGTTAATGGTACTTTGATTCCTTGGGAGACTTTTCAATGCAAGTTGACATTCCTCTATAGCAGAAAGTAACCTATTGATGGTTAAGCATACTGGTTTGGGGGGAATTTCAAAGTTATTTGGGATGACAGCCTTTGGGATAATATTCATTGGATAGGTGGTAAAAAGTTCTTTCAAGCCACTTCAAAGTTTCTATACGCTATTGTGTCTTATTCGGATGTCTGGTTGAGCAAGCTAAATAATTTGTGGGGCCTCTATGATTTGGTGCATGCTTGTACTAATAGTTTTCAAAGGATTTTGGTCTAATAAAATTGAGCCTAAAAAGTCTTTTTTAAGGTGGATGCTTTTATTTAATAAGTTAGTTGTAGGTGCTGTTATGGTTAGTCAGGATTGTTAGTCTTGTTCAGTCTCTGGGAATGTTGAGTCTATTTATCATTTGTGTTTTGATTGTCCATATACTAAGCTTGGCTGGAATTGTTTTCTTCCTTGCTGAAATAAAAGAGTTGTTGAGGTGTTCATTAGTTGGTTAGATATTCTATTTGGAAAAATTGTTAGTTCTTCTCATCTTAATAAGTTTCTTGATAAGATATGGCTGGTTATGTGGATTGAAATTCTTTATTTTTATGGATTCCTAAGAATACTGAAGTTTTTCATGATAAGAATTGTTTGCTCACTGGCTTTTCAAAAATCAGACTATTTTTGTTGTGGTCAACAATGTGGTTTTGTAGGTGTATAGGAGGGAAGATATTGCTATTATCAGCTTTCATAAAGAAGAAAGTTCTGACAATTTCTCCTTTGGCAATGATAATTGGCATCAACAAAATAACATTATGATTATAGACAGTGATGACCCTGATAGTCCGGATCCTGTTCCTTTTTCTGTGCGTCATGGGGATCCTTCTCTGTCGAAGGCTGATTGAGAGAAGAGAGAAATTAATATACTAGTGATTGATAATGGTGTTCCATCTCCATTAACCTAGGGCCCCAGGTTTCTGATGATTCTGTTCCTATGGCTGCTAATAGTGGTTGTAATTGTGCTTCAAATTCTAGTAGTGGTGATTCTTCTTTGTTTATCCTGGCAGTTCCTATCAGAATGTACCCAAAAGATTGGCTTCAAGAGTGTAGAGTTTAGAGTGAGCACTTTGAGAAGAAATGTTGAATATATGGTTGCTAATCTAGGTAAGAAAAGGGATAGGTCTAGTTATGCTAAGTGACCGGTCGGGTTTAGTATAGTGATGATCTGGTATCGATTTTCCTTTTTGCTCATATTCTTTGACTTTAATTTTGTGTTTTGGTGGTTGTAGCCACTTGTTTATACTTGCTGGTCATGTGGGGGTCTTTTTTATGTACAGAACGTTATGTGGGTGGGTTCAGTGTTGATGTCTGGTTGATATAGTTGTTCTTTTGTTGCTTTTCAGGTTAGTTTTTATTGACTTGTGATCCGGGGCTCTGCATGAGTTATATTTGTAAACATATTTCAATATATATATAAAAAGCTGAAAATGACTGTCATCCAATCATATTTTTAAGACTGGATTTCCTGTAAAATTAAAAGAAAAACTTAAAAATGCATGCATGCCAGTATTTGATATTATAGGAAAGACTTTTATGGATGAATTGACTTGGTACAAACTAGGACTCAGTGAGAGTTAGAGATGCTAAATTGCTGTCTAAGGGAGATGTGTTTTTTCTTCATTATTAAAAAATACATTATATTGGCAGTTGAACCCTGTATTTTTTAGTGTCTTTAGAGAACTATTTATCACACATCTTTTGTAAAAACTTCATACCTTTAATGACAATGTTTTCTCGGTAATGTTAAATGAACGATTAACAGAGAGTAAACGGAAATACATAACAGCAATAATAAAACATGTCAATTACTCAGACAATGCACAGAATATATGTCGTGTATTCTTTCATTCATCAGATAGGCAATCATTACAGAATACCAAAATGTATGCGGTCCCCCACTACAAGTGCAAACATACAATATACAGCAAGCTGACATTGGTTGAGAATGCCAACCGTTGGCAACTACCAAGTAACAACCAACCAACCGTTGGGGACTAATTGCACATTAACACATTTGTTTATTTGTTTCTTGTCGACTACAGCCAATTCTAAGGAGCAATTTGCTTCAAGTTATAAGTATAGTTGCCTCTAGCTTAATATTCTCTCTTACTATGTTTATTGTAAGACACCTGGCCAAACAATATAATAATCGAGCTCCAGCAGATACACAATTTTCAAGCATCAAATAAACTAAGTGTATTTTCTCACAACAGAATTATGATCGACAGGAATAATAGATTTGCAAATTAGTAATGAATACTCCTGGGAGCAACGCTGCAAGTAATTCTGAGTAACAATGAAGATTACATATTCTGACTCAAAGAAGAGCCTGGTCGAATGATACCACAGTTGTATTCAGAAACCCGAGAGGATGACTTCTGGATAAGCGATTAAGCTCCGCCCTTAGCAATGGCGTCCCTCCTCCAAGTAACCAATCCAATGATGTCGCACCCTGAATCTTCCCAAGCGCCGTTGAGTTGAGCTTGAATCTCCTAATCGTTCAATATTTAAATTGAATTCCTGATGCTCTGTTTCGTTATTCACGTTGGCACACTCAGCTAATGATCATTCAAGACTAGATGTTCGATACTCCCTGCTGGCACACTCAATTGTTGCCTATACTGTCGTTGTTTCTTAAGCCATGGTCTTCCAACGTGTCTGGGAGGGATGGCCAGAGCCAAAAGCTCAACCAAGACTTAAATCGTTGATCGCCACCCAAGATAGCTGAACTCCTGTAAGCCATGAGTCAAACAAATTCAGAGAAGAGTGTGAGATGGAAAGGAGATAAACACGGATAGCAGGGGGAGCGACTACGTCCTCACCCTAAAGTCGCGCATAGGAGTCTACGTCCCTGCCACAACGTACTTAGCTCATAAGCTCAAATCCGTGATGAACTCCAGCCATGGGGTCACTGAAAATAAATACTTAAGCAACATGCCAACTTGCAAGAGGTCGGCCAGAGGAATAAGAAAATAAAGTCAAATTCAAATATTAAAATTGGTGCCAAACTCCAAGTGAGTCAGCCACATGGATCCTAAATTATTTATTAATATTTATTATTAATCAAAATAGTGTTGATAAACACTCTTCACACAGCAATGTCGGCTCTGCTCAATTAGGGACATTACTGTTATGTTCATGTTCGTTCAGCCTAATAATGTAATGTCCCCTATTTGGTATACGTAGAATTCTGCCCTAAAATCGCAATTTCCAAGTAGGAGACATATTTTATTAAATTACAACTTTTGATAGACTTAGTTTAGCCAATGATTCATAATATAATATAATTAATTGATCATTATTTGACATATATATATTGATCTAAATGAGTAACTCATAATGCCAATTCTAAATTATTATCCCCTCAATAATCAATCATTGGGGAAGATTAGAGAAGGAACCTTAAGAGAGTGCTAGGAGTCTTTCCTACTTCTAAGCCCAAGGGTGGGTAGTCAACCCCCTTGTCTACTTAGCAAGGAATCTCTCCCCCTCATTCATGTACTTCCAGCTCTTCTTCCCATGAACAAATTATAGAGGCCTTAATAATTTATGATCAGATTGATAATGCAATATGAACTACAATTATCAACCATCGTAGAGGTTGGAAAGGAAATCGCAATAGGGTGCCCGGAAATCCTCTCATCTAAGCCCAAGAGCAGACACTCACCCTCTTAGCCACAAGTGGCAGGCTCATTGGACATCCAGCATGTGGTGGTCTACTTAGATGGTGATCTCATATCTGCTCCCCTTCCTTGCTTTTCCTTTCTCCTCCATATGATTGCTTAGTGTAAATCAAATGAATCAGAATCTATTATCCACATTTATATTAAAGAATCATAATTACTTATAAGGCTCAATAATTGCTGCAAGCATCATTATTGTATAATTGTAAATAACATATATATATAATTGATTTCAATCTTCCCATAGTCGTCTATGTGAACTTATTTATATATATACATATGTATGACATCCCATCTGCTGATTATATCTGCTGCTATATTCAGAAGTATATTCCAGATTTCTCTTTTTTTATTCCATGATTTGATGATTTAATACTCAGAAGATATGACTCTGCTGATCTCTATTTCCTTGCTATGCTCAGAGAATATTTTATTCCATTCCCGGTCCTTCCTCCTCCTTCCTCAAAGTACTCTTTATATCCTAATGATCGGACACGTCTCTCTGAAAGGAGGTATCCTTTGAAATGGACGTGTCCTTTGCCTTATACCAATTGCTGCCTTTAATGTTGAATGACTATTAATAAATTCTGCCACATATATATATATTAATTGATTTCAATCTTCCCATAATTGTCTATGTGAACTTATTTATATATATACATATGTATGACATCCCATCTGCTGCTATATTCAGAAGTATATTCCAGATTTCTTATCTTTTTTTATTCCATGATTCAATGATTTAATATTCAGAAGATATGACTCTGCTGATCTCTATTTCCTTGCTATGCTTAGAGAATATTTTATTCCATTCTTGGTCCTTCCTCCTCCTTCCTCAAAGTACTCTTTATATCCTAATGATGGGACAAGTCTCTTTGAAAAGAGGTATCCTTTGAAATGGACGTGTCCTTTGCCTTATACCAATTGCTGCCTTTAATGTTGAATGACTATTAATAAATTCTGCCTTTGATCATTTTAATCGCTGCTTTTTGGAGATTCATTTTCTGCGCTTCATTATTAATCCTTTTCTATTTCCAATCTGGGCGCTAGTTATTGAGTCGCCACCTTTAATAAAATGCTCCTTTATATTGATTGTTGCTTAATGTTATTATCCAAAGGAGGGTCGGCTCATAATAAGTGTTCTTAATTTTATTTATGTTGCTAAAGAAAAGAGGTCGGCTGCCCTTATGAAGTCTAATTGCCTGATTTGTGAATTTACACCGGCTGGGGTTTGTATTACTTAAGGGCTGTTAGCCCTAGTTTAGCAGGGGCATGACAAATAATCAGGTCCCTTTTGAACTTCAATCCGGAATCAAAATCCCAGCTTTATGGTCCACCTGAAATCAAATCTCCATGGCCTTTCAGTGTTCTGGTGTTGAAGATCTCGAGACTCTTACGAGAAGATTAATTCTTTTTCTCACAAACAAGTTTCTTATGTGAGTTCAATTCTTGAGCAAATTGCTCCTTTTCACCTTCATTCTCAAACCCCTTTTGGTGATGGCACCTGAACTAGGACTACCGGACACTAAACGGCCACCCATCAATTTTGTACATTTTGTCAGGTGTCATCACATAATCCTCACATTCTGTTTCTTGTATTACATGTGTTGCTATTTTCTGTATTTGTAAATTATTTATTGATGCTGATGAAGAGTTCACAGTATGTATGGACGGACTGGCAATCCATGCAATGTCCTTTCCCTGGAGTCCTCCTCCCATCTGCTACATTTTATCTTAATCATTCTGAAGTCTTTGTAGAGAATCTCGATTGGCTAGTTATCTTTTATAGAAATGTCATACGTTTATTGCCATTCCTGAAGAATGATTTGCATTATATTTGTTTGCTCAAACAGTTAGATCTGTCTTTCCAAAATTCTCCTCTTTCAAATTTCAGTTTGGTCATCCATTAGGAATGAGGCCATAGTTGTTTACTGCCTCTGAAAGCTCACAATGTCAAATTTCTTGATTCAAAATTTAGATACACTTCCACCTCACATTGCTGATTGGGATCCAGTGCCATCAGCAGATAAACTTAACAGTTGAAATTCAGGTGATTATGGCGTAGGGAATTTGAATCTTACATAAGGTCTATTATTATGGTAAAGTTATTTTGCTTAAGAGAAGTATTCTTGCCAAAATTTCATTCCAGCAATGACAAATCTTAGACCTTAAGTGAGGACTAGCTTTTCCGATTAAGCTCCTGTGATTTTGAAGCATTATTTAGAAACAATCCAAATTGCATGCCATAATCTTTAACAGATTCTGATAAAGGTGAGTGGCTTTCATCCAAAGCCAAGCTTCAGATGCTTGGGTTTGACCTCAGTGATTTATGCTCTGTTTCCTGAACTAACCCTTGCATACATATTATGTTGTATTTTGGACAGGCATAGTTGTACTAAATTAAAGTGTTTAGATGGTGCAAATTTGGTTTGTGTTTGTCTGAGATTTTCAATCTCGTTTCCTTTGGTATTGGCAAGCAGACATGAGAAATGTTTAGAGATTTTTTCACGAGATCCTCTCTGTTTTTTTTTCCATTGAATTTTTAGAATTATTGTCATTGATGCCCAAGGCGTATAGGAGATTGATGATGAAAATTGATGGAAAGACAAATCACGATGAAATTACAAGGGCAGTTCCTATCATTACAAAGCAGCAATAAAATAATATTTAAAATTCATCTTTGCTGGCCGGCTTCCTCGTGATCAGCGTCCTCCTTGTGAAGTTAAAAAAAATTAAATTAAATTATTATTTTTTGGGCCGACCCCACTCATAGTGGCACCCAATTTGGATATAAGAAAACAATAAATAAATCAATATATGGGCCAACCAATGTCTAGCACCCAAAAGGAAAATAAAAAGAAATCTAAATAAATTTATTGTTAAAGGGGCCGACCCCCCTAATGGAGCACCCAAATCTTCAATGAAAGGTTACATTGAAGAGGTATAAAATAATGAAGTCATCTCATTTTTGAAGCAATGCGTGCCTTCATGAAGTCACCTCCTATTGTGAAGGTAAATAAAGTTTGTGGATTGAGGAGAAGTGTGTGTGTGGAAGATAAGTTGATAAATCATATATACACCAGCAGATTTGTGAAAAGAGAGAATAATTGAAGATCATACAAGAGCAGATTTTTGAAGGAGGATTATCAAGGAGAACAAATACTTTGTCTATCAAGAGGTTGGTGGCTCATATTAAAAGAGATTGGTGTCTCATATTATTGAGTTGGTGCTCAACTGTTGGAGATTGGTTTCTCCAAGTAGGTTGGTGCCTACAAAGATTGTAAGAGATTTTTATATAAGCAATATTTTTCCGTGGTTTTCTCCCGAAAGGGTTTCCACGTAAATCTTGTGTTCCTCGTGTCTTTATTTTGTTGATGTTGTGAATTTGAAGTTATTGTGGTTGTTAATTTGAAAAAGTAAAAGATAGTCTTATACTAATTCACCCCCCCCTCTCAGCATAAGCTTTTGCTCATCATGAATATCTAATTGTTGTGGGTTGTATGAGCTTTACCAATTAAAAGCATTTAGATGCTGTGAATCTGGTTTGTGTTTCTCTTAGATTTTCAATTCCATGTGCTCTAGTTGAGGCAAGCAGACATGTTAAAACTTTTAGGGTTTTGATTGTTGGAGCCTCTCATTTTATTTACCTTCTTGAATATATTTAATTTTCCTGGGATTCATAACTTTGGGATATGCTAGAAATTCTAATGCAGAAGAGTTGAATCTGAAGGACAACTGTAACATAACAAGGCAAATACTATTTTAGCAGGATCTGACCAGATATATTTGTAGAAATGCAGTTACGGGTCATAAGAATAAGGAGAGAAGCTGTAAAATGTCCCTCCAAACTAGAAATCTGGAGTTAAGAGCAGTTGAAACACTTAGCAATTTTCTTGGGAAGCTGTAAACTCTGTAATGTGGGGACCATGGTGGGTGGTTGAGGTAGCAGGAATAAGAAAAGATACAAATTAAATGGTAACTGATATTACCCCAAGTCTGTGCATTAGAAGAACAGGCCAAGAAATTTCAGGAATTGGTCAAGTCTAGATAGCGCCCTAATGAAGCTTGGTTGGTTATGTTGAGAAAGCTAAATTTCTGTGCTTCCTTAACAACTATTTGTCACAAAAGAAAATTATTCTACTAACATGAAGTAAGTGAAATTATGAGTGAAATGACTACCTTGGCATTACAGCCAATGAAATTTGCATGTATGTTTTTTATTTTTTCAACTAGTAATCTTGTTGGGTTGATGTAAAAGCAACAATAATCATATTCATGCCTCTAAATATCATAATATACAACCAATACAAAACTTTGGATGGTACTCTTTAAGCTTTATGCCAAGGTATTGTTGTTTTGTTAATCTCTAATTGGTCATCTGCTATGAAATTGTTTTTTGGTGTTCTATATTATTTAGCTACTGAAAGGAAGCGACTAATATTTTCTTGTCACATCAGCTGTTTTCCCTTCATATGGTTCTAAAGATTTCATTGGCATTGTTTGTGTTTTGATCATACAGAGTCATATTCACGAAAAATGAGCTCAGTTGCAAACATAAATGCAGTATTCTATGCAGATTCGTATCACCCCATTCAAGCAGGCAGCATTGATGGCACCGATATCACCCCTCATGATAATGGCGTATATCGTGCAGTCCTCTGTGCTACAGCTGGGCTCTGTTAGTAATTTTAATTTCTTCTATATGTTTTTTTTTAATTAGTAGATATGCTTATTTAAGGTTGTTTTTATGGCATTTGTCTCCTATGAAGAATTAATGTGTTCTGCTAAGCTTTGCTATGTTCACACATTTCAGATGATCCAACTGGTGATCCTAAGGTTATTGGTGATCCCTATTGTACCTTATTTGTGGGTTGCCTCTCTCATACCACAACAGAAGAGTCTTTGGGGAAGGTATTATATTCAGGTTTATTAAATGACAAGAAGAATGCTTTCTTGACTTGTGGCCCATATATATATGAATAATAATATATCTATTGCTTATTTTGTAGGAGATGAGCAAATATGGCCGAGTGAAGAACCTCCGTTTGGTACGCGACATTGGTAAACTGCTTTCTTGTTTTTTGTTTTGGTTATTTTATGGTCATTCTCTTTTATCCTATTTGTTTCATTTGAAAAATGAAATATCTATTTGAATCAAATAAATCATATACTCATAGTGTGGTTTATATTTTATGGCCTTTAAAGCTTCCCATGAGTGGAAAAGTACCTCAGAAATAGTCCCTTAATTTTAGGAGTTTATAGGAACTAGTTTGGTAAAGCTGTATGATACGGACTTCATAGCTAATTTTTTTTGTTTAAGACATTTGATAAATGAAGTGGGATCATTCAAGAGACTTTCAAGCTGTTAGTTTTATGATCAGATTTAATGCACAGAAAATTAATTTAAAATCAGACACAATATCACAGTAGATACCCTGGGAAAACCCTCCTCTTGAGGGAGAAAAACCCAGCAACAAATATATCTCTTATATATATGGGCAATGGCAACAAGTCTCTTTACAATGAGGCCACACACAAGGCCAATAATCAGCACCAGCAATGATGTAACACAAACTAATAGTCTGCCTTTCAATCTGCACTTGAATAGACTCACAATTTGCCTGAGAATAATTCGCACTAGATAGAATAATCTGCACTTGAGAAGGAGATCGAACTTGCTTGATCACAAATGAAAGAAAGTGACCACCTATATATACATGTTGCTTAGATGGGTCGCACCTTTTCAAGGACAAGGTCGGCCACCATAAAAATAATTGCAAATAATAAATAATAGTTACAAAGGAGGTCGGCCATCTTAGAGATATGTTGCCATTAAATAATCACAAATAAATAAGGAAGTATGAAGCTCGAAGCTGCAATAACATCAACACTCCCTCTAGGCTAGGGAGGAATACTTCCTGCTGCACAAGACACATCACCTCATCATGATGCCAACCACAATGGCTACAACCATATGTGGAAAAGAAACAATATCACCTCATCGTGATATTAGATATCACCTCATCGTGATATCAACCATAATGGCTACAACCATGTATGGTATGTACAAGTGTTCCTCACTTGCGTGATGTTGTCACCTCAACATGACTTTCACCATGGCTCTCCTAGAGGGTGAAAACACAAGTACAAGAGGAATCATCATAGACTCTCTCACGTGATGCTGTCATGGAGTCACACACATGACATCCACCATGGCTCTCCCAGAGGGTGGAATCAAGGGATTTCACCTCGAACTTCTCTCATAGAGAACTCATTAATCAAGGGATTTCACCTCGAACTTCTCTCACAGAGAAGAACTCATTAATCAAGGGATTTCACCTCAAACTTCTCTCACAGAGAAGAACTCATTAAAGAGGATCATTGATACTGAGACTCCTTCTCAGTTAAGGCTGTATTCTCCACCATACCAAGCTTATCTCGAAAGTACACAAACTTTATCCTGGAGAGAGGCTTGGTGAGAATGTTTGCCGTCTACTCATTAGTGCTGATATACCTCAACTGAAATGCTTTCCTCAATAACATGTTTAGTTCTGTCATGAAACACTATATTGACAGAAGGCTCCACATAGCTTAATTAACACAATGGATGATAGTCGGCTCCAACGATTGTCCAACCAATCCTACAAGGAGCTTTCAAAGCCACACTGCTTCTCAAACTACCACACATGCTTCGATGTACATGATCTCTGCGATACTCAATGCCACTGAAGACTACTTCCTGCTATATCAGGAGATCATCGCAGACCCCAAATTGAAATAACATCCAGAGGTACTCTTCTGATCAGCAACACAACCTGCTGAAACATAATCTGTATAACCATGTAGCTCCGGGATCACCCTTGAAGAATATCTTAGCCCATATCCAATTGTCCCACGCAAGTATCTCAGGACATGTTTTGCTGCAACAAGATGTACCTGCCTCGGTTCACACATGAATTGACTAAGTGCACTTACTAAATAGCAGATTTTAGGTCTAGTGTTAACTAGATACATCAAGGATCCAATCAACTGCCTGTACATCGTGGGATCCACCAGGTCTGAACTAGCTGCAGCCTCCTTCAACTTGTGCAAGTTGGTTTCCATAGGTGTAGACATGGATTTTCAATCCATCATACCAAATCTCTTCAAAATATCAATAGTAGGCTCCCTCTGAATCTTTTAAGTACTTGCATCAACCTTCTGACCTCATTGTCCAAGATTGCCTGCAACGCTTGCCTTAGATAAATGTTTTCCACTGCACACCTCTGGTACTATAGAGAGTTTAGGGTTGACCTCCTCGACCTCATTGCAGATCACTCTATTCTTAATAGGTTTGTGGAGCTACCAATGACAAATCCAGATGACAGTTTTGAGCAATTCTGATCTCAGTAGTTGAAGGGATCCTCTAAGGGTTTAGCACCTAGCCTTGCAATACAGTAATCTTCACTTCTTCTTAGTGAGTTACAAAGCTCCCTCTTGATCCCTGCTTCAGAGATTTTGCAAAGAAGTCTTCTAGAAGTGAACTCCCTCTAGCCATCAATTAGTCTCATGGCTGCAAGTTGTGACTTCACGCTTGATCATTTCTTTGGTTGGCATGACTTCCTCATAAGATGCCTCAAGCTTTTCATCACTAAGCAATCTCTCATCACCTTCTTGCTCCTAGAATTTTCTGGAAGCATTATAGAGAGAGATTACTAACTGTTTATAACTATGCAAAGAAATATCAAGACTAGAATCATACAAGGTTTATTATCTCAGGTTATAGCATGAATACATAAGAATTTATGAACAATATTAAAACATGAATAAGTAAATCAACCTAAAGGGAAATATATCAAAGGATCAGAATGAAGGGATAAAGAAACTTATCTTTATTGAATTCTAATATAACTCTTCCTTCCATCTTTTACTCCTCTCGAGAGTGCCAAACTTAGCACAACAAAATGACAATCTGCACAACTACAGATTTCTTGATTGCAATATGCAGTTAGCATGTAGAGCCAACTCTCTCCAAGAGTTCAAGGCTCTATCACAATTCATGCATTAGAGAATGATATCGATGCGACCAACCAATCACCATCGAAATTACAATTCTCTTTTTATTTCAAAGTCACACTCAGAAATCTTCACAACCAACATGTAATAAATGAAACCACTATGCTAGTGAACACAATTCAAGAGAACCCACTATCTCTCTTTACTAATTACAAGATCCAAATAAATGATATAACTTAGCAAACAAAGTATACTTATCTCTTTAAATATTCTGATGGATGCAAATTCTAGATGCAATAAGATACGTTGCTCTTGCGTACATATCAACACACAACCTTCACAGCTTGAACATAGGCCCATGGCTTAGAATAGAAATTCCCTAGAGTCCTCCTTTGGAGAGATCTTATCCACATCCACAAATGAAGCATGCTGATTAGGCCTGGTGGGGCAATCCTTTGCATAGTGACTAAACTTGTCACAATGAAAGCATTGGACTTGGGAGAGGTCCCACTTCTTCTTGAATGCGGGAGCACCATTTGACCCTTTATCTCTATTCCTCTTGAAGTATCCTTTCTTTCCTCCTTTTCCTTTCTTCTCTGATGATTGAGCCGAAAGAACATGAATGTCTTCATTTGTAGAGCTTCAACCAATACCTCTCGCAGCCAACCTAGACTCTTCTTGAATACAGTCTGCCCTCAAATGGTCAAACTTGGGAAGTTTCGATCTCGCGCTGTTTCCTTGAATGTAAGACTCCCAAGATGAAGGAAGACCATTAAGAGCCAACATGGTCAAATCCTTGACATCAACAAAATGACCAATAGAGCTGATCTCTCAATTCAGAAATCTTCATGAAGTAAGCGATGACAGATTCTCCTTCCGCCGTCTTCACATGATGAAGTTGCTGCTTCAATGCAAGTGCCCGGCTTGTGTTGTTGATTTTGTACATCTCTTCCAATGTTTTGAACATGTCCCTTGCCGTCTTCAACTTGGAGACAATCGGAACAATATGATCTTTAACGGAATCAACCAACATCTTCTTTGCCTTAGTATCTTTCGTCTTCTATTGAATCTTCTCTTCCTCATCAGCAGGCTCGGAAACTTTGCTCTCCACGAACTAAGCCAATTCACTTTCTTCCAAGGAGAGCATAATTCTGAATCTCCAAGATGTGAAATTAGATGCTCCCTCAAGTCTATCCTCAAGCTTAAGACCGATCACCATCTTGACGAAGAGATAGAAGTAAACAACGATGAGAAAGAGAGTAAAGAGTATCGCTGTAATAACAATCAAATCAAGATCTTCTTCAAACCTGCTCTGATACCATGTTAGTTTTATGATCAGATTTAATGCACAGAAAATTAATTTAAAATCAGACACAATAACACAGTAGATACCTTGGGAAAACCCTCCTCTTGAGGGAGAAAAACCCAGCAACAAATATATCTCTTATATATATGAGCAATGGCAACAAGTCTCTTTACAATGAGGCCACACACAAGGCCAATAATCAGCACCAGCAATGATGTAACACAAACTAATAGTTTGCCCTTCAATCTGCACTTGAATAGACTCACAATTTGCCTTAGAATAATTCGCACTAGATAGAATAATCTGCGCTTGATATAATTCGCACTTGAGAAGAAGGAGATTGAACTTGCTTGATCACAAATGAGAGAAAGTGACCTTCTATATATACATGTTGCTTAGAGGGGTTGCACCTTTTCAAGGACAAGGTCGGCCACCATAAAAATAATTACAAATAATAAATAATAATTACAAAGGAGGTCGGCCATCTTAGAGATATGTTGCCATTAAATAATCACAAATAAATAAGGAAGTATGAAGCCCGAAGCTGCAATAACATCAACACAAGCAATGATCTACAGGGACATGTCCTTATGGTGTAATCCCATGCCCTAGGCATCTCAGGGATTGGGAGAACCCCTCATGTTTCGTTTTTTTGAAACATTTATTGGGAATGCCACGTTTTACATTTGATACTGGGGATATTGTAGCATCCCTAAAATGATTAGTGGATGTCATAACATCCCTTGACCATATTGGGAATTGTTGGTGTACGTTTTATCATCCACCGAACACTTTAGAATAAAAATTCCAAAGACACTTTATCCTCTCTTGATAAACCACCACGTATGCCAAGATTGTGAGAAGATCATATGGCGATTCCAAGGTTTCTTTTGTCAAGTCTTGACGTGTGGACAAACTCAATGGGCATTGTGATTTGCTGGTAATACACAAAGGGACTTATGTTAACAAATCTCTTACAAGTTAGGACTTAGACTAATTTGACCATAATGCTCTCTTTGTTGTTTTGGATTTTTTTTTTAAAAAGTGCAAAAAGGATGAGGGTTTAAAGGCTCTATATTACTCCTATGAATTCAATAGACAGTAGAGATTAGGTGGAACTAGTAACCACGCTTTGCTTCGCCTCCCCAGGACAACCACACAAAGTGGGTGCAATCTTCAAGGGGGTGTGATTATAATTTTCATGTCCTGAACAACTACTATCAAATTGAACAATACTTATCCAGATAGAAGTTAAGCATCAACAATTATGAGCTCAGGCTAACTTTACGCATCGAATAAAAATCATCTATCCGAAGAAAGTATGAGCTAAGTTTCACCACAAATCACTACTATCAAATCTTGCATTCATCTAACATACATTCAAATCAAATTCTATTCTAATTCTAATCTATTGTTGAAGAAGCTATGCAACCTTGCAACCACTTAACAATAAAAGGATTCAAAGCAAATCATGCATAAGAGCTTTTATTATTTGAATTAGCTATACACAACAATTTCAAACTCTCTTCACACAAATGAAAATGAGAGCAAGAGTTTATATAGAGTTTTTGAGAATAAATGAAAGGCTGAGATTAAAACAAGTTAACGGTTGAGATTATGACATATCAACCCTAAATAGGGTTTCCAAAAATAACATTAACATTAATTGCATGCAAGACAAGTGGCGCCTGGAGCAACTTTCAAGGACGAGCATCTCTATCCTCTCGGGCAGCAGTGTGTTTAATGAACCTGGACACGATTGAGACGACCTCCTCCATCGTAACTTGTGGCAACATGTTTATCCTAAATTCCAGCCTGTCCAAGTCCTCAGCATATCCGGCAAAGGCACCTTCCCATTCCAATTCTTGTTTCATGAAGGCATCCCGGATGGATAGAAGGTTAGTCACCCTAATGAAGTTCTGTCTCAGAATCGATCCTGTGTTGGAGAAGACGACTTCCTGAACTTTGCGCTTTAGGTTCTCTAGCTGCATGTCATTCTCTCGGACAATCTCTTTCTCAAACATATCCACAAATATGAGGTAAATCTTATTTTGAATTTCTCTGATATGTTCCTCAACTTTGAGTCCATCGACTTTTCCTCTCTCCAAGACCTCGCTCCGTGTTGTCAATGTCCAATACCAAGTGTGAAGTCATAGGCTGCACCTGCTACAATTATCTTCTCATCGACTAACTCCTATTTTGGAACTCCCTTTAGCACTCTAAGGCAAGGAATGATCCTCTCCTGAATGTCTGGGAGGTTGTCCCAAACTTCTACCATAGCAGCAATTCTGGAAAGAAACGAGGAAGTTTGTCCATAGGCTAGTGTCAATCTCTTTGTGAATGCAGCCGCTTCTGTGCTTTGACTAGCCATCCATTTCTTAGCTTCCTTAGCCGTGACCATATCTTCTTCAATGTCCTTGGTTGTTTCCTGTGAGGAGTTTAGAAGAAGAAGAGGAGCTACTGCATTACTTTGATCAAGCGGTTTGGTCAGGTGCTGAATGTACTCCTTCAGACGGTTGACCTCCTTATATTCCTTCTTCGCCACTTCCTTCTCCAGTCTTGCTTTGATAGTAGAAACTGAGTTATCCAATTCTTCGACCTCCTGGCCCCTTGTCGTTGGGCCGAAGTCAATAGTGGTAATGGCGTACTCATGGGGAGCAATATCATCTTGTGTCTTATCAACTGTTGGCACGACAATCTATACGGAGCGGTAACTGGCTTCTTCTCTCTGGATCATGGAGAATTTTTTGGCTGGTTTGTTTATAGCAACTTGCTCCAACCTAGCCAAGAAGTCTGCAGTGTCGTCTTCCTCCTGAGTCTCAACTGGTCCCTGTATCTTTAATCTTTCCCTCAACTAGTCAGGAATTGTGGGCTATTCAATGCCATCCTCTTCTTGAACATTTTCTCCATTTGGAACATCCAAAATTCCCTTAAGAGCATAAATCATTCCTTCTGGAATTTCATCATTCTGGATATCCATTTCGTTTTCTGAACCAAGTATTTTTGTGCTCGTAGGAGATGGGGGCTCGTCATCATCTAGCTGAACTGGCTCAATATTATCTTTGTGAATCGGAGAAGGGATTCTCATGTTGGCCAATGAATCATCCACCATAGCCACCATCTCATCAATGTTTTTGAATGCAGCGGAATGAGATGGCTCCATTCTCTGTTTCTTTTGAACAGACTCTGCGTTAGTAGCTACATCTTTCCTTTTCTTTGAGTTGGTAATTTCAATCAACTTGACACTGTGGGATGCTCCTGCATTCGAGGAGTATGATTCTGTCTCATCTTGCAAGTCATAAGTGAGCGTTATTCTTTTTCGTCTTAATTCCTCGATCTGCTAGTCAACCCACCACTGAGTATACTTGATCATTGGCCTCATTAATGTGGTTAAATCTACAAGCTCAGGCTCTGATCACTTCACTGCAGGTACAGGCCATCTCTCATCAAAGCATGGTTGGACATACTCTCCATCATCTTCCAGTTGATTAGGCACTTGGCAAAGTTCGTCGCTCTAATCAAATCCAACGACAGTCTGAACCATAATCTTTTTATGATTTCATATTCGTCTGCAGCATTTGCCCAGAAACCTTCCAGGTCGACTTTATGTCTATACCTTTTTCCATCCACGGTTTGAATGTGGTGATGAGGGTCAAAGTTGGCCCTGGACCGGTAAGTTGTGAACAAATACCATTGTATCTCTAGCCTGGCACTTTCGGTTGCTTGTGTTGATGGACATGGGTCCAACATGTTTCCAATGAAAAATGGAATTGTAATGGCTGCCTTCTGTTTCTTTCTCTGGAAGCCTTGGTATGTCTCTAGCTGCCTGAGGACTTCTAGCAAAATCATCCTATTGGTAGGATAAATTGGAAGTCGGTAAGGACTTCCAGTGAATCCCTGAATCCTTATGTATGTGAATCTTGGAAACTGGATAAACTAGGATCCATATTTGCTAATTAGGCTTTTAGCCTCACGAGTTAGCCTTTGGTGAGTTCCTCCTTGAAGTATTTTGGTGATGTACATGAGGAAAGCATCATGTGTCCATCTGAAGTGAGATTTCGCATTGAGTTGCAGTTGCGGGTAACAATCATATGCCTTAAATTCGTTCTCCCCATTTCCCACTACGCCTTTGCATATTAGTCCTGAATATCTGTAAGTCCTGGCCAACAAATAGATGATGTAGGAGCTCATGTGGAATGATTTTGTCTTTTCCAGATTAATCAGCTGCTCATGGAGATTATCACTAATCATTCGCGACCAATTAAACATCCTAACGCTTGAGGTAATTTCATCAATAAAATAGTACATCCACATCTCAAAAGGCGCACCTTGAGGATTGCCGGCTATTCTGTTTAATAATAAAATAATGTCCCCATAATCTTCGTTGAAGTTTGTACGACGCAGCTTCTTGGGCATTTTCTTGGCAGAGCCCTTCGGTTTTTCCAACCATGACTAGTTAATGTTTGTGCACAGAGTTCTGACTGGTCTTCATACAATTTTCTGGTGTCCTCCTTAGTCTTGTATGAAGTCCAGTTGTATGTCGGGATGCCAAACGCTTCTTGGATTGCCAATTCTCTGAGATGAGCTAATATCCTCCCATCAGGTGCAATAATCTCTCTTCTATGCATCATAATGGATAGCGCACTCCACCATTAATTCGGCACATTGTATGGCTGGTGGAAATCCGGCTGCCTGGACGATGCCATTCCTCATCATCCGGTGAGCGATTGGTGTCAACAGGAATCCATTGTGTTTGTACATCCTCTTCTTGAATTCTTCAAAGTCTACATGTCCGAGATCGTTGTCTGTAATATTTTTCCACTTAGAATTAATTTTGGACTCTAGCTGCAATCCTTTGTTGGCAAATTTCATTTGCGCCTTTTTTGATGATTCTCCCCGGGTGGTCATTAACCTGCAAAAAAAAAGGATTATCATTAGTGCGAAGACTTTTAAATCTGGTTTTCTTGGACTTTGGCTTGAAAATTTTAGTTTCAGCCTGTGGAAAAATTAATTTCTGCGAAAAAGCAGACTGAAATTGTAATAATTCAACTAAGTACTCAATAAATTCTTGCCAAAATGAGTGAATAGAAAAGAATTCGTCGAATTTAGATTTCAACTTTCGAAACTATATACTTTGACTTGAATTTAGCTTTAAATTTCGACGATTCTGTCTTTATCTCCAAAAAGGCAAGCTATTCTATGTAAATTCAGTCCTCCAATTCAGAAATTCACTTCGTTCTTTGTCCTCTCTTTCGAAAAATCACCTAATCTCCAAGAATTTTCTTTCAATTTCTCCAAAATCTTACTTCAAGAAATTATCTGTCACAGTCTTCAAGAGAGTTAGAATCTCTCACCATCGAACTCGGAGAAGAATGATTTGATAATGACAAATTGAACTCTTTATAAAGTTGAAAGGTTCGATTATTTTAGTAAATCCATGTTTTTTGCTTTAATCCATCGAACCTGGACTTGTTTTATTTTGTCCAAAATGGCAAATTCAATCTTCATCAAAATCTTTAAAACAAGTTTCTAATTTTACTCATTCACCATCCTTAGCCAAAATCTTCTTGAGTTGGCGTGCAATCTTGCAGATCTTTCTTTTGAGTTCGAAAATTCTCGAAGTGTTGGAAAATATTAAAAATATTTTAAGTATTAAAGTTTATTTTTCCAACTCTTTTGAATCATGGCAAATTTTATTTTTATCCATGGCCATCTTCATTATTCTTCGTGTCGTTTCTTGGAGTTTTTCATGCCTTCTTTCTTTTCTATGGCAGATTTTATTGTCTTCACGCCAAGGTTGGACTTCAAGATAATCTTGACATTTTGCCCATGGCGGACTTTGGAGTTAGCTTGATATTTCTTCTCTACACACTTCATGCCTTAGAATTTTTTCATCATGCTTGAGGGCAGACTTTGGGACTTCTTTTCCATATGTATTTTTCTTTTCACACTTAGCCAAATTTCAAATTTCATTTTCCGAGGCATCAAATACTTAGTCAATTTCATGAAATTTTCTTCCTAAGGGTGTCGATACTTAGCCAAAGTTCCGATACTTAGCCAAATTTCTCAAGTTTTTCTCCCTAGGCATCCATACTTAGCCAATTTCATGAAATTTTTCTCCCCAAGGTAACACTACATAGGCAAGGCATCTATACTTAGCCAAATTTTGAATTTTCTTCCTTGCTCTAGGCTGGGCGGACTTTACTAGCTTCTTGCCAAGCCTTCCTTGAGGTGGGCGGACTTCAAGACACTTCTTCCTTTATCCTTGGGCGGACTTTCCCTTCTTTATGCCATCCATTCTATCTTCCAAGTGGACTTCATCTGTGTTTGGACAAGTGCAAGGGCGGACTTGAAGGTCTCCAGACATCATCTTTGGGCGAATTTCTTCAGACTTGCACCATTTTCCATCCTTGATCGCCATGAATTTCATACCAACCATATGATTTTCTTTTGATTTTTCATGATTTTTCATTGCTTTTTGGTTGATTTCCTTGATTTTCTCATGATTTTCACTTGATTTTTGCATGCTTTTGATGCTTTTTTGTTTGATTTTTTGCATGATTTATGAGATTTTTCCTTGCTTTTTGAGATTTTTTCCTTGCTTTTTACCTTTAGAGGTGCGAAACTGTGATTCTGAAGATGAAAACATTGACTCCATGACTAGTGGGACCTTGGCACTTTCTAAAAATAAAAATTGCTAAAAATAGAAAAAAGCAAAAAGCAAAAAGCACAATTTCTAAAAATAGTAAATCTCAAATTGGTCCAAAAGTGCCAAAAATGGAAAAGCAAAAAGCAAAAAAGCAGAATCCCTAAAAAGTAGGAAGCGTCAGAATTGACTGAAAGCAATGGCGTTCCTCGTCTACCGGGCCTTTTGAGCACTCTAACGATGTTTAGGTACCGTTCCGAGCTTGGATTCTTTACTTGAATCGGATGACTTCTCAAAACTCTAATTCTAAGCTCTCAAAACAATGGCCTATGAAATTGTGATGCGAAGGAAAAATCCTAAAAAGCAAACTACTGGGGGTCCCCATTTGCAATGGGGCGATGTGTGAATTAGGTCACAACAAGAACATATCTCAAGGAGTTGGTGTTGGCATTTTTCCTCTTCTTCTTTCTTCTTTTCCTTTTCTCTATTCCTCTTCTTCTCATTTGGTGATTACAAAAGAGCATGGACCAGAATTTTCAATGTTTTTAGGTTGGGGGACCTTGGTGGACCCCCTTTTAGGTTTAGATTTAAGGTGGGATTTTTGAAAAAAATAATTTAGAGTTTTTTTATGATATAAAAAAAAATTCATAGCTCATGCTCTTTTTGTGAATACCAAAAAAGAAAACGAAAAGAGAAGAGGAAGATATAAAATGCCAACATCAACTCCATAAGGTATATTAATATTTTGAATTCCATTGGCAATTGATCATACATCTTCTCATTTTTAAGTTTCTACTTCAAACTAAATCATTCATGAAGTTGTTTTTATTTATTTCCATAAATAGTAAAATATTAAATAATGCTAAATGATTTATATTTTCTCGTGTTTTTACCATAGTAATGCAATATGGCCTCCTTATATGGCCTCCTTTGACTTGTTCATATCCTCAATGGTAATCTATAAGCATTTTATCTTGATCAATCAAATGCAGTACCTTGACTAAAGGCTTTTATCACCTAAAAATATTGAAAACAATTTTTGTAAATTAATAGATAAAAAACCAAAAGCAAGCAAACAAACATCAAATTAAAATTCACAAACCTTAAATTTTTAAGTTAGCTAGAGTATCTCTTCTTTGATCTTGGTGAGCACATTGTCAAAGATTGCCCAGATGACTTTCTCCTCTTTTGCGTTCTTGCAATATGGAGATTCCAACAACCAATGGCTCACAAACATTAGCTTGAGGGAAGCTAGTGCCTGCACAATGCTTTGTAAAGTGATTAAGTTTATGGAAAATTGTGTGATCCCTGATTGCCCGAACTCTTTCCTTTGGCATGCTCTCTCATCCAGTTAAGCACCCAAATATGGTTGTAGGTAAATTTTGTGATGATTCTTTGCCTTAAAGCACACTTTTGAACCATCAAGTCTTCCCACTGTTAAGCATTAAATCAATGACAGGCACCACAAGGGTGCCAAAAAATGGTGTGATGTGTCTCCCAAATAAGTCTTCCTGCAGCTACACGTGGTTGTGTTGTTGGCGACAATTTGAATGACATTCTCCATCCCAACCTTTGGACCACCATCTCCAACAAATTGCATAAAGTCTTTGCATTCTTAACTTCATGCGAGACATCTATGGATTTCAAGAACATGGATATGCCATTACAAAGTCCATTAGGGTTCTATTTTTGCCATCTATCCACTCATCAGATTGAATGCTGCAGCCCTTTTTCTTTCCTTTTTTTTCTTTTGGTCTTCTACTATTAGCTGCACATTTTTGATGGTTCCCTCTAGCAATGGCTCACTAAAATCATGTAGAGTTGGTGTCTTAAACCTTACATCAACAATAGTCAATGTATTTATGAATGCATCCCAATATGGGTGCTTGCCACATTGAATGATATATTGTATGGGACCAAATTTTTTAGCAGCCATCCTCATCTCATGCCACTTCTTTTTGTTCCAAGCAATACCTTTGAGTGAAGGTTGTGCGCTTGGAACATTGCAAGGAATGAAGGAACTTGGGGAGTTAATATGGCTTGAACTCTCTTTAATATGAGTGGAGGAGGGCTGAATCCATGGGCCAACTAAATAGTCTTATGTTGAATCAAGGATGGAATTAATCACACATGGATGCAATGGCCTCCCTAATCCTCAATCTTTTGGTTTTTGTCTCCTTATAGATGGAAGTAGAGCATTTATTTTAAGTTGCACTTCTTCATCCACTTGGTCATGCAACTTTACATCTTGGCCAGTGATTCAAGCAAGGTGGGATTTGAGGCTATTGACACCTCCTCTCATATTATATCTGCAATAATTGCAGTTTGCCTCACCCTTAATTACACCTAGCGTGCCATGCTTCCATGTGGGGTGCTTTTCACCTTGTATAATGCCTTGCACACTGTGGAGAATCGGAGATTGAAAAAATTAGAACCAAGCTGCAGGGCTATTGAATTAAAAACCCAAGTACATACCTATCGGATCAACCTACAACTATTGATAAATCCTTCCAATTGCCTGAAGATAACTTCATGTGGCTGAGAATCAAATTTCTGAAGGAAAAATGACAAAAAAGTCAGTTTTTGAGGGGGTTAAGAAAGTTTTTCCACTGGCTGAGTCATAGTGTTGGACTTGTTGAGTGCAAGGGAGCTTCTTCTGTTAACTTGCCAAGTAACTGGTGAGTTTTTCCAGCTGACTTGGCTCGCGAGCCATGGATGAGTTACTTGCTGGTCTGGAAATCTTACAAGCAATTTCTGAGTTTTGCACCGCTTTATATGTCTTCTGTTCACTTCAGATATGAAAACAAGTGCTGTTTAATCACATGCAGATGGTTAAATAGGCATATTTGTACATCAACTGAAATCAGATTGTGTTTATATATTTCTAAGATGGCATTTAATACAGTTATAAATAGCTGTATTACTTGCAAATTGTTGGTTAAAATCTCTTCAAACACAATGAATTTGGAAGTATTGTTAGACAAAGGAATTTTCATAGTTTGAGGACTTGGTGAGCACTCTGCAAGACTCTCCAAACTCATGAGTCCCCAAGCTGTCTGTGCTGAATCGACTAGATTTGTGCACCCAGTGTAGCCAAGTCTTACTCCAAGACTCTTCGAGTCTCAGGCTTGGGCTCCCGAGCCCTAAGCTCAGATTCTAGTGGTGCTTGAGCCTAACAGCCATGCATTTCTAAGTGAAAGTTCATCTTTTTTTGGTCATTTTTTGCTCTTATTTGCCCTTTTCACCCAATAAAGCATCGACATAGCAAGAAGACCATTTGAGAAGATAATTTTTAAAGATCAAATCATCAAACAAGTAACTATTATTTTCTTTTTTTGCTTTTTTTTTTAATTTGAAAATTAAAAACACTTTAAAAACTAGGGGAAATGTTGCCAAAAAAATTTCCATTTCCCTTCATCCCTTATTTCCAAACACTTTTAGCTTCTATTTGCATTCTATTTTTTATAAATAAATGCTTATCACTTTGCTTGCTGCTGGTTATTTGCAAAACCCTACTGATTTTTTTCCCATGTTAAAACAGCAATGTCAAGTTCAACACAAATGAGTTACATTAGGAGGGGAAAGAGGAAGATGTAGATTGTATGTGGTTGTTTTTTTCATTTTGACATCATCATATGTAAACAGTTATAATGCTGTTATACATTTATTATTTATAATTTGGTTGTATTATAGTGTATTGTTTGAATTTGAAACTATTAAGTTTCAAATTTGATAGTTTTAGGATCATATGACGTGTAATGTTTGAATTATGACAAATTGATTGTCAAATTAGACTTTTATGTTCTCTAAATGCATTAATTTCTTGTTTTTTTTGTGTAATTTTATGAGTTTTTTTTTCTAAGTCCATGCCAAGTACTGAGTCCGAGTCAAAGTTTTGGGCTGCCGAGTCTGAGTCCTAAAACTATGGTTATATGATGCTTTTTCATTCAAAAAATATTCATATCTGTTGTCTATTTTTTGCACAAAGTATCATATATTTTTAAGAATGTTATTGATGAAATGGATCTTGACCATTGTTGTCTCTATAAAATGCAAAGTATCTAAAATCAACTGCATTTGTGATTTCAAGTGATAGTCAACCACAGCAAGACCTTAACAGAAGCCCAGATTTATGGTTTGGCAACCGTCTATAGAGAATCTCTCTTAAATGTGAGCTTGTAATATTAAATCCTTGTTTAGTTACCCTCAGTTTAAATAAACATTTTTGGTTTGTTAGTTTTAAGAAGCTGAAATAAACATTGTATACAATCACAATGTGATTGGAAATGGTATAATTCTTGTGATACGATATTTAATTGATCATACTTTTAGTGTTTTGCATGTTTAAGTGGACCCTTCTACATAGATTTGGTTATTCAATTCTATAAATTGTTGTTACAGTGACTGGTGCTTCCCGAGGCTATGCATTTGTTGAATATGAAACTGATAATGAGATGCATTGTGCCTATGAGGTGAGTTCTCTGTGAATATCCTTTCTGATAATAACAACTAAGACCATTACCATGAGCACCCTTATGAAGAAAGTAAAGAATTTATGCAGACTGCTCATCACAGCGTTATTGATGGGAGTCAAGTGATTGTAGACTACAATCGACAACAGCTGATGCCAGGTTGGATTCCGCGTAGGCTAGGTAAGTTGTTTAAGGCTTAAGTAACGGATGAAGGAAACTTTTAATCCTACCTTTTCTTTTTCTAACCTGGTTCTTTTTGTTTACTAACATGAAAACAAACTCAGTTGCATTACCAAATCTTTTATTTTCATATGAGCAGGAGGCGGCTTGGGGGGACGAAAAGAATCAGGGCAGCTACGCTTTGGAGGCCGAGAAAGACCATTCCGAGCTCCTTTGTAAGCACTTTACTATAGCAGTAATCTGAATCTGATTTCTTAATTATTTGAGTCTGTTTCATACAAAAGTTGTTCCCATCAAGGAATTTATATTGTTCTGAACTTCTGATACCTGTATTTCCTCTATGAGATGAATTTTGATCTTTCATGTTATGTTATCAGGCGGCCTATTCCATATGATGAACTGAAGAAGCTTGGTATTCCCCTCCCTCCAGAAGGTCAATACATGCGAAGGTTTCAGGTGCTTTCTCCTACTCTATTCGATTAAGGTCTGTAATTGCATAACATGATTGCAGATGTTGTAGAGATATTCAAATAACTAATGTTACTGATTCATAAATTCAGATTCCACAACCACCCGGGCGCCGGAGCTCAGATGATTATCGTCATAAACAATCTGCATACAGGTCTACTGGACTTTCTCACAAAGGAGGGGATGCATCAGATACATCCTTAACAGATGTAAAATTAAACCGAGATAAACGTACCAAGCAGTCAGGTTCATCAGTTCCAGTAAATGATGAACAAGAGGAAGGTGTTAGCTCAGGTACAAAAGACCGAAGGAGATACTTTGGTGATATTTGGAAAGAAAAAGGAGGTGACAGGGAAGGTAGCATGCATGCAGATAATGATGAGGATGATTCTAAACATAGGAGCAACCGTCATCACCGACATAGGAGTCACACTGAGAGGCATACCACTCAACGTCATGAAAGAAAAAAGAGAGATAGAAGCTCTGAGCATCGAAGGCGCTCAAATCCATATCAGGTTGATGATGATAGATGGGAACCATAGTAGGAATACTCGGCGTTTGCAAGTACTCAGCAAACCCAAAAAACTCGGCTCGGCAAAAACTCGGCAAAAAACTCGGGAAATTAGAAAATTGCTTAAACTTCACTAAAAACACATTTTTTTTGCAAAATTCAAAGATAAGATGCATCCAATGAGTCAATAAATGAGTACATATAAGAAACAAGCAGTATTTGATTGCTTTGAAAGAAAATTGGATACAAAATGGCATCCTCATGTGGAATGCTCAATGCGTTGATATGATAATAATCTAAAACAAAATGAAAATAGCAAATTGTTTTTGTAAATTTGAAAGTAAATACTACATAAACATTAATATATTTCAGTTTTTACAAATTCACATGAATCACATCTTCCTCTTCCCATGTCTAGATCTCAATAAGGGACCGGAAGAGGGTCTAATCGTAGGAGTCTGCTCTTGCTGTGCCTGTGGCTCAACCTCCATCTTGGATGTAGATCCTCTTGCAGTTGCTGGTGGTGGCACTGGCAATGACTCCTCAGGGTCATCGTGAAGGTCGTCCAATGAGAATGCAAAATCCACCCTCCTCCATTGCCTGTCACTCTAAATCATAAATCTCATTGATAAGTAGGAGGTATTTTTCCACAGCGTGTCAAATTATGATATTGCTATCAGGATTCAACCGTGTAGTTTCAAGTCAAACTCATTGACTCATGTTTCATGAGTAGTGGTTCAACAAGAACCCATCTCTCATGATATTGAATGGTCCACTTAGCACTCATTGCATCTAGGTGATGCTCCGAGGTGAAAGGTGGGTCAGGAGGTCACCCATCGATGCTGCTCCGGCTAAGCGTAACCGAGTTTTCTCCAAGGTTAAGCCGCTTGAGTTGTTACCCCATTTGCAAAACCGGCAAGTGTTGTGCCTTATGAACCATTCATAGAGGCCCCTTTAGCTCATCAATTGATAAGTAGGAGGTATTTTTCCACGTGTCAAATTATGATATTGCTATCGTGGATTCAACCGTGTAGTTTCAAGTCAAACTCATTGACTCATGTTTCATGAGTAGTGGTTCAACAAGAACCCATCTCTCATGATATGAATGGTCCACTTAGCACTCATTGCATCTAGGTGATGCTCACAGAGGTGAAGCACTGGTCCGTCCCGGGAGGTCACCCATCCCAGTACTGCTCCAGCTCAAGCAGCTTAACCGTGAGTTTTCTCCAAGGTTAAGCCCGCTTGAGTTGTTACCCCATTTGCAAAACCTTCAGCAAGTGTTGTGCCTTATGAACCATTCATAATAGAGCCCCTTTAGCTCATCAATTGATAAGTAGGAGGTATTTTTCCACAGTGTCAAATTATGATATTGCTATCGATTCACCGTGTAGTTTCAAGTCAAACTCATTGACTCATGTTTCATGAGTAGTGGTTCAACAAGAACCCATCTCTCATGATATTGAATGGTCCACTTAGCACTCATTGCATCTAGGTGATGCTCCGGAGGTGAAGCAATTCCGTCGGAGGTCACCCCAAGTACTACTCAGCTCAAGCGTGCTTAACGAGGGAGTTTTCTCCAAGGTTAAGTCCGCGAGTTATTACCATTGCAAAACCTTAGTGTTGTGCCTTATGAACCATTCATAATAGAGGCCTTTAGCTCATCAATTGATAAGTAGGAGGTATTTTCCATAGTGTGTCAAATTATGATATTGCTATCAGGATTCAACCGTGTAGTTTTTTTAGTCAAACTCATTGACTCATGTTTCATGAGTAGTGGTTCAACAAGAACCCATCTCTCATGATAATGAATGGTCCACTTAGCACTCATTGCATCTAGGTGATGCTCCAGAGGTGAAGCACGGTCCCTCAGGAGGTCACCCATCCGGTATTGCTCGGCTCAAGCGTGCTTAACCGAGGGAGTTTTCTCCAAGGTTAAGCCCGGAGTTGTTACCATTTGCAAAACCTTCAACAAGTGTTGTGCCTTATGAACCATTCATAATGTAGCTCATCAATTGATAAGTGAACCATTCATAATAGAGCCCCTTTAGCTCATAAATCTCATCCTCAGTAAATAATGGAGGCTGCTCCCCTCGCCCTGTCCAATCACTGTATGGATCTATCTCATCCAAATCAATTGGATCATCATATGATATTTCCTCTACCTTTCTTCTGCGCAATCGAAGATTATATTGCACATACACAAGGTCATTGAGGCATTTTTGAGCGAGTTTGTTCCTCTTCTTTGATTTCCTCTAACTTTCTTCTGCGCAATCGAAGATTATATTGCACATACACAAGGTCATTGAGGCATTTTTGAGCGAGTTTGTTCCTCTTCTTTGTGTGGATGGCCTCAAACAAACTCCAATTGCGCTCACAATTGGACGAACTACAAGGTTGGCTCAAGACACAGAGGGAAAATTATTGAAGATTTGGGGTTTTTCCACCCCAATTTGTCCACCAAACATCTACAAAACAAACAAAAAAAGAGTTAGAAAATTGTAACTTGTAATTATCAATTTTCATTTTTGTAACTTGTAAATTTCAAATTTTATACCTGGTGGCAGCCTAGATACTGCTCTCTTTGCCAGGTCCGAAGAGAAGAGTGCACCCCTTTTTTCTCTATAACTCTGCAATTCATTAACAATGCAGTCTGCCTCATCAGGTGTGGATGTCATCTGCTGAATGCAAGTAGTGAGGCCCTCCATAGCCTCTCTAGTAGGATCTGCGTAGGTGCCTGAATGGATGAAACGAGGGTTCAAGAAGTACCCTGCTGCATGGATAGGTTGGTGGAGTTGATTGTTCCACCTCCTGTCAATAATCTCCCAAATGGGATCAAATTTGAGGCTGTCCCCCTTATAATAATTTCTAATAGCCTCCTTGGCCCTATCCATGGCCTCATAAAAATACCCCATTGGGGTTTGATCCCCATCCACCAAGCGGAGCACTCTAACCAAGGGCTCTGACACCTACAATATAAATTTAAAAATGCAAAAAAAAATTAGAGTTACAATTTAGTAATTTACAAATTTACAATGAAAAACATTAACTTTAAGAAAAATGTTCAATTTGAATTTAGATTCAAACTCAAAGTTTTGAAGTTACCTTCACAATCTCTGTTGCTCTTTGTGCAAAGAGGGGCTCGAAGACATTGTTTTGAACTCTTTCTCCTTCTGGCTTCTTCGAATAAGGTGAGTCTACCCATGTTTGACTCACAAACATTTGTTTCAAAGTCGTCAATGCATCAAGAATGCTTTGCAACGTTAAAAAAACCATTGCAAACCTTGTAACACCAGGTCTCACCAATTCTCTCCCATTGGTGTGCTCCCTCATCAAGTTGAGAACCCAAGGGTGATTGTAGATATATTTAGTGATCCTCCTTCCATCCTCTACAATCGGTGTGACCCAATCTAATTTGCCTATGTCCTCCAAAAGAAGGTCAAGGACATGGGCAGCACATGGTGTCCAAAAAATTGTGGTGTTTATCTTGGAGGATTCTTCCTGCTGCCACATATGCCGCTGCATTGTCAGTTATAATTTGCACCACATTTTCAAGCCCAACCTCCATGCACACTTGCTCCAACATTCTAGCCAAATTTTTTGCATTTTTTACTATGCTGGAGGCATCCACGGATTTCAAGAACACCACCTCATTTTTGCAAGAAACCAAAAAATTAATGATGGTACGGTTTTTTCCATCCGTCCACCCATTAGAAAGAATAGTGCAGCCATAGTTTTGCCATTCTTCTCTTTGTTTTTCTATCGTTGCCTTTGCCCTTTTAGCTGCATTAGAAAGCAACCTACAAGTACAAAGAGAAATTAAGCACACAATTTTAATTTGTCAACAAAAAAATAGCTTAAATTAATCATAAATTAAACTTAAAAAACATAAATTAAAGAACATAAACTAACCTCCCACTCAAGTCTTTGCGTGAAGGCGCTTTGTAGCCTTTCCCTGCAATTGTCAATGTGGTCACCAAATTTTGCCAGTAAGGTGAGGTTGCCACATTGAAAGGGATGTTGTTGAAGTACTAAAAATCAGCACAAGCAACATCTGCATGCTCATGCACCTCCTTATTCCACCCAGTTGCCTCTAAAGAAGGTTGTGCACTAGGTGTGTTTCTAGGCACAAAAAAATCACCAATGCGTGAGCCCGTGGCCATAGGTGTTGATCGGGACCCTGCCCCTGGTACTCTACTAGAGGCAGAGGTAGTTGAAGGGATGGAGGTGGTGGTGGGTTGCAGCGATTGTCTTCGCACACGTGGACCACGAAGAGAGCCCACTATGCCGACTGCTACATCATCATCATTTGACAGTGAATCAAAGTTGGCTGCAACACCTTGAGAAGAAGCTATGGCAGCTTGCATTGCCGCTTTTGCCTTTGCTCTTTGCACCTTTTTTTCTTCTGCAGCGGAAAGTATTGTATTCATTTGTCTTTTTATTTCCTCATTGGTGTTTATGCAAGTCTTAGCATCACGTCTAGGGATGCCTGCAAGGTGGTATTTGAGGCGATTGATGCCTCCACAGTATACATTTTTACATTTAATGCAATACATTGATCTAGGTTCCGGTCATTCATATGCATATTTCCAAGTAGGATCTCTAGCTCCTGCTAGATGAGTGCCTACATATTCCCCACTCCTAGGCACGAATGGGGCTGAGGTAGGGATAGAAGCGGATTCATAAGCCATTATCAATTAATCTACACGCACAAAAGTGAAAGCACAACTTATTAGTTTTTTTATAGAAAATTTAAAAACAAGCTAAATTAGATTAAATCAAAATAGATTACTTTAAATTAGGAAAATCTAAACTAATCTAAGATTCTAAACATTTTCATAAAAAAATGGATTAATAAAAGAAAATAATAAACTAGGGTTACAAAAAATGTGAAAAAAATGTAAAAATGTAAAAATTACTTTAAATTAGTAACAAATGAAGCTAATATATGATTTTAAACATGTTTTCAACAAACAAGAAGAATCAAAATAAAAAAAAAAACTAGAGTTTGAAGAAAATTTCAAAAAAATAAAAAAATCAGCAAAATATGTAAAAAACTCAGCAAAAAGTGTCACAAATTCTTGTTTTGATGAATCTAAATCTTCTTTTCAACAATATAAATGTATTTAAATCTATTTTATAGTTGATTCATGATGTTTTTTAAACATACAATCAACAAAAATGAAGAAAAAATTAAAAAAAAGAAAGAAAAAGAAAAATCAGAAAACCTACCAAGAAATCCAATTTGCCTTCGAAATCCGATGAAAATCTCATTCAAATCTTGTCTCCTCGGTGCAAAATCACTAAAAAATGGTGCAAAATGCTTTGGACTGGGTTTTTGTTTTGCCAAGAGTGAGAACAACTCAAAAAAACCAAATGAAATCAACTTTTGGCCGGCCGCAGGCTTCATACCCAGATCGCGAGGGTTTTTTTTAAGACTCACTGTTTTTTTGACAAAACTCGCCAAAAAAACGGCGAGTTCTTTTCGCTAATACTCGTTTTTCAAAAAAACTCGTGAGTTTTTGGCGAGTGTGCCAACTATGATGGTAACAAAGGTACCATGAAGATGACTATTTTTACCACAAGTGACCTGACATTGAGATACATTTTCTCTTGGATTGAGAACAGTCCATTCTGCTCAATGAAGATCTTATCTTAAAATATATTCTGATCTAATCAATGATAACATTTCCATCCTTGGACAAGTCTGCTAGAGCACCAAATGTATACATACATACCCATTTTTTTCAGGAAGTTCAATTTAACTTTTTTTCATTGAACATGTGCCCATTTTTAGCAATGCAGTTGTTTTTCCTCTAATCCATCTGCTAGTAATACATTAAATTTCCAATTTATGGCAGTCCTTTTTAAGCAGGCCAGAGGACTTCTGGATCATGGCTTCAAAACTTGGAGGAGCATTAACACACTAGCATATCATGTTTGAGTTCATGGATATGCTCTTTATTTTAGAGATGGTTCTATTTGGTTGTTTGTTGCTTTATGGGCAAGGACCCCAATAGAACCCTCTCTAAGTTTATTGGCTAATGCATCAGAAGTGACAAACTCTCAAGCCATTGACATCCTGCTTATGATTGAAAAGCCAACCAATTTAGAGACTGGCATATCAGCACACTCTAAAAAGAGGCCAGTTTGCTAGATTTCTTTCAAGATATAGAAGTTTAAACATTCTCCTCTGAAGATCCAGCTTCAATGTCTTCAATCACATTCTAGCAACTAGCAGGTCCAAAAGGAGAACCCAAAACTGAAGACAGTGAAGTTGAAAGAGGAAGAGGGGAAGGTGTAAAACAAGAAGCTATAGGAGGAGCCAAGTCATCACTTTAGGCAAAGAGGATGAAATCAACGCTTGCTTAGGCCCAACTGCAGAGGGCTGAGCCACTGGAATCCATACAAACACTCCATGAGAGGAAGAATCCAAAGGACTATCGAGCGCCACATCATCTATTGAAGCTTAAGGAAGGAGAGGGATCTGCACCTGAAGGAGGAATAGTAGGAGGGGGATCAACACCCTAAGAAGGAGAGACAGAGGGATTTTGAGAAGCCTGCTGAGAAACAACAGCAGCAGCAGCCCCATAAGCATATAGGTGATGAAGCTGAGTGTCCTTCCACCAAGAGGCCTGACTAGAGGAGCAAGACATAACCTTTGGTCAGATGTCTGTTATATGTCCTAGGCCAAAACACTTGTGGCATCAAAAGGCCAACTTATTATAATTTAACTGCTGTTTCTAGATGTGATCTTCCACTTTTAACCAAATTTCTGTTTGCAAACCCTTTAGAAATATCCAGTTCAACTAGGATACAAGCAAAGTAGGATAAGAGAGAACATCCATTTCTAGCTAGAGAACCATGAAAGTACCAAGAGCGTTTGCCAGTTGCTTCTATGCATGTATTGACCCAAAACTAAAGTGGAAGATATGAAAATCTATTTCAAATAGGAAGCAGTTAAAAAAGTTCAGTTAGAGGGTTAAAATTTGGATACCAGGGCTCAAGAGTAGGACATTCTTTTCCCAAAACCATGGTTCCTTCTCTATGGCTTTTGCTCAGTTGTTGCTTTACAAGAAAGAACAAGAAAATCCCTATGCATAAGGAAGGGTTGCCATTGCTCTTAAACCCATGTATGAAGGGCATGAAGAATGTGCCAGTGATGATTGAATCTATAAATTAAACCTTTCTCCTTATAATGAGCTTCCTCATTCAAAACATCCATACCAAAAACAAGCATAGTGTTTCAAAGACTTCCCCTTTTCAAAAGAAACACCAAAACCATGCTAAGCAGAAACACCTTTTGAAACATCTGGCCCCACAACATCTGCAAAAATACAACATTTGGGAGACACCTCTTCGTCTAAGTGCCAAGAAGGTAGCCCAATGAAGCTTCAACAATATCAAATTATCAATATTACCGGCAGAGGTGTTGTAGTGTGCAGAGAGCTGTTCTAAATGAGTAACCTGGAGAAAAATTAGTACCTCATATTGCTTCATCATACGTTTGATGCTGGTAACCATGTTGATCTAGTCGTGACGTCGTTTGAATGAATAATGTTTTTGCCGACTATGCCCTGAATATTAAGTTTAAAATAATGGTTATCTCATTGTCTTATATGTCATACTATAGGATAGAAAGTTGAAACTTGAAATACCAAAATCCTGGACTACCCTGAAGGACCAGAAACTTGTAGCAACCATTGTACTTCAGAAACACAGATAAGACACATTGCAAAGGGTGAAGTAGGAAATAGGCAATGAGAAGAAAGGGTTGAAAGCATGAAACATCTTGTTCAAAGCGCCTCGTTGCTAAAAGTTGTTTAAAGTTTTTTCCCTAAGGCTTGTTGGCAAGATTTCCTTTGAGCATGAGACTCAACAAAGGTGTTTCAAAGACTTGCCCTTTTCAAAAGAAACACCAAAACCATGGTAAGCATTTTGTAACATCTGGCCACACAACATTTGCAAAAATACAACATTTGGGAGATACTTCTTCCTAGTGCCGAGGAGGTAGCCCAATGAAGCTTCAACAATATCAATATTACCGGTAGAGGTGTTGTAGTGTGCAGAGAGCTGTTCTAAATGAGTAACTTGGAGAGAAATTAGTACCTTATATTGCTCCATCATACCTTTGATGCTGGTAAACATGTTGATCTAGTCATGACATTGTTGTTTGAATGAATATTGTTTTGGCCGACTATGGCTTGAATGTTAAGTTTAAAACAGGGGTTATCTCAATGTCTTATATGCCATACTATAGGATAGAAAGTTGAAATACTAGAATCTTGGACTACCCTGAAGGACCAGAAACTTGTAGCAACCATTTTACTTCACAAACATAGACAAGACACACTGGAAAGGGTGAAGTAGGAAATAGGCAATGGGAGGGAAGGATTGAAAGCATGAAATATCTTGTTCAAAGTACCTAGTTGCTAAAAGTTAAGTTTTTTCCCTAAGACTTGTTGGCAAGATTTTATGTTGCCACACTTTCTTCATTTGTTTCAAAGACTCACACAATGGGTAGTGGCATAAACTTGCAACATTGGAGATATACAATGAAATTAGTGATTTTCCTCTATTTTTGAAAGGGAAACTCCCTTGTATGATAGGAGAATTTTGGGTTTTGTTTTATTTCTCCTCATAGAAATGAAACTTTTCTAAATAAAATACAATAAAATATTAATAGTAAGAATTCTATTAATGTTTTCTGCACATACATGTAGTGCAGAGCTATGAAATAAATGCTTGTAAGGAGAAATAAGTAGCAATCACACCTTGGTTTGCAATGGGTATGCCAAAGAGTTGTGGAAGGCTAAGTAGCGATTTGTATTCCTTGCCTTAAATACAGTTGTGCAATACATAAGGTCAATTGGTAGGCTGTTAAGAAAATGAAGTTGTGTGTGTGATCAAGGACTTGACAGAGAAGTGTTAACTTTGGATTGAGTGTTCATCTACTTATATTAATCTGATCTCTCTTCCTTTGTCCCTCTTTGTCTCTGTCTCTTTTCTCTCTTTCTATCTTCCACTCCATCATTCCCCCTAGCTACGTAAATCTTATTCAATTAATATAGAGATACAAGGGAATCAAAGCCGCAAGGGTTTCAATGGGAGCATTAGGAGCCATTTCTTAGGTGGCATTTATGGTTGAGAAGTTGTTCAAGTGATTAGTCACGTTGAAGTTCAAACATGAATTGAATTTGGAAGGTTCATTTATAAAGTTTGCTAAAATGCATGTTTGGTGAAATAGGTTGGCACCCTTTGGTCTCTTAGAGTGATCTACTTCATATAAGATAAAGTTTTCGTTAGTGTCTAGTAAAACCATTACACTATTTAGTTTGTCTTATTATATTTATATAAAAATCTTTTTTCACAATTGATATATTATTTAACTCTATAATTAAGAATTTAATTTAATTTAGTATTATTTCTAAAAATAAAATTATATATATATATATATATATATTTAAATTAAAATCTAAACCTAAACCCCTCTAGATATATTACATGAAAAAAAAAATTATTATAAGAAATCTCACCAACTCCACCCACATGCAAAGAGCCTCACTTGATATTAGTATATAAAATAAAACTTACACGACAAATACATTAGTAAAAGAAATCTCTAAAGACCACATTATAGAGTATAATAAATTAATTATAATTGACAAGTTTTGTGAATGTCACTTGTTTCCACCATATTTGTTGCTTTATGCCTTGCATATTTCCAATAAGGCTATGTTCTGCATATTGTTCTTGGCAAGACACAAATGTTTCAAATAGGCATGTTGTAACACCCCTCCATTTTGGATCTTTGGAATTTGGTTACTTTTGATTGCGATTGGTAAACGATGTGAATGTTATATTTTAATGTGATGGTATCTTACTCTGATGTTATCTTTATGGCATGTTTTGGATTAATTTAGCAGATATTTGATTTAATGATGTTTTATGTTTGTGATCATATTATTGATGTTAGATGCGTCAGTTAGTGATATTGTATTGGTGAAGAGGACGGGATTGTACCACTCGCTTGCAAGCGCCCTACGATTCTGAGATTTCCTCTTCATGGTGGGTTGGATCATATTATATTATATATATATGCATGTTCGATGTACTCTTTGTTCGCAGGTTGACAGGTACATGACATCGACTCCACCTGGTTCACAGGTTTGAGCGTGTCCATTGACCAACAAAAATTGATTGGGAGATAGTAGCTAGGTTTTCCGTGCCAAGTCGTCACCCTAGTCATAGTGTGTCGTCGAGATGTTGTCGGGTTGGTTGTTTTAATTTGATCCATTTCACCTTGTGTATTTACTTAATTTCAAATTTTAAAGGTTATTAGTATGGGTGTAGTTAAAATGATGTTTAAATGTAGCTTGTTGTAATGTTGAAATGTTATTTATTTTATTGATTAATTGGATTTAATTAATAAAATAATTTTTAGTTTATTGTTTAACTAGGTTAAGGGTGATAAATTAAATGAAATAGTTGTTTTAGCATTATTGTATAGTAAGATTCAAATTTAAAATAGAAATGAAAATCATGTTAGATATTCAAGTTAAATGATAATAAAAATAGAAATGTGTTTAAATTTCACCTTTTGGAAAATTTGGATAATATATATATATATATATATATATATATTCTTTGCAACTTTGGGATTTTTGTTTTAAATGAAATTGTGAAATGTATGAAATATGATGTTGAAAGTAAATTGTCTTAAAATTTTTTTTAAAAGTGGAAATATCCTCCAAAATGTTCAATAAATTTAGTGGGTGGGGATATTTTAGGGGTTTGACCAATTTGGGGAAAAAACTCTATTTTAGTAAATAAAATTTGATATAATTTTGAATTTGGCAATTTGGGGAAAGAGTTTTTTGGCTGTGGCTTTGCTTGGATTTGTGAAGGAGATTGAAATTCTTGCTTGAGCTGGATTCAAAAGAGGAATTGAAAACACCATTGTTAAAGTCTTCAAGCTTTGGAGAAAAACCAGGTTCCCTCTCTGATTTTATTTTGTTTCTTTCATTTTGAAATGAGTTTCAATCTGTGTTATGCTGTTGAAAAAGCTTTGAACTGCTGTTTGGAATTTCAATTAAAACCCATGTCAATTTGTTTCAAACTTGCATCATGAAACCTTCAATTTAGAAATAGAAATTTGAAAACCTTGTTAATCTAAGAATTTTTCATTATGTTCTTTTTAAAATTTAAATTTGGTTGTGTAATTCTCTGTGGTTAATTTTCCCAATTTGGACTGTGGGATGATATAAATATATATACATATATATATCCACTTATATTTTACATATAAAATCTATGCAGGCTGAAAGTTTTTCTTTAAAAAACAAATTTGTTTATTTAAAAATTTTCTGTGTGAAATTCGTTCTAGAAAGAACCAGAATAGGGGGTCGTTTTTCTTTGTATTAGAAATTTATTTATAAAAAAATAATTTTTGAATCTTTGTTTATGGGGCTGGGCGCTGCCCATAGCCACCCCCCACCAGGGGAGGCGCTGGCTGTGAAGGCAGCGCCAACGTTTCCTTCACAGGAAGCGGCCCCCATGGTTGGGGAGGGGCTGCGTTGCAGCCAAAAAGGTTTTTTGTTTTTATTTTATTTTTTAAAAAATTTAAGTTTTGATTTTTATATATTATATATTATATGTATATATACTATAATATTTTTAATTATTTATTTATATATATAATGTATATGTATTAAATATAAATATATATATATTTATATATAATATGTATATATTGTGTGTATATATATAATGAATATATATTATGTTTTTTTGTTTTAATAATTTGTAATATGGAAATTTTAATTAGCTGATTTAAAATATTAATATGTTTATATAATAATTATATAATCAATATATATGTGTATATGCATTGAGTATGTACATATATATGTATATTTATTATATGATTATATTTAAATATAGATTGTTTTAAGATGATTATCATGATGTTATTAGAGGCAAGAGTGGATTTTAGATAATCTAATGTTTTATTTAAAAGTTGATTTTTTTAATCAAATGATTTATTTAAAAGTTGATGTTATAATCAGATGATTTTATTTAAAAAGATTGTTTCAATCATTATGTATGATGGAATATATGGTATTAAGTTATTGGTGTAAACTCCTTAAATTTGTCAATGTGATTTGATTTACTATTGAGATTGTGCAAATAATGTTAATTATTTAATTGATTTCTTGCACTATGTCGTGGTTTGACTTTGATTTAGGAAATCCTAATAATAGTTTATTGAGTTGTTTGAAACACTTTCTAAGTGATGTTTTCATTTATTCTCGATGTTGGGCAATGAAGTCATTTGTTTATGTAAGTCTTCTAGAGGTTCCTAGAGGATAGGGGTTGTCGTATTTCGATATCAACCATTTGTATTTTCGTTGGGTAGTGCGTATAGAGGTATTATGTTGTTGTACCTGGTTTTCACGAACGGGAATGGTTTGTGCCCTCCTTGAGTTTAGGAGTGGTTATGTGGTTTGTGCCTCATTTGGAAGGAGTGGGTTTTTATTTTGGTTTCCTCTAGTGTTTGGAGAGGGTTTTGACCTTGTTGCCTCTAGTGTTTGGAGAGGGTTTGAATTTTGTTTCCTCCAGTGTTTGGAGTGAGTTTCTTTTGTTTGTTGCCTCCTTGGATTGGAGAGGTCGTCTTGTCCAGTTTACCCATTAGATTGTGGTTTTGTACCATGTGTGTTGTCGATAAGAGAGTGGCTCTATGTGGGGGTCCGACACACAGAGGGGCGCCGGGGTAACTCACTTAGGGTTTAAGTAAGTGATAACTTAAAAAGAATTAATGAAAAAACTCTTAGACTAATTAAGATAATTAATGCCTCATAACTCATTCGCTTTTAAGGTTTGAGATGAGACGAGAAGCACAGTTGGTATGAGGGTCCGACGGCTGGTAGAGTTGAGCCAGGATAACCCCAGATGTGGGTTCGGTTGCCTAAGACAGTTGAGCCTGGGTAACTCATAGCAAATGTCGTGTGACACTCTCTCTATGTCAACCAAAAGTCAGTTTGATGTACTGCGTAAATGATCCTTGTTCTCTAGAAGCATTGTAACTTTGTGTTAAGTGATATTGTGGTTGTAGTTGTTTCAGTTCAGCTATGTTTTAGCCTGTGTCTAGTGGTAGATGGTCTTTTATAGGAATTATTGGTTACTATCTCCTAGCACGGGGGGTGAGCTTTCGGGTATCACATGGTTGGGTGGAACGTGCATCTTAATCCATTGGGTCATCCTTTTGTTCGTGTGGACGAGATTTCCAGTTGGAGAGCTCGCGGGTTCCTGTTGATCTTGTATTTTATTACCCCTCATTTGTTATCGAGGTGGAATTTGTAATATGTAATCATGCTTATTGGATTTATCTCATTTGGGGAATGAGTGTTGTAATCATGTTGTAATTATATTATTGGAATTATGTGGTACTTCATATTCTTTGATGTAGATTATCATGTATGGAATGTATGTGCATTAATTTGTTAAACAATTAAATGTTATGGTTATAATTCATGTTTCTTGTTTGGGTTTAAGTAACTCAGTCTCATAACCTTAGGGGATTGGTTGGCAATGGTTAGTGAACTTGCATGTTAATTGTTCTTATTCAAAAAAAAAATTTAGTTCGTTTGTGTAGTAAATTGCAACTTCCCCTAGGGTTGCGTGGCGGGGAGTTACACATGTGAACTCAGGGAGGATATCATGGGAGGTAACTTGATGTAGATAGAGTGCATGATCAACAGTCTCTTCAAAATCCTATTATTGAAGATGGTTGTGACATTTTTTGAGATTTTGTTAGAGCTATTTGTGAGCTTCTTCCATATGTTTAAAGGATCAAAATTACATTTCCATTAAATTATAATAGGAGATGAAGTAGAGTTTAAAGGTGGTCACCTTTGTTTTCTCTTGGACCTCTTTAGACAAGACTGTTAGAGCAACGTCTAGGCTTTATTAATTGCAACTATCTCACAAAGCTTTCTCTAACAATGATTTGATGAAAGTAGATTTGTTAGAGGTGTGTAGATTGTGTCTTTGGTTGATGATGGATCGAATGTGTGTGTGAAGCTTCATTCTAGAGATAGGAAGCTTATGGTGGAGGAGCTTGTGGCTCTCGTGATCCAACAAGGTGGGAAAAACAAGCTCGATGGTTCATTATTGTGACCTAGTTTTAGGTAGAAGCTTAGCTTGGATAGATTGTTGAATCCAAAAACCCCACTCTTGTAAGTTCTTTACAATTGTAACATGGCTTCTCTTTTTTTTCAGATTTGATTCTTTGAAATGCTATGATTTATGTTAAAACTGTAGAGAATTCAAACCTCAACCGCCATGGTCATGTCCACTCCACTCATCCTAGATAAAGATTTAAATAGAGTGATCGACTATTCTTCAAGGCTCTTCTCTCCTTAGTGAGCAAATGCTAGTTCCATAATTCCTCCTAAAGACTCCAAGTTTGAATCCTAGGAGCCAACATCCCCAAAAATAGGTTGTATAATGGAGATAAAATAAAAATAGAAATGGACAGTCATCCAAGTGAGGAGAAAACGGAAGCAAATATAACATAAATTGATCAAGTTGAAAAAGTTGACATTTAAGACATTTTAATAAGGCGAAGGAAGCACCAATAATGGAGGATGAAACAAGCCACCCTTCTTTGGGGCAAATTAAACAATATATATCTAGATCTTAGGATGCTAAATTTGGTGACATTTTTGTGGAGAAGCCAATTATTGCAGATTCCTAGTGGTTTGTGTTGGATGGTGTTTTGAATGTGGGGACAAATCATGGAGGACAAGGAGTGCATAGAATGTCTATGGAGAAGTATTGATATACTCCACCCACTAAAGGCTTAATGTCAATAATTTGATCATATTTTACTTACAATAACTCTTCCCTATGTGAACATTGGCTTGTCCCAATAAGTCAATTATATGCCAAATATAAAGTTGCACAAGATAAAATGTTTAGTGTGAAAATTTCTCCCATGGATTGTGATGTAGTCCTTTGTAATATTGCTTAGATGGAACGCAAAACCTAAGCAACAATCTAATAGTTTGTTTATTACTACACTTTGTTCCTTCCTTTGTATTATAACACTCTATCAATGGACACAATTGATCTTACTTCATCATTGTTGATCGATTTGTCTAGTTTGAATTCACTTGTTCCAATTTCTATCAAATATTTGCCTCTATCATGCATTAAATTGTCTTGCATTCTTTTAAGATAATATTAATGATTGATGTTGAAAGTAGCTTGTTCCCTCTCATAGAGGGGATGCCTTTGACTTAATTATATATGTATGTATTATTATATAGTATATTTAATTTATATTTAATATTGTATAGTACATAAATTATAATGTAATATATATTTTATATATAAAATATAATGTAATATATATTTTATATATAAAATAAATATAAAAATAAAGGATAAGGATCCAAGAACCAAAAAGCCCATGTAATTAGGCAATAATGCTACCAAAACTAGGTTTGACGAGCCATTGAATAAAAGTATATATCACTTCTATTACCTACCACTATAATATCCTATCCAGTCTTATACTACTAATTGTAAGTCCATAATTAGTTTGAAATGAAAAGCATATAGGGGGCCAAGGAAAATTATGTAGGCCTCTCAACCCCCCTAGACCTACGTATACATGTGTAATGTCCCCATTCTTAGAGTGATATCATGGTGCCCTGATTCTAGCCCATCTAGCATTCCCGTGGGTTAGATGGCGTGATTAGGGAATGATTTTGGCCAAGAGAATCAAATTTTGGTAAGATGTGTTTAGAGAGTTAAGAGTGAATTATCCTTAATCCAAGCAAAGCATAATGTTGATCTTATTTTATTATTATCTCATGGTCCACTTGTAAGTCAAAGCACACAAGGAGGTCAAAGCAAGCAAGGAGGTCTACTTGCTGGTCAAAGCAAGCAAGAAGGTCTACTTCAAGTCAAAGAAAGCAAGGAGGTCTATTTGCAAGACCAAGCAAACAAGGAGGACAAAGCAAACAAGGAGGTGAGTTGACCACATCAAATCAAATTTGCTTCTAGAAGATTCCCCTTCCTATGGCGGTTTTGAAGGCTTAAGGAAGAAGCAACTAAAATATAATATTTTAAGATCCAATCTGATCTCTTCCTAGGGCGGCCCAAGGAAGCTTCCAAACTAGAATATTATAATCTTCAAAGGCCATCAATCCCTTCCTAGGGGGGTTTGAGGAAACTTAGCCATGAAGTCATGAATATTTTAATAAGGAAAAATCTGATCTTTCCCCAAGGGCGACTCGAATGCCTTAGTGATGAAGGCAACAAATATTTTAATGGAATAAAATATGAATTTGACTTAGGGCGGTTTATGGTGCCTTAGTCCTAAAGTAAAGTGAATATTTTAATAAAAAAAATCTGATCCTCTTGGGGCAGTTTTGGCTTGGAATCTTATTTAAGAAGGTTTTGGAGGTTGAGGGAGGCATGTTTTTGGGTTGCTATTTTGATTGAAGAGAGTTGTCTCTTGACTGAAAGTAATTTTCAGTCCATTCAAGGTGATGCTCCCTTGAATACTGTGGTATGGTGATGTCCCCATTCCACCATGTGAGATGAATTCAATAGAGTTCATTATAGAGCTTAAACATATTGCTTTGGTGAACTTTTAGTTGTAGATTGTGACTTTGTTTTGTGACACTTTCATCTTTACATGCTGGAAGGAGGTTTTCAAGAGGTTCGTGTGGCAAAGAAGGATAATTTTGACGATTTCCAGCTTTAGGCATAACCGGATTTTTGTTACAACAGTCCTCAAGTTGATTTCATTATCATATCTAAGGAGTTTTTGCGCATCTACAATCTCTAGTGGGCTGCTACAGTCGCTTTTTAGTCATCTCCAGCTAGGCATATCATCATACCTCACTTAGCTTCATCTTCCATCCATACAACTAGGGTTTGGTCTTGTGCTTTAGCACAATTGGATGTAATTGAAGGTCTAAAACTCAAATCAAACCTAATTGGCTATACTTTCCAGCCCTCTTTGTTGTAATCAGTTTTCAAATCAAATAAAGAAGACAAGCTATCATTGCTGGGTATGATCATCCTTGTTTATGTTTGTCTTTGTTGATTGCCTAAAATCTATGTTCAAGTTTATTTCTTGTTGTTTATGCTTGGGATCTTTCAAACTACATGTTATAATAAACCCTTGTTGTAAACAAAGTTAAGAGTTTAAGTGCAACAAAGAGAAAAAAATTAGTTTGAACCTATAAGGATTCTTACAACATGTATGACAATCAACTTCCAAATGTGGAGTCCTCGTTGTCTTCTCAACTTTCATTGGAGTCAACTCCTTCACAACATCCTCTTCATCCCTTGCTTCCTCTTTATTGCAACATTCAAAATCCATTGGTATCACTTCATCAAGTAGAGTGATTTTAAGGCTTAAAGTTGTTTCCTCAATAGCATGTTGTAAGCAAGTATGTCTCCTTTTGATGGTGTGTAAGAGCTCCAAAAAGCAATCAAAATGAGCCACATATTGGTGCATGACATTCTTATGAGATCTCTTGCTGCCACTAAAGCAATCCATTATCGGGTGAAATATATAATATATTTAATTCAAATATAAATTTTATAATAAAATTTTATATTAAAAATATTTAATAATTAAATTATATAATAAAATGTAATACAATATATAATAAATATAATTATTATTTCACCTGAGTAAATTATCTAAATTATTATTTCAATGGAGACTAAATTAGCTATAAAGTAGTATCTATCTAGAACTAATGATATGGAGGATATATCTTGAGTACCTTGTGCTAGTTGTCTTGGGAGTATTATATATGCTATAGTCTTTGCTACACTAGGCATTACCCAAGTAGCGAGAGTCCTTAGTTACTTTATGACTGATATTGGATGAGATCATTGGGAAATAGTTGAGGGTATTCACATATTTGTAGTGTGTCTCTAAATACTTTATTTTCTAAGGGGGTAATGTTATTAAGGGCCAAACACCCATTAATATTCATGAAATTATGAACTTAGATTGAGCTAGAGATATTAACAATAGAAAATCCACTAGTGGTCAAGTTTTTAATTAATTTGGTGGTGTTATCACTTGAGTGAGAAAAGGGCAAGATGTTTTTGCTTTGCACACTATAGAGGATAATTTAGATGGAAATTTCTCATACATGTAAGGAATCCATATGGCTTAAGAGATTGTGTTTAGATCTTAGGTTGAGTAAGGGAGATATAAAAGTTCTATGTGATAATCAAAGTGCCATATGTTTGACAAAGAATCTAACATAAATATGTCTAGTACCATTTTATTCATTACATGGTAAGGGATGGGAGCATGATAGTAAAGAAGGTTGACACTTGTAGAATGTTATGGATGCATTGACAAAGCGAATGGGCATAAAGAAATTTAGGTGGTGAAATGAGTCTATGGGCCTCACAACCCACAACAGTTAGTCGAGAGTGTTGGTGTTCCCCTTTGCTCTTGCAAGGTATATGCAAAGTGGGAGAATGTCAGGAAAGGTGTGTCATACACCTTGCTATTTAATGTTCAAAATTAATTAATATTATATTTATTTATTATTTATGATCCCACATGGAAAAGGGCATCCCATATATGACTTGGCTATTATGCCATACTATATGTATAATGATGTGTGATAAAATATCTTGTCATGAAGGATGTGTAGGAGTATATATTATGAAGATAGATACATCATAACATAGATTGTAGGGGAGTTATATTATTTACTAGGAATCTTGACCAACTACAAGATGCATGTTATGACGTGTTATAGAGCATCTTTTAAGGGAGATTATAGAGACAAAATTGAGTACCTAATTTTTGACTAGATTATGATTGAGTTATTGAGCATTATGGCAATATAAGAGCATCTATTATTTTAGCATGTTGACTCATCATGAAGGGGGGTGTCAAACTTTAGGACCTAGATTTTGGTGCCATATTTGGGTCCTGGTATTGGATGATGGTTTGTGGTTTACCACTTATGCTTTGATTTATTAAATGTAATAGATATTGGATACTAGAAATAGAGTTTTCATAGCATATTTGTAGGTATCATTATGCTACTAGATTTGCTCTAGATTCTCTAGATGGTTATACTCCTGTGAAGGCATAACTTGGAAGTTGTATTGGAACTTCATCATTATTGATAATATAATTGATTTTTTTGGAGGGGATATTCTCCCAAAATAGTTTTCCCTCCATAAATAATTATGTAATGTTTGTAATGTTTTTGTGCTATTTATTTATGTACTTGTATGATCATTTTATTTTTTTGCATACTCTTTCCTCATATAGTAGTGTTGATTGTGGTATTTATACCTCTACTTCCTTTTAGATAATAAATTTATCTTGACTGTATTTATGGAAGGGATTTTTTACAACTCAAAGGCAAGCCTTTCATTTAAAAAAAAAATTCTCACCTATTGAAGGGCAAACGTGAACAAGTATTTTGTGGAATGCAATATTTGACATACCAACTATGACAACTTTTGAACAATGAAAAAATGGTGTTGTAGTTTTGCCAACTCTACCTAAAATAATTAAAAATTGTGAAGCATTCATCTTGACTAAACAACAAAGAGATTCATTTAAAAAATTAGATTGGAGAGCTAAAAGGAAATTCTAGTTGATCGACTCTAATTTATGTGGTCCAATCACAACCTATTCAACTATTGGAAATAATTACATCATGCTATTTATTGATGACTAGGAAAAACAACTTGGATTTATTTTTTGAAGCAAATTAGAGCCTTTCAAAACTTTTACACAGTGGTTGAGAATAAAGGGAATCCCATATTAACATACTAAGGATTGATAATGCTAGTGAATTCACATCAAAATTGTTTAAATTCTATACCAAGAAAAATCAAATTAAGAATAATATTAAAGTCCATCACACATAATAAAATATAGTTGAGAGAATGAACAAAATCATGACATGAATATGGTTTGGGTAATGTTGCATTTCAGAGTAAAACTATATTTTTTTAGTAGAAGCAACTGAAACAAAAGTATATCTCAACAAAAGGTTACCTTAAACAACTCTTCAAATGAAGACTTTATATGAAATTTGGTGTGGACATCTTCCATTGATGCAACATCTATGGATTTTACATCTACATGCTATGCATTGATTCCTAGGATAAGAGGAACAAGTTATATCACACAATTTAAAAATGGTTCATTTTGGGATGTTTAGAATCCTCAAAGGTCTACAAAATATTTGATGAGGAAGATAAAAAAATATCATTGAAGTGATGTGAAATCATAAAGGACACAGCCAACATTGATTGACAATTAAATTGACTTGATAAATTTGCAAAATTCGATGTTTTCAAGGAGAGCAATATAGAGATTCCAAAAAAATTAAGGGATGGACATATAGTTTCAAATCCATTGAATTTTTTTTTCCTTTTATTTGAAAAACAACACCCTCCAAGGAAGATATTGAAACTTCACTAGAAGATGATAACATGTTTTAACCAACTTCCTTTAAACAAATTGAAAAGGTTGATGCATGGAGAAAAATAATGAAAATTGAATATGACGCCTATATCAATAATGAAACTTTGGATTTTATTTGTTGGAAAATGAGTCACTTCAAAACTTAAGATGGATTGGTCACAAAGGGAGCTAGTATCTCAATGGTAGAGCACCACAATAGTGAATTGGTAGTCCTATGCTTGACTCTTAGATGGTCCATGAAAAATTTGAATATGGTATTAGATCTAGTTAGGATGTACTAATCATTTTTATAGATTATAATAGAAGACATGTATAACTTGATAAGTATGATTATAGGGTAAATTTCAAACATCACCATGTTTATAAATTTTATGAATATTATCCCTTGTCTTTTTCGGGTTCATTTGAGCATTGTTTATGCTCAAAATTTTAAGAATTTGGTTCAAGCTTTGATTGTGGAGCACATTTGAGCATTCCCCATTTAATTTTTTTAATAGTAATCCTCCACTCAATTATAAACCCATTAGTTATAATTGGATCTTTTGAAACAAAAATAAACCAGTTGACAAACACAAAGAAATATTTTTGCTAGGAGATATGCTTATGTATGTTATAATGAGACCTTTCCGCCAACAACAAAATGGACCACCATTTGGGTTTTATTGACTTTGATAGCACAAAATAGATGGAAATTCCATCAAATAGACATGGAAACTACTTTTCTAAATGGTCATATTAAAGAATTTGTTTACAATTTACATGACTCAACCAAAAGGTTTTATATTTGAAGGTCAAGAACCAAAAGTTTGAAAATTGGTAAAAATGTTGTATGATTTGAAATAGACCTCTAGAGATTGGTATGAAAAAATCATTGAGCACCTCTCAATCATGAACTTTAAGTATTTTCAATTTGAAGATGTAACCCTTTTTATTAAGATAGCTGACAAAACAATTGTATGCGTAGTTGTATATGTGGTTGTTTTTCTCATAACAAGAAATAATGAAAATTACAACGCAAAAATAAAATTAGAATTGTTGAAAAGTTTTAAAATGATATAAGTTGGGTCATCTTCATTGTTATTTGGAAGTTGAATTGATATAAAAATTCAAGTATATTTTATCATAAAACATAAGTATATTAGTGAAATTTTGAGAAATTTTGGAATGACAAACTATAAACCATCAACATGGCCATGTAATAAAATATGAAGCTGACATTAGCTGTTACTACAATGTTTCAAGGTGCATGTAATTATATCCAACTCATTGAAAGTCTTATCTATGTAACCATAACTAGATCAAAGATTTCTTTTTCTATTGGTGTTCTCTCTAGATTCATGAAACAACTAAGAGAAAATCACTCAATAGTAGCAAGATAGTTCTTCAATATCTAAAGGGAACTTGAATTTTGGGCTAAAATATTCTATGGTGGAAAATTTCAAACTATTTAGATATTTAGATTTAGACTACGCAGGTGATTTTAAAGATGGGAAATCAATTTCAACTTTGTTGATGAATTTAGGATCAATAATTATCAATTGGAAGTTATTTTTAATGCGAGATATTATTTAACAAGAGTAGAGTATATGGAAGGTTTAGAGGTAATTAAGGAAATATTTTAGCTTAGTATGATACTTGAGAATTTGCAAGAAAAATGGGTTTCATCAACACCATTTTGGTTGAAAACACTTCTACAATCAAAATTGAGAAAAATCCATTATTTTACACATGAACCAAACATATCACACAAAATTCTATTTTATTTAATATTATGTAAAAAATGGTAGTTTGAAATTGATATATTGTCCAACTATAGAACAACTATTTGATATCTTAGCAAAATTGCTTGAAAGAGAGAAATCTGAAAAGTTTAGAGGGATGCTTGACATTAGTATAACCCTTGTAGATTAAGGGGGATGTAATATTATGTACATAATCCTAGGTTATAGTAAATAAGTGTAATAATATATTATATTATTATTACAAATATAATTATCATAGAATTTTTATAGTTGTCTTGAAGATGAACCAAACAAACATCTCGATCATGAACTGAATGGGAATACATTATTGATAAATATGTACTTTGTATCTCATTAAATGTTAATAAAATTTTGGGTTTGGATTCTCAATTCTATTTTGCATTCAATTTCTTGTCTTGACAACTTTAACCTAAGCCATCTATATGGAGAAGGATCAACCAAGAAGTACCAACATGCTTCAATATTGAAGGAACAAAGATAACTACCACCTAACCATAATACTATCATCAAACAAATAAGGGAGTAACACAACACTCTAGGCATCCCTTTATAATGGAGAAGAGCGATGGAGTTATATACCCAACATTAAACACATTCAGTCTACACCTAGGTTTAATTCCAAGGTTCAAGAACCCACCTATAGGTCTACATAATACTAACACACATATTCTAACTTAGATTTCACACTTAGACTACTCTTGGCTACACATGAATTTTTTCACGATCCTACTACATAGTCCTCATACAGGGAGTGATCACCTTCATTTCATAACCTCATAAGTATTTTAAGAAGGATTTAATTCCATTGAAATTCCTTACAATGAGCATTCATAAAGCCACAAAAAAAACATGGTTTCATAAGGCACAATTAATCTTTACAAGGATTAACAAGATTCCCATAAAATTAGCAAATTTCAATTCTAAAGATGCCACTTTTAGGATCACAAGAGTTTCACAAATTAACCCACTAATCAAAATTCAAGTATATGAAAATTGGCAAAGTTTTAAACAAGAATATCTTAGAATTTAACCACATAAACATATGTTTAGGGAAAAGGGTTTCACATCAAGAAGCCATGGATTAAATCCACATGGTGGATATTAAAGAACAAGGAAGTTTGAAATCTACAAATCCCCAAAGGGAATAGAAACACAATCAATCAAAGGAAACACTCCAACAAAAACCTTCTTTCAACATAGGATCATACAATCACCAAGATCCAAATGCGTAATTTAACAAACTAAGAAAGTGAAGATTGATACAAATCATATTAGACCCCCTTTAAATTCAAACCTCTCTAATATTCCACAATTTTTTTCAATTTAGTAGTATGGAAAGAGTCATTCCAAAAATTTAAAAAGAGCTCCAATTCACTAGAAGAACATATCCAAATTAAGGTGGGAATAATCTCTTTCAAATGGAAGAGTGTATATAAAAACTTAAATATACATCCACTATGGATTCAAGTTCAAGATCCCTTGAGATTCCAACCCCCAACCCAAATTTTATTCACCATAATCTCCTAACTTTTTAAATTAGAATCGAATAAGATCGTGACTTTCATGATGAATGTAATAGTAGAAGGTTTTACATTCAAAAAGAGAGCTTTCACCACATATTTGGCACTAAGAATGACATCCCAAAAGATGATAAAAACCATATTTTCTAAATAAATTTAATAAAAACTTAACATGGCAATACATTAGCCAAACAATGATAAAAGGGTTTCCAATGTATTTGGGGGTAAAACCATAGGTGTATATTAGCACACATGGCACCCATAGAAAAGGATAAAATTCAAAAATGATGAAATTTATCTTTGAGTGAGTTATATGCAAATTTTAGAGTCAAGATAAAAGGATTTTTGGTAATTATTTGTTTGCCTGAAGGGATTGTACATTCTACTTAGATGTGGCATCCAAAATGATGGAGGAACACACATGGGTAGCCTATGTAGAAGAAAGAAAGTCTAGCAAAAATGACACAAATGGAAGTTGTTTGCAATCATAAAAACATCACAAGAAGAGAAGAAGACATAAACTATAAATTCCATCATAAACAATAAAAATCCATCCACCATGTTGCCTCTAGCATGCACAAACACCTCCAAAAAATTTCCCTCAAGTAACTATGGAAGCCAACCTCTTTTTTTCCAACTAGATTCCCCCCACAAAAAAATCTATTCCCTCCAAATACCTAATTTATTTCCTTAAAAAAATCCATTAATACTATAGAATAAAAATAATATTTTTTGGCTATATCCTATCTAAATACAAATAAATTGACAATTTATTTTATTTTATTTTGAAAGGACTGAAAAGGCAAGCATGCCAAAGACATAAAAATGCAATTCCCTCTAGTTCTAGAATAAAAGTGGTTAAATTCATAAAATTATAATGAACAAAAATCAACAAGATGATTATGAGAAGGCTAAATTTCACTAAGTGAATTTAATTGAAAAATATAGAAATATCAAGTTAATTAAATAATCATGCAAGTTTCAAAGTTTTCCTAATAAAAGTTGAAAACATACAAATCACTCATGAACTTCATGCTTCCAAAAGTGTGGAATGAATAAATGATCATAAAATAATAGCACAACTATGTAAATACACTTGAACACTTATGGACACCATTGGGTCTTCCATGCCCATGGTGATGAGATAGACGAGTCAATACATGGGAATAATATCATTGCTTCCTTAGGTGAAGCAAGGTGGTTTCAAGTTAGATCCATGAATTACTTCTCCAAATGCCACCCCACTAGCCATCGTACCTATATTAACTTACAAACTCCACTATGCACATTAAGTTAAATAACAAAATCATAATCAAAGCAATAGATAATGCTAATCTATCATGTTCTATGAAATTCCCTAACAAAGTTAAATTGTACTAACCTTAGTTAATCATTTAAATTATATCATCAATGATTCCTAAATAAATTTAAAAAATTTAATATGGCAATACATTAGCCAAATATTGATATATTTAACCACAATGCATGCACAAAATTGTGAATATAGGTTAGTAAGATGCAATAAATATTGGGCTTCGGCCCTAGCCCACACGGTCAGCGGAGGAGGCTTAAGTCTTGGGTTTGCTCCCCAAGGTCTTGGGTTCGACTTCGAGGTCCGGACTCACCCGATGCGACTGGCTTGCGGGCAGCTGCTTGCATCCCTAGAGGACTAGTCTCGCCTCAGCTCACCCCTTCTGGGCCCCAACTTGGCACAAAAGTAAGCCCAAGGTAAGGCTGGTTGGGTGTTGGGCTGAGTCGCGGGGATACCTCTAGAGTTATAAAAAAAAAAAAAAAAGATGCAATAAATATTTGCATGCATATGGTCATAGATGTCATAAAGTGTAAATTAAATGCATACACTAGCATAGGCTAACCACCCAACTATGAGGTCCTAAAAGCATATTCCATCAAACCCAACAAATAATCATGGTAAGGGCTAAACATGATCAAGCCTAATAATTTGATCCTCTTTGATGATTAGACAAAGATATATCCCAATTTATTAGTGCACTTGAATTTTGAGTTTATTACTATATCTTCTTCTACTAAAGTGTTGTAATTACGGTTGATTTATCCTAATTAATTTCACTTTTCAATGTCTAATGTTTCCAATAAATATGAGAATGGGAAAATAGTTCTAATAGAATCCTAGATTAATGTCAAGATGAGCTAACATTTTTTACTCAAAAGCATAATCTTTTACTTCTTTAGTGATAGTGTATGGACCATACCAAAGAATTTCTATCTTGTATAGTAAGGTCCTATAAGTCTTTAACTATACAAATGAAATAATAATATGCCACTAACTTGAAATTCATGTGGTGTCTAATGATGATCATGGAGCTAGTTACATTTGGAAATTAACATTCATAGTGGGCTACACGTGCCATCAAGTATGTTAAATACACATTGAATTTGGTTTCTATTTTAATTTCCTTTTGAGGTGAAGAAATTTATATTGTAATAGGATAAACTAGATTACCTACATCAAAAGGGACCCAATGTTGGAAAACAATGTGAAATAATATATTGATTAAAAAAATAATATACACACTCATACACCAATAGACACCATAAGATAGGATCATATTTCCTTTAAGAGCATATATGTCTCTCGTACATTTATTACAATCTATTATATTCACATATATATCTTATCTCTCTATTCTCTCTTTTTGTATATCCTTATATTCACTCATTATATTCTTCAATCTTCCTCATTGTATTCCATATATTATTCTAGGATATTTACTCTCACATTCTCATCATGTTTCTTTCACCTATGCCTTATCTCAAGTATCTTCTCATATCTCATTCACATATTGTTCACTCTCACTTATGGTCTTATCTCCCTTTCTTCTCTTCCTTATAAAGCCTCTTTATGTGTATTTTAACATCCTTTCATAATAGCTCTTAATTATCCTCTTCCCATGTGATTATCTTATCCTTTATGATATTATCTCCTTTAATGAACTATTTACCAAAATTATGAGTAATTAGAAGTGTCTAGGTGCTATATAAATCATGTATGGATTAAGAAATGACCTTAATGAAATGGAGTACCACACAACCTCATGTACATTGTATATTAAAATCCTAATAATCTTTGTAGTATCACTAACACTTCAACAACACATGAATTGTTAAGTTTTGGGGACTTGTTGGTGTACGTTTTATCATTCACCGAACATTAGAATAAAATGTCAAGGACACTCTACCCTCTCTTGAACAAAATAACTACATGTGCCAAGATTGCAAGAAAGAGCACATGAAAACTCCAAGGTTTATATGTGCGAATGAGCGACTTTATGTTGGATAGCTTCCTTGGTTATGTATATTGAAATACAAGGGGGACTTACACTTAAAAATCGTTCACAAGCTAAGAATTAGATGAATTTGACAGTAGATGCTCTTTTTTTTTTGGGTTTTTAGTTTTGGAATTAAAAAAAAACAAAAGGATACTGGTTTAGAAGTTTTATGCTACTTCTAAGAACTCAAGAGACAGTAAAGACTAGGTGAAACCAATAACAACACTTTACTTTGCCAAATGAATGATAACTACACAAAGTAAGTGTAATCTTCTAGGGTTGTGCTAAAGATTTTCATACAATGAATAATACCATCAATAGAACAATATTTTATTCAAAGTAGAAGTTAAAGCATCCATAATATAGGCTCAGGCTAACTTTGCATATTGAACAAAAATCATTCATTCAAAGAAAGTATGAGCAAGTATTTCACCAATCCATACTATCAAATCTTTTATTCATCTAACAAGCGTGCAAATCAAATTCTATTCTAAATTTATTCTATGTTGAAGGAGATATGCAACCATGCAACCACGTGATAACAAGAAGCATTCAAAGCAAACTTGCAACATGAACTATTATCCAAGTAGCTCTAAGCAACAATTTCATAAAACTCTCTTCACACTATGAAATGAGAGAATAGGAGTTTATATAGAGTTTTGAAAAACAAATGAAAGGCCGAGATCAATCTAAGATCAACCGATGAGATTAAGATACAACAACCCTAATTAGGGTTTCCCTAAATAACATCAATAGCGAGTGCATGGAGGAAAAGTGGCACGAGGAACTATCTTCTAGGAGGCGCATCCCTATCTTCTTGAGTGGTAGTATGTTCAATGAATCTAGACACCATCGGGCTGACCTCCTCCATCATGACATGTGGCAGCATATTCACCTTGAATTCCAATCCGTCCAAGTCATCTGCACACACAGAAAAAGTAGTCTCCCATTCCAATTCCTATCTTTGGAAGGCATCCCAAATGGACAAGAAATTCGATGCCTTAGTCAAATTCTGCTTTAGGACTAGTCTAGTGATGGCGAAGAAAATCTCTTGAGTTCTGAGCTTTAGACTTTCTAGTTGCATATCATTTTCTTGGATGGTATCCTTCTCAAGTACATCCGTAGCTACAAGGAAAATATTATTCCAAATCTCTCTTATTTGTTCCTTAGCTCTGATACCATCAACCTTCACTTTTTCTAAGACATCACTTTGTGCAACCAATACCCAGTACCAAGTGTTGAAATCATATGAAGCCCCTACTGCAATTACTTTTCCATCAATCAATTCCTGCTTTGGAATTCTTTCAACACTCTAAGTCATGGGATAATTCTGTCCTGAACATCCTAAAGGTTATCCCATGCTTCCGCCATGACTACAATTCTAGAAAGCAAAGAAGTCTATCCATAGGCCAATATTAATCTTTCCATATATGTGGCCACTTCTTCACTTTTTCTTGCTATCCACTCCTTGGTTTCTCTAGCTGTTACCATTTCTTCTTCAAAATATTTGATTGCTTCTTGCGAAGTTCAAAAGTGGAGGAGCCACTGAATCGCCTTGATTAAGAGGTTTGGTCAAGTGCTAAATATATTCCTTTAGGCGCTTAATTTTCTTTTTGTATTCTCTTTTCTTTCCTACCTCCTTTCCCAATCTTTCCTTCATGGAAGCGACTAAATTTTCTAAGTCCTCAACCTCTTGACCCTTTGTAGTTGATCCCAAGTCTATAGTAGTGATGTAGGAGCATCCAATGGTGTAAGGGCAATCTTGCATCACCCAAAAATAGTTAAATTTCAAGTTTCTCAGTTTTTAGATGTTTTTACATTTTTGGATACCCTTTTCGTCATAATGAAATTTCTAATTTATGGTTTTTATTTTCTATTCCTGGGTGGACAGATATTGTAGTTTTAGTTTCCCAGATTTGCACCTGAAAATATTTCGAGTTAGATTTGAGGCACTTAGAGTTCCTGAAACAGCCCCAAAACTTGCCAAAATTGGCGTAACAAATTTTGAGCGAGTTATTGACTTCGAGACCTTTCCAACGGTTCAAATAGTTCACAAATCGGAGTCCCAGATCAAAAGTTATGGCCCCGGGAAGTTGGCGCACTTTCTAGAAGATACAATTGCAAATGCTCTTTTGAAAATTTAAACTTCAAGTTGTAATTTTCGGCGCCAAACTGCCTAAACTCAAATTTGAATGATGTTTTGGCTCCAAAACTAATGAGGAGCTCTATTTATGGGTGGGTTTCTAATTTTTGGGTAACTTTTTGGGGACAAGCTCGCATATTGCGAAAGGGTTATTCTGTAGCTTTCTGTAACTTGCATGTGTTGTAGAACTTGGGGATTGAGATCCTCTGCATGTAAAGCTCTATTTTCTAAATAATAAAATTATTCTCTTATTTGTGGGTTATTTTGTGTCTCGGTTGCGCCTTCATCAAGTGGTATCAGGCGGGTTTTCTTGGCGTGTGGGCGAGATCATCGTCGTGAAGCGGTCGTACCAAGGCAGTTTGTGGAATTGAGGTCAAAGATGCCTCAAAGTGATGCCTAATAGGCATGGTGAGTTTTTTGAAAGGTGAGTGCGATGCGGTAGAAATCTTTGGTGGAAAGAGATGCTGGCAAAGGTCCTCGAAACCGGTCGACACATTACAGGCGGTTGAGAAAGAGGTTAAAGCAGGGGAGAAGTGAGGATGAAGGAGAGGAAGAAGGTTCAAATATAGAAAAGAAGAATTGATCCGTAATCTTATTATAGAACCATTTCAAGATTAGGAAAAAGACTGACGAAAGTCGATTATTAGGAGTCTGAACGAGGAAAGGTTGATATTTGGATCAATGAACTAGAAGAATATTTTGAGTATGAGGAAATAGAGGACCCAGATCGGGTTAAGTTTGCGAAAATGAAGCTGAAGGGCCATGCCAGTATTTGGTGGAAAGAGGTTCGGTTGGAAAGAAATCGAAGAGGAAAAGGCAAGATCACCGGATGGATAGCATAGTAGAAAGCGAAGAAGCATTTCATACCGGTGGACTACGAGTTAAGATCTGTTGAAGAAGTACAGGGTTGAAACAAAGAAAGCGAATCGTGAAAGATATACTAAGGTGACCCTGAATGATCCTCGGTCGATCTGAGAGAATATCAGGAAAAGAGTAACCGATATCTTAATAGATTCTGACGAACATTGAAGGAGATTAAGCCCTGGAAGTCGAAATGACCATTGAGAGATGTATCGGTTTATAAAAGGTGGAAGAAGATGAACAAAAGATTTGATGGCAAACAAAAGGGCGAGACAAAGCGAAAGGAACAATGAAGACAGGAAGCGAAATGATGAAATAAAGAGTGGAGAATGTGGGCGCAGTAGAAGCCAAAAGAAATGACAACAGCCATGATCAAAATGGTGATTAAAGAGGTGAGGATCGAGGAGATGGACAAGGATGGAAGAGGTGGTTTTCGGAGGAATGTTTTCGGTGTGAGTGAAGAACATCGAATATGAGATAAACCAGGAAGGGGCGGACAAGGCCAAAAGGTCATGGAAGGGTTGCATGTAGATGAAATTGTCGAACATTCTAATGATCTTTGAGGGAGAAAGCCTAGTGATTAGGAGAATACAGTGGTGAGGAAAAGGAACGAACAAAGGAAAAGATCTATTTTGCACAAGGTGCAAGTGTGAAGAAAATGTTGTGATGTCATTATTGTGGGGTGGGAGTGCCGATAATGTCGGTGTGGAGGAGGGTGGTCACAAAGTTGGAAATTTGAAGAGGAAAGGCACCCTTGTCAGGCCTTCAGTTGCTTGGTTGCAAAAAGACCACAAAGTTTTGGTCAATGAGCAGTGCCTAGTAAAGTTCAAGATCTGGAGCTACCATGATGAGGTACTATGTGATATCATCCCCATGGATGCATGTCACATGTTGTTGGGGAGGTCGTGGTAGTTCGATAGGTGAGATATACATGATGGCCATGCAAACACTTATTCCTTGACAAGGATGGGGTTCATCACAAGTTAAGAAACCCTGAAGGAGGCCCGAAGAAAGAATTATCACATTAGTGCTTCAAATTTGTTATGTAGATGGAAAGAAATTTTTAGAAAGGTATAGTGGCGTGTGTGTTATGCATTGATTCTAGAGTGAGTAAGGAGGATAGTGAGAAGGTTCTAGAAGAAGTTTCTGGGATGTTGGATGAGCTTCAGGATATTGTTTCTAATAATGTACCTGAGGATTTACCACCAATAAGAAAGATCAGTCATCAGATTGACTTGGTTCCGCAGGCAGTGTGCCAAATAAAGGCGGCTCATAGAATGACTCTATGAGAGAAAATGAGGGGATTGATAAAACAAGTTCAAGTGTTGTTGAAAGGGTTTACGTCTGGGAGGTTTGAGTCATGTGTAGTGCACGTAGTACTAGCACCAAAGAAGGACAGGGAGTGGAGGATGTGGATAGACTCCAGAGCCATAAATAAGATAACAATCAAGTACAAATTTTCCTTGCCAAGGATGGATGACCTGATGGACTGTTTGAGTGGAGCACAGTACTTCATAAAGATTGATCTAAAGAGTGGATATCACCTGATCTGGATTTGTGAGGGAGATAAATGGAAGACCAACTTCAAGACCAAAGAGGGCTTGTATGAGTGGTTAGTCATGCCCTTTAGGCTAACCAATGCAGAAACACGTCCCATGCTGGCTCATGAACAAAATTACTAAAGAATTTCACGGGAAGTTTGTTATTGTGTATTTAGATGACCTTTTGATTTTCGGTAAGATGTTGGGATGAGCATCTAATGCATGTCCAGAGAGAGCCTTTGAGAGAGTTAAAGAGAAACTATTGATTAATGTCGAAGAATGCAGGTTTTGTAGAGGAGTTAGTGTACTTGGGGGTCTGTTGTCACCGTGAGAAGGTCTCAAGATATGTAATATGTGGACCCAAAAGAGGTGAAGGCTATTACGGAATGGCCTACCCCAGGCACTCTGAGGTGAGATCTTTCCACATGGTTTGGCTAGTTTTTTACTAAAGTTCATTAGAAACTTATTTATTTGTGGACCACGAAGCTGGGAACAATGAGAGGGATACCGAAAATTCAAGAGTGAACCTTGGAGTAGCAAAAAGTTTGAAGCTGTTGAAGAAGGTGACAAAACAACCTGTTCTAGCCCTCCCAGACTTCCATAAGGTGTTCCAGGTGGATTGTGATTCCAGTGTGGTTGTGCCATTGGAGTAGTGTTGAGCCAAGAAGGTAAGCCCATTGCCTATTTTAGTGAAAAGTTAAATGATGCCAAGATAAAGTATTATGTATATGATCAGGAATTTTATGCGATAGTTTAAGCATTAAAGAAATGAGGTGCATTTTGCCAAAGGAATTTGTTTATATATATTGATCATCGAGGCGTGCGGTACATGACTAAAGTCAAGGAAGATTAAATCGAGAGGCATATAGAAATAGGACACAGAGTTTTGCGAGTTATACCTTTGTTTTTGAAACATAGGGTGAGAGTGGTAGGTTTGGAATTTTGTGGGTATACATTGTTGGCAAAGATGCAGTAGAGGTTTGGGTTCGATGAACTCCAAGACGCTATATGCAAATCTGATTTTCGCGAGAGGCTTGAGCTTGCGAGAACATTACGATGGGCGGGACAAAGGTGGTTAGTTCACGCATAATCGGGATGGCATGTTATTTAGGGGAAGTCAATTATGTATCTCAAGGAGTTCCATGAGGGAGAACCTGATAAAGGAGAAGCATAGTGGAGGAATGACAAGATATTTTAGTTGGGATAAGACCATTGCCATTATTAGTGAGCATTATTATTGGTCTTAGTTGTCACAAGATGTGAAGAAGTTTGTACAAAGCTGCCCGGTGTATGTCAGGATGGCTAAAGAATCAGGCAAAAATACGGGCTTATATCAACCCTTACCTATACCCGAGAGGCCATGGGAGGATATAAGTATGGACTTTGTTCTTGGTTTGCCAAGGACACAATGAGGGAATGATTCAGTCTTTGTGGTGGTTGATAGGTTTTCAAATATAACACACTTCATTTCATGTCAGAAGACCCATGATGGAGTCCACATTGCTGACTTATTTTTCAAATTGGTGAATACATGAGTGCGCAAAAGTATTATTTGAATCGTGACACCAAATTTGTGAGTGGCAATAGGCGAAGGCAGAGTTGAAATTTGATTCTACACCATCTAAGCAGATGGGTAGACAAAGGTTGTTAACAGGAGTCTGGGTAACCTACTGAGATGTTTGGTAGGAGATAAACCCAAGGGATGAGACTTGATCTTACCCCAGGCCGAATTTTCTTACAAAAGTGCGTCAACCATAGTAAGATCCGCCATTCAGTTATTGGTATGGAGTAGCCCGGAACAGCACCGAGTGAGGAAGATGGACTAAGAAAAGAAAATAAGTGTTGAAGCTGAAGATTTTGTAGAACACATCAAGGATATACATGAGAAGGTAATAGAACATATTAACAAGATGAATATGCGGTATAAGGCTAAGGCAGATCAGAAGAGGAGGTATAAGAGTTTTTAGATTGGTGATGGTGGTGGTCCACTTGAGGGAAAGAAAGGTTTTCGGTGGGAACATATAACAAATTGAAGATGAAGAAGTTCGGTCCTACCAAAATTTTGAAGAGGCATGATTGGGAATGCATATGAGTAGAGGTGCGAGGATGGATTAAAATTTCCTTGTATTCAACATTTACGGTTGTGAGTGTCGTAGAAGGTGGGCATGAGGAAGTACCAATGGTGAGCGGTGTGGGATTCTAACACCTACTTGAGAAAGAAGGAGGAGGTGGAAGAAATCTGGATGAGGCGTCATGTGCTGGGAAGGAGTACCGGAAATAGGCAATATGAAGAATATCTGGTGAAGTGGAGAGGAAGGCCTGTGGAAGACTCATCCTGGTTGTCTAAGGTAGAGGTTGACCATTTGGGTTTTCCTCAACCATCTGAGACGTGATGAGGTCACTTCTCCAAATTACCACTGAGTAATGCGATGAGGAGCATCGGTGGTGTAAGGAGCAATCTGCGGCACCAAAAAAATATGGATTAAATTCAAGTTTCTGGGTTTTTAGATGTTTTAAATTTTTGGATACCATACCCCGTCATAATAGAAATTCCCAATTCTGATTTGGTACCTATTCACGGGTGGAAAGATATTGAGTTTTAGTTTACGGTTACACGAAAAGAATCTTAGGAGTTAGATTTGAGAGCGCAGAGTTCATGGAATGGCCCCAAAACTTCTAAAATTAGGCGTAACTGATTTGGCGTGTTATTGACTTGAGAGACCTTTCCAACCCGGTTCAAGCGGTTATGAATGATCTCGGATCAAAAGTTATGGCTCCAGGAAGTTGGCACACTTTCTAGAAGATACAATTGCAAATGCTCTTTTGAAATTTGAACTTCATGTTGTAAATTTTCGGCGCCAAACCGTCTAAACTCAAATTTGAATGTTGTTTGGCTCCAAACTAAAGAGAACTCTATTGTAGGCGGGTTTTCTAATTTTGGTAACTTTTGGGGACAAGCTCGCATATTACGAAAAGGGTTATTTTGTAGCTTTCTGTAACTTGCATGTGTTGTAGAACTTGGGGATTGAGATCCTCTGCATGTAAGAAGCTCCATTTTTTGAATAATAAAATTATTCTCTTGTTTGTGGGTTATTTTCTGTGTCTCGGGCTGTGCCTTTATCAAGTAGTGATTGCATACTACTGAGGAGTAATATCTTCCTTTTCCTTGTCCACTATTAGTACAACAATTTTCACTGAACAACAATCGACTTCATCTCTCTGGATTGTGGAAAACCTCTTGGTTGACTTCTTTGCAGTAGCCTTCTCTAATTTGGCCAAGAAATTAGTCGTATCATCTTCTTCTTGAATTTCCACTGGTGCTTTCATTTTCAACCTTTCTTTCAACCAATTAGAAATCGTAGGTTGCTCAATGCCTTCCTCTTCCTGATTACTTTCTTCACATGGAATATCCTAAACTCCTTTAAGAGCAGAAATCATTCCCTCTTGAAATTTCTCATCCAGAATATCCATCTCATTTTCTAGTTCAAGTATTTTCATGCTTGTAGGAGATGGGGGTTCATCATCGTCCTGCTGGATTGGTTCAATATTCTCCTCATGGATTGGAGAATGAATCCTTATTTCAGACAATGAATCATCCTCAATAGTTAATACCTCATTCACATTCGTGGACGTGGTAGAATGGGATGGCTCTGATCTCTGTGTAGCGCTCCGCCATGCAACCCTAGAGGAAGTTGCAAATAACTACTCAAACGCATAATTTTTTTTTTTTAAGTACAATTAACATGCAAGTTCACTACCCATTGCCAACAACCTCAACCCAAACAACAAAAAACATGAATTGAAACCATAACATTTAACTACTTAAGAAATTAAGAACACATACATTCCATACATGATAAATTATATCAAAGAATAAGAGATACCACATGATTTCAATTAACAAAATTTAACAATAAAATTACAACTCTCATTCCCTGAATGAGGTAAATCCAATAAGCATGGTTACATATTACATCTTCCACCTCGATAACAAAGGAGGGGCAATAAATTACAAGATTCAACAGAAATGAATGAAACCTGAAAAGTAACTGGATCCCACGAGCTCTCCAACGAGAAATCTCGTCCACACGAACAAGAAGGAAACCCAACGGAGTAAGGTGCACATTCCACCCAAACAAGTGATACCCGAAGGCCGACCCCCCGTGCTAGGAGATAGTAACATGGATTCCTAGACAAGACCATCTACCTCTAGACACAAGCTAAAACATAACTAAACTAAATCAAATACAATTACAACATCACTTAACACAATGGTTACAATGCTTCTGGAGTTAAATAATCAATAGCATCACTGATACAAACATACTGCTAACTTAGGAGAAGTGTCATCACAATGTTACATGGGTTGTCTTGGTAAGTCTTCCTAGGTCCCAGCCCCCATCTCTGGATATTCTGGAAACCTCTAACGACTCCCGACCCCTCATGCAAACCAATGCGGAATCAATTATCTCTCATAAAGACAAGATAACGATCTTTTCATTCCAGGCCTTCTCGTCCCATTCCAAGTCTATACAAGGCCTTGCGTCCATGAGCGAGGCACAGTTAATCTTATTAAGTGTTTGATACTACCTATTCCTCTAATCAGTTTATTTACGTTATCACTGGATTAACTAATTTACAATGAGTTACCCTGGCACCACTTTGTGTGCCGACCCTCATTGCAAGCCACTCCTCTAAGACAACACATGGAATAACTCCACAACCCAAGGGTACACAAGTGCAACCTAAGGATATTAAATCCCTATCCACGACATAAAGTCAACACATCTCGTTCGTGATAACCGTGTATCTAATTGGATACATTAAGATGCACTACCCAAGGCAATCCAAAGGTTGACTTACATATTACGTTAACCCACACAATTAAATGAAAACCCCATCTGGAAGACTTAACAACCCTTCTAATCAATTCCCCCAAAGCGATAACAGAAGAAATCACATTGAAAAGAGCAATTTAACAAGAACTAAATCTACTTTGGATTCCCTAAATCCACTTCCTTTAATAAAACTCAATAGTTTATTTCCGCAATAAAACTAATTAAACTATGTCTCTTTCACGCAAAGGATAAAATTTAACCAGAGATATAATTCCCTAATTGCTCCTAAATAATAATAAACATTTACTTCTATGATTCGGAGCATATCGTTTTAAAATAGATAATTGTTTCTTCTTCTCAACATAATCATTTTATAAACGTTTAACTCATCTTAATAAACATATTATTTAAAAAATAGAAAAAAATACTGTTCCATCCAAATATATTATTTTAAAAATCAATCCATTAATTTGACTATTATACATTAATTTGACTATTATACATTAATTTAAAATTTCACAATTATATTTAAATCATTCCATCATTTAAATTAATATTTTAATATATCCCAACTATATATAATAATATAATAATATACATACATATATACATATAATATAACCTCATAATATATATATATTATTTATATATTTTATTATTATATACATATAATATAAAATATAAAATATATATATTTTAATTATTTATATATATTAATATTTTAATATTATATATATAATATTAAACATTAAAAATATTTTTTATTATTTTTTTTTTGAAAAAAAGTCAAAGGCATTGGGGTGCGCGCTGAGTTAGAGGGTCAGCTGTGTTAATCACAACCAAACCCACCACTATGGGTGGCGGTTGTTTTTAACACAGCTGTGCCATCCATTGTGGGCGGCCATGTGGGGGCGTGCTGGGCGCGGCTCCTCCCACAACGCCTCCCATGGGGGGCGCGGTGGGGGTAAGCCCCCAACAACCCCCAAAAATTTGGGGTTAAATTTTTTTTAAAATAAAATTTCCAGAACCTGAACCTGCAGATTTTTTTTTAAAATCCATTTTTTTTCATTTCCAAACAGGTTTTATTTCCCATAAAAAATCACAAATACATATTACATATAAATATATATATAAAATTCACATATATATATATATATATATATATATATATATATATATATATATATTTCCAAATTTAACAAAATAACAATTTAGTTGAGCAAATAAATTCTAAAAAAGAGTTATTTACAGCCATAATGCAAATTTTTTTGAAGTTCATTTATAAACTGAGGTTTCAAAGTTTTGAAACAAGATTTGAACATGGGTTTTTCTTGCAAATCAAACAAAGTTTAAATATTTTCAATAGCATAATAAAAATTGTGAAACCTTTCAAAATAGAAACTAAATTAATAGAAAGAAAACCTGGTTTTCCAAAAGCTTAAAAGGTTGTCAATGGTGCTCTGAATTCTTCTTCTAATTCTAGCTCCTCCAAGAAATCCAACTTGCTTCTCCAAATCCAAAACCAAACCAGAAATTCCTTTCCTCACTTATTTTTCAATTCTCATTTTCTCCCAAAAAACTCCATCAAAATCGCAATAATAGAAAAAATGAAATATCTATCCAACCACCCTCATAAATTTTAAAAAACAGAATAGGAAATATCTTAAATTTCTTTTACATTCTAATTTAAAAAAAGAATCAAATTAAAACATTTTTTCATTTTTTCAAATTCAATCAAAATATCTATTAATTCCAAAATGAATAACTTAATTCAATTCAAAACAATTAATTTAATTAATCAATAAAATAAATCTAATCCAAGATTAGATTATTTTATTAATTAAATTAAATTAATTAATAAATTAAATAACATTTCTAACATTATAACCATATTTATTTAGTCAACAACTTAACTACGTAAGCCATTTATTTACCTTTATAACTTGAAATTAAATAATAACCAAGGTGACATGAACAACATTATAATAACTAAACCCGTCTACAACCCGATGACGCACTATGACCAGGGTAATGACTTGGCACGGAAAACCTAGCTACTATCTCCCAATCGAATACCGTTGGCCAATGGACACGCTCAAACCTATGAAACTAGGTGGAGTCGATATCCTGTACCTGTCAACCTGTGAACAAAGATTATATCGAACATGCATATATATAACATAATAAAACATATCGTGAAGAGGAAATCGCGGAATTGCAGGGCGCTCGCAAGCGAGTGGTGCAATCCTGTCCCCTTCACCAATATAGTATTACTAACTGACGAATCTAACATCAATAATATAATCAAAAGCATAAAGCATCATTAATTCAAATATTTGCTAAGCTAATCCAAAGCATGCCATAATGATAACATCAGAATAAAATACCATCATATCAAAATATAACATTCACATCACTTTATAGTTAGCGATCAAATAGTAACCAAGTACCATAGTCAAAGTATTAACAAAAACAAAGCATAACAAAGAACACTGTCCGATCAAAAGAGCAAAAAAATGGAGGGGTGCTACACTCTGCTTCTCTTGAACAAATTCCTTGTTTGCAATTTTCTTCCCCTTTGACCTTATGGAGTCATCAACTGCTTCCTTCCTTTTCCTGGAATTAGTGCTTTCAATTAGTTTGACACTTTGGGATGCTCTTGCATTTGAAGAATATGATTCCATTTCATCCATCAAGTTATAAGTGAGGGTCAAATTTCTTCACCTTAGCCCCTGGACTTGCTGATCAACCCACCACTAGGAATACTTAACAACTAGCCTCATCAAGGTGGCTAGATCTGCGAGCTCTAGCTCTGACCATTTCATAGGAGGAAGAGGCCAATTATCATTAAGGCGCAACTGAACATATTCTCCATCATCCTCTAATTGGTCAGGGACACAGAAAAGCCTTGATTGTTTTGATCAAGCTTACTGGCAATCTAGACCATAATCTTTTCCTAATATCAAACTCATTCACAACATTTGCCCAAAAATCCTTCAGGTCTACCCTATGTCTGTACTTCTTTCCATTCACTATCTCAATATGGTTGTGAGGATCGAAATTAGCCCTGGACTAGTAAGATGTGAATGGATACCATTGCATTTCCAACTTGACACTCTCGACTGCCTGTGCCATTGGGCAAGACTCTAGCATATTTCTGATGAAAAATGGAAAGGAAATGGCCACTTTCTGCTTTGTTCTCTGGAAGCCCTGATATGTTTCCAATTGTCTAAGGACTTCGAGCAAGACCATTCTATTGGTAGGGTAAATCAGAAGTCGGTAAGGATATTCGGTAAATCCTTGAACTCTTATATATGTGAATCTTGCATACTGGATAAACCAATATCCATACTTGCTTAGCAAACTCTTGGCCTCCTAAGTGAGCCTTTGATGAGTTCCTCCCTGCAATGTCCTGGTGATGTACATCAAGAAGGCATCATTTACTCTTCTAAAGTGGGTCTTCTTGCTAGGCTACAACTGTGGATAACAATCATAAGACTTAAACTCATTTTTTCCATTACCTACCATGCCTCTGCAAATCAATCCTATGTATCTGTAATTTCTAGCCAACAAGTAGAAAATGTAGGAGCTCATGTAAAAGGACTTCGTCCTTTCCAAATTTTTTAGCTGTTCATTAAGATTATCACTGATTATTTGAGACCAATTGAAAATTTTAACACCTGAGGTGATCTCATCAATAAAATAGTATATCCAGGTTTAAATGGCGTACCCTAAAGGCTGCCCATTACTTTGTTTAACAACAAAATGATGTCACCATACTCCTCTTTGAAGTTAGTATGAAGCAACTTCTTTGGCACTTTCTTGAGGGAAGGCCTTGGCTTTTCTAACCACAACTTATTGACATTTGTTGCATAGAGCTCAAGCTGGTCCTCATAAATTTTTTTGGTGTCTTCTTTGGTTTTATAGGAAGTCCGATTGTAATTTGGTATTCCAAATGCTTCCTAAATGGCTAACTCTCTAAGGTGATCCAATACTCTCCCATCTGGCGCAATAATTTATCTTTCTTGTACATTATAATGTATGACACACTCGATCATCAACTCAGTACACTCTATAGCCGGTGGAAATCCAGCCTCTTGGACAATGCCATTTCTCATCATCTGGCGTGCAATAGGTGTTGGAAAGAGTCCATATTGCCCATACAATCTTCTTTTGAAATCCACAAGCCCGAGGTTGGTGTTTGTGACATTTTTCCACTTGGAATTGATCTTTGACTATGATTGCAATCCTTTATTGGTGAACTTTATCTAAGCTTTTCTTGAAGGTCCTCCTTTGATGGTCATCAACCTGCAACAAACATGAAGAAAATTGACATTACTTTTAAGATCCTAATTCTTATTTTTTTGGACCTTTTGCTCAAAAATTTCCCTTTCAGTCTGTGAAAAATCAGACTAAAAATGGAAGAATTTGGCGAAGGTCCTCCTTTGGTGGTCATCAACCTGCAACAAACATGAAGAAAATTGACATTACTTTTAAGATCCTAATTTGATTTTTTTTTTGGACCTTTTGCTCAAAAATTTCAATTTAGTCTATGAAAAATCAGATTGAAAATGGAAAAATTTGGCTAAACACATAGCAAATGTCGCAAGAATAAGTGAATAAGATAGAAGAAGGATGAAAGAAATCAGTCAAACTCAGATTTTGAACCTTCAAAACTATATTTTTGATTGTAAATATACCTTTAAATCTGAAAATTCTATCTTTGACTCATAAAAAGCACTTCATTTTCTGGAAATTATGTCCTTCAACTCAAAAAATTCACTTATCTTCAAAAGTCCTCCTTCCAAAAAATTTATCCTTTGCAACCCTAAGAGAGCTAAAACCTTTTCACAATCAAACTTTGGAGAGAATGAATTGAAAGTGACAAGTTAAACTTAATATAGAGTTGAAGAGTTCAATGATTTTAGCAACTTCATGTTTTTTTTTTAGATTCGTCGAACCTGGACTGTTTTATTTCTTCTAAAATGGCAACTTAATCTTCATTGAAATTCTTTAAGAGAAAGTCTCTAATTTTCACCATGGCGCCACCCTTAGCCAAAATATCCTTTCCTTGAACGAGTTGGCACAAAATCTTCTAGATTCTTCTTGAGTGTGAAAATTTTCCTAAGTGTTGGATATTTTGAAAATTTCTTCTAAGTATTGGAAAAATATAAAAATATTCTAAGTGTTGAGTTTTATTTTTCCAACCTTTTCAAACTTGATCATCTTTCAATTATGGCGAACTTTCATTTTATCCATGGCGAACTTGATTGTCTTCATGCTAATTTTATATTGTTTGGACATCTTCATGTGACGTTTGTTTTAGGTCAGACTTTGGCAATGTCATTCCAAAGCATGGAGGACTTGGCACATCCTTTGCCATCTCCCCTTGATTTCTTCTTGACGGATTTTAGCATGGTTTAGTCATTTTGCTTCATGCTAGGGCGGAGTTGGAGTGATCTTGGACAAGGCAGAGTTGGTAGGTGTTGTGCCAATTTCTTTGTTCTAGGGCATACTTTTTCAACCCCATGCCATTCCCTACCTTGGGAAGGTTTTGTAGATTAGTAGGCCATGTTCTTCAAACCATGGCGAATTTATGGATGGCCTAGATATTGCCTTGCCTAACACTTGGATGAATTTCTTGCTCAACACCTCACGTTTATCTGGAACATCTAGAACAAAACATTGCATGGAGATTTTCCCTTTCTTTTTATACTTGGAGACAAATTTTTGATTATGAAGATATGAATGTTGTTGCCATGACCTGAGGGTCCCAATCCTAGGTCAACTATCAAAAAAAGTTGAAAAAAGAAAAAAAGCAAAAAGCAAAAAGCAAGCCAAAAATGCTACCTCCCATATTGGTCTCAAAATGCCAAAAAGAAAAAACAAAAAACAAAAAGAAAAAGTAGAATCAAAAAGGGGAGATAGTGAGCCCTGGGTGTTTTACCCCAACCTATTCGAAGTGTGCAAAATAACTAAAATGCAATAAATAAAAACACAAGGAACACTTCAAAGATTAGCCTAAGGAATGATAACACAAAGAAAGAAGATGAAAATGAAATGAAGATACAATTTATTATACCTTCTTTGTGTTGCAATCCCTTGGTTGGCCCTTGATATTTGAATGCTTGTATGCTCCTTGTATGGCTACGAAGATGGTGTATGCAAGATGAACAATGTGATAAATGCTAATACTAGTGACTAAGTGGCTTGACTGAATGGATAAGATAATGCTTGCAAATTGAGTAATCAAATTGATAACATAAGGGTGCAAATGGCTAAGTGTTGTTAATGCATTAGAAGAGGGGGTATTTATAGAGGAAATTGAATTCTCTAGAGAATTCAATGGTCAAGTTTAAGCCACCATGTCCAAGATGAAGGGCTATGGCGAGTTGAGGACTCACAAGCCCTCAAATCTTGACATGTGGAATGTGAAGTGGCCAAGGATGTGATGAGTGTAGGTGAGGTGGAACGACATGTGATAGAGGTACTTGCAAGTACCTTGATGTGACCACTCAATGATCACATGGGGAAGAGAAGATTCCTTGGAGGAATAAAAGTGAATTTAAAATTCACAATGATTGGGAGATCTTATGGATAAGACAATGTTCCCAAAGAGAGGTAAGAAGTACCTTGGATAAAAAAAGGTGCTTAAAAAGGTAAGTACTTATCCATGTGTGACTTGATGTGACAATTCAAAGATTCTAGAAGACTTCAAAGGTTTTAGAACTTGCATGGGGAAGAGAAGATTCCTTGGAGGAATAAAAGTGAATTAAAAATTCACATGGGGTGGGCAGAATAAAATGAATTAAAATTCCTTGGGGATGGGGAGGGGGATTGACCAAGATGGATTAGGCTTGATCGATGGTGGGAGTGTGAGTGGTTAAGGAAGATTAGAGGCCAACTTGCAAAAGTTGGAGGATGTGACACATCCTAATCAAGGATTAGGCATGTGCACATCTCTAATGATGAAATTAGGAGAATAATTAGGATTGAGAAAAAGGATGTGACATGTGAGGAATTAAATAAATGTCATATTTATTTAATTCATTTGATGAAAAGGAGGACTAAAGAGATAAGGTATTTAATTATTAACTAAATACCTTAGGGATTTGGCAAAATTAAGGGTATTAATTAAATAATAGTAATATTATTTAATTAATGTGGATAAGGGGATATTTAGACGAAAAAGGGGGAAATTTGGACAAATGAAGTGTCCAAATTAGGTACCTATAGGAAGGTGTCAGAATTGACCTTAAGCAATTGCATTTTTCATCCTCTGGGCCTTTTGAGCACTTTGACAATGTCCAAACACTGTTTTGAGCTTGAATTCCCTATTTGACTCAGATGATTTCTCAAAACCCTAACTCCAAACTCTTAAAGAAATGGACTTATGAAATTGCATCACTAAGACAAAACCCTAGAAATCAAACTATGGTCACCATTTGCAATGGGGCGATGTGTGAAATAGGTCACAACATCTGGCAACTCCATGTGGGGAATGTTTCTGAACATTCCAAAGATATAATCCACTTCATACCCGAAATATTAGATTAATTGTAACTAACTTACCCTTTGGCTAAGAATAGTACTCAAAAGGGAAGAGGAATCCTAAACTATATCAAGCTTTTATCCTTCAATTACAAGTGTGTGCAAGTGCATTTATTTCCATCTCATAAGAACAATATGACTCTTTGGTTCCATCATGGAAGTCTTTGTAGTTTGTATTAACTCCAAAAGCATCCTTGGATAGAGCCTCATTGCCAGCGAGCATTCATAGCCCCGACGAGGTTATCTCTATAATCTCACGAAGATTTCTCTACTTCCGACGATTTTTTTTTTTTTGAGTGTACACTTGTAGAGATTTCCGCACACCCGAAGCCAAGTGTTCTGATCTTTCATTCTTTTCTTTTCACATATTCCCACACTTTGGCTTGTAAGCAATGAGGCTCACATGGGCTTGAGCATTATACTGGCACTGAGGTAAGACCTTTGATTATTTTCTATTGTTTAGCCATGACTTTGCCTAAGAAACCATAATGAATAAGAGAATTAATAAAGTGTGCAAGATATAATAACTGTAAGACTCAGTGTCAAGATATAATAAATGATTCCCTTTCTAGTTAGGTACTAACCTTAACTTTAAGATACTTTAGAAACAATTAACCTAGGGCTTGAAGATTCTCCACAAATATTTATCCAAGGAATATTTTTAACATAACCTAGTAGGGTCAATCCAGAGTGTGCGCATAAGCAACACCAACCTTCTTACAAATGGGAATCCCTCTTTATTCAAAACTAACCTAAGCAATCTAAACCTAAGGAAAAAAAAAGAAAACTAACCTAAACCTAAAGCGAAAGCAAGCTAATCTAAGAAAGAAAAGACAACTAAAATAATAAAACAAAAGCAACTAAACTAAAGAAAACAAGCCCAAAAAGAAGCTACTCTAACTATGTACATATAAGTCCCATCAAGGAACTCAGGGTTGGAAATAATGTTTCAGAAACTGCCCATTAATGAGCAACGAGGTGTCTTCTCCTATCAAAGTTTTTAATTTGAATGCATTCTCCACCAATATCTCAGCAATTTGATATGGTCCTTTCCATAGGTTGTCAAATTTATCATGGTCCCCTCTTCGTTTGTGAGCTTTATCCCAATAAAGGACTAGATCAGAGATCCTGAAGAACTTTGTCATTGCACGTCTTTCAAAAAATCGTTTAACAACCCCTTGATGTTTTGCAAAATTATCAAGGGCTTGATCTCTCTATTCCTCTAGTAATAGGAGTTGTGAAAGATGAATCTGAACTCTAGCTTCTGGGTCTAGGTACTATTGCATGAATTTTAGTGTTGGAATCCTTAGTTGAATGGGAAAGACAGGGTCTTTCCCATAAACTAAGTGATATGGGGAGGTTCCCAATGAATTCTTGGCTCTTGTTATGTCTACCCATAGAGAAACCCTGAGTTGAGAATGCTAGTCTCTTGGATTATGCTCCAACAACTTCTTGATCACATTAAGAAAATTCTTGTTCGTGGGATCTGCTAACCCATTACCCTGGGGGTAATAATTTGAGGAAAACTTCAAAGTGATCCCGTAGTCGAATGCCCAGTTGGAAAACTTCAAGGAAGTGAAAGAAAAACCATTATCACACAGCAAAGCATTGGGACAACTGAATCTAGTGATAATGTGCTCTTCCAAGAATTTGATCACCACATCTGTCATGCAATTCTTCAATGCTTGGGATTTAGACCATCTAGTGCAGTAGTCAGTTGCAGTCAAAATATATCTATGTTGTGCTGATGATGGTGGATTTATCATGCCGATGAAATCAAGTCCCCACATTGCGAACGACTTCACTTCCGTGACTGGTTGTAGTGGCATAGCAGGATTCTTTTCACAGGTTGCAGTAATTTGGAAAGTGTGGCAAGTTTTGACATTTTCATATGCATCTTTGAAAAGAGAGGGCCAATAGCACCCTACTCTTAGAATTTGGTAAGCCATGGCCTGACTTCCTCCATGTCCTGTCCCAAATTTAGAGTGAAAATTTTGTATGATTCTCTTAGCTTCATCATTTCCTACACACCTTAGGTAGATTCCTTCATGATTCTTTCTATAGAGTACTGATCCTTGAAGCATATAAGTATGGAACTTAAGCCTGAAGGCTCACTTCTGTGCTAGGTTCATTTGTGTGAGATACTTGTGATTTATCAAATATGAGGTAATGTCATAATACCACTCCTCTAGGGAGGTGTCGGTCAATACGTATGTTTGTTGCACCAGGCTGAGCCCTTCAATGACCATAGTATGAGTTAAAGCTTTCCCACGGACTAGCTTCATTGGTTATAATTCAATATCATACTCTTTGATAATGGCGAACCACTTCCCTCTTCTCTCTCCTAGCTCATTCTGCATCAAGAGTGTTTTAACAACCGCATGAGGAATGATGGCAAAAACTTTACTCAAGATATTGTGTCTAAATTTTTTGATGACCTTCACCAATGCATAGGACTGCTTTTTGATGTTGGGTACCTCAATTTGACATCCTTAAGAGGTGAGATCATGAAAGCTATGGGATGCTCGTACCTCTCTTCTATTCACTGAGTAATAATTGCGACACAAGAGTGATCTGATGCAAAGGAATATAGGTAGAAAGGATTTGTGTAATTTGGAATGATCAGGACAAGAGCATCAGATATGGATTGCTTAATTTCTTCAAAGTCTCTCTTTGCTGGTGGTGTCCACTCCATCTTAGCATCCTTTTTCAACATCTCATTTAAAGGTTTAACTATTTTAGCAAAATCAGTGATGAATTTTCTAACAAAATTGATCTTCCCAAAGAAAGATCTCAATTCCCTTTGGATACTAGGAAAATTGATTCTTGAGATTGCCTCGTTCAAGATCAATTAATATTCCCTTCTCAGTGATTAGGTGTCCCAATAGTTTTCCCTCGGTGACCCCAAATATGCACTTCTTTGGATTGAAGGAAATCCCATACCTTTGACATCTTTGAAATACCTTCCTCAAGTCTTCTACATGTTCTTCTCTCCTCTTTGAAAACACTATCAGATCATCCATATAGATGATTATGCATTTTCCAATTAAGTCTCTGAAGGTGATGTACATGGCCCTCTGAAATGTGGCTCCTGCATTAATTAACCCAAAGGGCATTCTTTTGTAGGAAAAGGTTCCCCATTTTGTTGTGAATATCGTTTTCAGTCTATCTTCATATTCCACAAGTACCTAGTTGTATCCAAAATATCTGTCCAAAAATGACATCATTTGTGACCCATTGACAATTTGTAAAACCTCATTGAGTGATGGTAAAGGATAAAATTGTCCTTTTCAGAGGCTCTGTTTAAGTTTCAGAAATCAACACATAGCTTAATTTCTCCATTTTTCTTTCAGACTGGGACCAGGTTGGTGACCCACATTGAGTGGTACACTAGGAATATGATTCTTGCTAATGAAAATTTCTTGACTTGTTGATAGATGAGAGGTTCCAATAGTGGGTTAACCGGCCTCTAACACTGTTTGAACGACTTACTTCCTGGGTTGAGAGGAATTGTATGCATGATGATAGAAGTGTCATAAGTTCTTAGATCTTCATAGCTCCAAGCTATGACATCAGAAAACTCCTTCATGCTCTGAATTATTCCAACCTTTTCTTCGGGTGTGCAGGCTTTACCTATGTATACATTTTTAACCTCATCTTCGGCTCCCAAATTCACATTTTTCATATTAGTCAGCTTCGATACTTTGGTTCTTTACTTCATTGATTTGATCCTGATCAAATATCCTTTCCAATTGTATCATCCCTCTTGGAATGAAATTTTTCTTTAAATTCATGATGGCATAAGTATCAAATTCGGTTTCTCCTATTATCTCATCTTCATCAATAATCTGCGTTGCAAAAACATCTGAACTTGTTAAGGACTCAAGAATGTGGTCATCATCATAAAAAACTTGGAAAGTTGTGATATTTTTAGGGACTGACAGTATTTAGGATAGCTCCATTGTGAATTGACTTATGCCATCCATGGCAAGTGGCTCTAATGAACTGGTTGCTTATGCCAAGGAGTTTGCGACTTGATTGTTTGATCAGTTCACAGATTGAATATTGAAAGCATTGAAGCTCACAATAAGATCCCACACTCTATTGCAATAACAAGTTAATCTCTTATCATGGAAAATGTACTATTTTCTCACCTGTCTCACTACTACCTCTGAATCTCCAAAAGCATGTAATAATTTTGCTCCTTTCCTTGGGGATAGTAGTAATCCCTAAACCAATGATTCATATTCTGTGACATTATTTGTGTAGGGGAATTGTAGTCTATGAGCTGCAAGGTATGCTTCTCTGTTTGGACCGATTAATTTGAAACCAGCTCTGAATCCTTTCTTTGACCGCGATCCATCAAACCTTAGGGTCCAAACTTGTTCCTATTGTGGGGAAAGTGAAGTTTATGGATTCGTGTTTCCTTCTTGGGGATCCTGTTCATATTCTATCTCTTGTGTCATTATTGAGGTAGATCCATCAATATGATTGACCTCTTCATTGTTTGAAAGGCTCAATGCTTATGGAATTATTTTTTGTACTTCTTCTATGGCTTTATGACACATCTTATATGTAAATTCAGAATGAGCCACATTGTGGATTCAACACTAGTTTGGCAGCAATAAATCTTGAATGTGGACATTTTTGTGCAATTTTGCCTTCAATTGAATACTTTTCAAGACAAAGTTTCTGAATTTTTCAAACATTCCTTCATTATCATTCTGGGAGCCTATGCATTTTTTGATTAGTGCCTCAGTAGAATCAACCATCCTGTTGATTTCCTGAGTTGATCCATGCAACATTAGGACTTCATTCACTCTAGGCCTATAAGAGCTGAAGTCTATCTCGAGAAACAATATTTCATTGTTTTCTCCGTATTCAATAATCATCAACTTGAGCCTCGGTGTGCTGTCAACTTTTATTTAGTTTGGGACCCCTTTCCATGACAACCACATGTGAGAAAAGTCTATAGAAGTATATCCATTCAGCCTCCTTGATCAATCTCTGCTTAAAAGTATGTTGTATCCATCAGGGATATTGACGATTGAAATGTCGATACAACTTTGCACTCTCGGGTTTGTTGCTAGTTGCATGTGAATATTGTTCAATTCTCCCATAATAGAGACTTTTGTTTTATCTAACAAGGTGATTTTCTTATTGGTTCTCATAGGCACAAGTCCTAACCTTTGGCAGACAACTAGTGGCATCACGTTGCTTGAAGCAATAGAATCCACTAGGAAATTGTGCAACATTTTGCCAAATATTTTGAAAAACAACAAAAATGGGGTAGGCTCATCTTTTCCCTTGTAAAAGACTACCAAGTGTTTTTCTTGATTGTTGATATCTCGATTCTTTTCTTTTTGTGCTCCTGGGACAAGTCCTTTCTTTTGTGGAGTCTGTGGTAGCTCATTTTTCAAAATTTCTTCTTGGAATATGTTTGTGTCCATGAGAACCTCTTCTGGTGTCATGTCTCCTTGATTTGAACTTTTAGATGATGTTTGGACCATTCCCACAAAATTAGGACGTTGTTGTGGAGCATCAAATGCATTACCTAACACTTCTAGCTCATCTTGAATAACATTTGTATTTGTTGGAGCATTGAGTATTCCTCTATTTGGCATGTTTTGTGAGGTGTTCCTTGGGGTGACAACTTCAGTCAAACTGCCTAGGAGTGTTTCCCAAATCTCAGGGATTCTCATCAACTCGATCAAAGGTAATCTAACCTTTATATTTTTAAACTCTTCCAACACGTATGAACTTAACCTTTTCAATTCTTCTCTGGGACGATCTTTTGTCTGTGTCTGATCCTGCTCCACTTGATTTGCTTGTCACCTTTGTTCCACTTGTGGTATAGTAGCTTATCTCACCCCATTTGGTTGGACATTTTGCTGACAGTATTCAGGAAAATCTCTGGGAAGAGAAGGCACATTGGTAGCATTTGGATTTGGTGGAGTCTAAAAATTATTTGGAGGAATGGATGTAGTCAAGGGTTCATTATTGTGAGTATTCCTCTGATATACCTTGGGAAGGTTTCCAAACATCTGTTAGAATGCTTGCACTTTTCTAGTTCCTTCCACCAATACATTGTTATACAATGGAGGGAAACTATAACCATTAATTGTAGATGACTGGCTTGATGGGGTTTGAGTTTCTGATCTAGCTTGATATTGTGGCACCTCCACTAGGCCATTTGTAGATGCAGGTGGGAATCTTTGATTAGGTTGGTATCGTGGGTACTCTTGGGGTGAAAACTTGACATTTTCAATGACAAGGGCCTGATCATATCTTGGTGTGGGGACTAATTCATATCTTGTCATTGGAGGATCTTTTATCTCTGAATTCCTCTTCTCACTTCTGAATATATTTGTGGCTACTTGGAATTCGTGGCAATGTAATGCAGAATGTTGGTTCGTGTTGTGCAATCTGCACCATCCTGATAACATCGCTTCGGATAGGAACACCTTGTTTGTGGGATGATTGTTAGCAATAGGTTGATTATCTAAGGGAGATGACACAATACTGTTGTTAGGTTCAGTGTTTCATGTCTTCTTTTGGAAGCCTAGATTATTATTCAAGAAACCTTGATTATTCCATTGATAATTTTGATTATCCCTTTGAAAATTTTGATTGTCCCTTTGGTATCTGGAGGGACCTTGACCTTGGTAATTCCTTGATGTGATTGATATTTTCTTTGCATACTTTGTATTTGATTATTCTGACCTCTCAAATATGTAACTTCAGTTGACAACTTCTTGACTTGGTCGATCAATTCCTTCATTTCATCCTTTTCTTCTTTAGTTCGGACTAAGGTCATTGCATTTTGAAGATATATTAGCTATGATGGTGGTACTTGGGACATAGGTGCTCCTAGGTGAAGTACCAATTGATTACTTGCGGTAGGAGCTAGGTTCATAATAGGTATATGTTGAGCCAATGCTCGATTGATATCTTGAATTTGATTTTGGACAGTGGAATTCCCTAATTAATTAAGTGGGCCTAGAGCAATACCTACTCCTAGATCATTGCTAATTTTAATTGCTACAACATATTCTTCCTTTAAGTTGGTTGGGGTCGGATTCTTTGACTTTACAAACATAGAGGTGAGACGATCCAAGGCTACGTAATAAACTGGCAGTGCTGCAACATTGTCCAAGTTGTAAGGATCTCGTAACCTCATGTAGGCCTTGTGGAATCTATTGTTGAACATGCTAATTGGTTCATGCTCTTTCCTCTTCACTTCCACAAATTTCCTATACAAATATGTTGGGGAAATTGGTGCTCTGAATTTCTCTAAGAAAGCATCCTTCATTTGTTTCCAATTGCAAATAGAGTCAGCTGGAAAATGGATGTACCAATAAGAGGAATCCTCATCAAAAGTGTAGGGAAACAGCCTACAAGCAACATCTTCTTCTTGGACATCTCTATTTTGAAGGAGATCTTGAATTTTTTTGATATGTTCGTCTGTAGTGCGGCTTAGGTCACCACTATGGAACTTGGAATAAAATTGTTCCGGGTTCTTAGGCATGTCATGATAGACAATAAATGTCATGGGTGATGCATTACACCATGCCATTAGAGTGTTCACCTGATGTACACCTGTTTGAGTTTGTTGGGTAACTGGTGGCGAAGATACTTGAATTGAAGCTCTTAGAACTGGGGCCTCCTAGGTAGTCCTTGGAATTGAAACTTTGGGAGCTAGTTTTTGAAATAAATTGAAAATATCTTCTTCCCCAGGAACGTCCTTGCTTGATGGATCTTCTTCTTAATTTGATGAAAATATTCTTTTGTTTTGATTGGATCTGGTAGGAAGAATTCTAACTCTACAAACCCTTTGGATGAGCTCAGAGCTGATGTTAGGACTCTTCTAAATTTGTTAGGAGAACGAATTAATGCGATCCAACATGACCTTCAATCCTATCGAGGTGGTGGAGTAGGTTGGGGTTACACAGGAGCTGGTTTTGGTGCTTGATCTCTTTGTAAACTAAGTCCTTTTCAAATATTGGCCTCAATGCATCGTGCTATTTGTTCTTCTTCCTCTAGAATAAAGCGCATCTAAAACTAGTCATGAGCGTTTCTTCTTACTCTCCACGCTAGGCTGGTAATGACGTCTTCCTACTCATCATGGAAACCCAAGTCTGGTTATAGCACCAGATCAAGATCTTGCCTTGGATTAGGAATTAAAAAAAAAACGAAAGGATATGGGTTTAGAAGTTTTATGCTACTTCTAATAAATCAAGAGACAATAAAGACTAGGTGAAACCAATAACAACAATTTGATTTTCCACATGAATGAAAACTACACAAAGTAAGTGCAATCTTCTAGGGTTGTGCTCAATATTTTCATACAATGAATAATACCATCAATAGAACAATATTTTATTCAAAGTAGAAGTTAAAGCATCCACAATATAGGCTCAGGCTAACTTTACATATTGAACAAAAATAATTCATTCAAAGAAAGTATGAGCAAGTATTTTACCAATCCATACTATCAAATATTTTATTCATCTAACAAGCATGCAAATCAAATTCTATTCTAAATTTATTCTATGTTGAAGGAGATATGCAACCATGCAACCACGTGATAACAAGAAGCATTCAAAGAAAACTTGCAAGATGAACTTCTATTATCCAAGTAGCTCTAAGCAACAATTTCATAAAACTCTCTTCACACTATGAAATGAGAGAATAGGAGTTTATATAGAGTTTTGAAAAACAAATGAAAGGACGAGGTCAATCTAAGATCAATGGATGAGATTAAGATACAACAACCCTAATTAGGGTTTCCCAAAATAACATCAATAGTGAGTGCATGGAGGAAAAGTGGCACGAGGAACTATCTTCTAGGAGGTACATCCCTATCTTCTTGAGTGGCAGTATGTTCAATGAATCTGGACACCATCAGGCTGACCTCCTCCATCGTGACATGTGGCAACATATTCACCTTGAATTCCAATCCATCCAAGTCATCTGCACACATGGTAAAAGCAATCTCCCATTCCAATTCCTATCTTTGGAAGGCATCTTGGATGGATAAGAAATTCGATGCCTTAGTTAAATTCTGCTTCAGGACTGGTCCAGTGATGGCAAAGAAAATCTCTTGAGTTATGAGTTTTAGACTTTCCAGCTGCATATCATTTTCTCGGATGGTTTCCTTCTCAAGTACATCTGCAACTACAAGGAAAATATTATTCAAAATCTCTCTTATCTATTCCTCAGATCTGATACCATCAGCCTTCACTTTTTCTAAGACTTTACTTCGTCCAACCAATGCCCAATACCAAGTATTGAAATCATATGCAACCCCTGCTGCAATTACTTTTCCATCAATCAATTCCTACTTTGGAATTCCTTTCAACACTCTAAGGCACGAGATAATTCTATCCCGAACATCCTGAAGGTTATCCCATGCTTCTTCCATGACTTCAATTCTCGAAAGTATAGAATAATTTTTTCCATAGGCCAATATTAATCTTTCCAAAAATGTGGGTTCTTCTTCACTTTTTCTTGCCATCTGCTCCTTGGTTTCTCCGACTGCTACCATTTCTTCTTCAAAATATTTGATTGCTTCTTGCGAGGAATTCAAAAGTGGATGAGCCATTGAATCTCCTTGATTAAGAGGTTTGATCAAGTGTTGAATATATTCCTTCAGGCGCTCAATTTTCTTTTTTTATTCTCTTTTCTTTCTTACCTCCTTTTCCAATCTTTCCTTCATGGAAGTGACTAAATTGTCTAAGTCCTCAACCTCTTGACCCTTTGTAGTTGATCCCAAGTCGATAGTAGTGATTGCATACTCCTGAGGAGTAATATCTTCCTTTTCCTTTTCCACTATTGGTACAACAATTTTCACTAAACGACAACTGGATTCATCTCTATGGATTGTGGAAAACCTCTTGGCTAGCTTCTTTGCAATAAATTTCTCTAATATGGTCAAGAAATCAGCTATATCATCTTCTTCTTGAATTTGCACTGGTGCTTTCATTTTCAACCTTTCTTTCAACCAATCATGAATCGTAGGATGCTCAATGCCTTACTCTTCCTAATTACTTTGTTCACATGGAATATCTTGAACTCCTCTAAGAGCAGAAATCATTCCCTCTTGAAATTCCTCATCCAGAATATCCATCTCATTTTTTGGTTCAAGTATTTCCATGCCTGTAGGAGATGGGGGTTCATCATCGTCCTGCTGGATTGGTTCAATATTCTCTTCATGGATTGGAGAATGAATATTTATTTCAGCTAATGACTCATTATCAATAGTTAATACCTCGTTCACATTCCTAGACGTGGCAGAATGGTTTGTCTCTAATTTTTGCTTTTTATGAACAGGTTCCTCGTTTACAATTTTCTTCCCCTTCGACCTTGTGGAGTCATCATCTCCTTCCTTCCTTTTCCTGGTATTATTGATTCTATTTCTTCCATCAAGTTATAAGTGAGGGTCAAATTTCTTCTCCTTAGCCCCTGGACTTGCTGATCAACCCACCACTGTGAATACTTAACAACTAGCCTCATCAAGGTGGCTAGATCTGTGAGCTTTGGTTTTGACCATTTCACAGGAGGAAGAGGCCAATTCTCATCAAAGCGCACCTGAACATATTCTCCATCATCCTCTAACTGGTTAGGCACACAAAAAATCTTGATTGTTTTGATCAAGCTTACTGGCAATCTAGACCATATTCTTTTCTTGATATTAAACTCATCCGCAACATTTTCCAAAAAATCCTCTAGATCTATCGCATGTCTGTACTTCTTTCCATTCACTATCCCAATATGGTTCTGTAGATCAAAATCAGCCCTAGACTAGTAAGGTGTGGATGGATACCACTGCATTTCCAACTTGGCACTCTTGGCCGCCTATGCCATTGGGCAAGACTCTAGCATATTTCCAATGAAAAATGGAAAGGAAATGGCTGCTTTTTTCTTTGTTCTCTAGAAGGCTTGATATGTTTCCAATTGTCTAAGGACTTCGAGCAAGACCATTCTGTTGGTAGGGTAAATCAAAAGTTGGTAAGGACATCCGGTAAATCCTTGAACTCTTATATACGTGAATCTTGGATACTGGATAAACCAGGATCCATACTTGCTTATCAAGCTCTTGGCCTCCTGAGTGAGCCTCTAATGAGTTCCTCCCTGCAATTTCCTAATGATGTACATCAAGAAAGCATTATTTATCCTTCTAAAGTGGGTCTTCTCGCTAAGCTACAATTGTGGATAATAGTCATAGGAATTAAACTCATTTTTTCCATTACCTACCACGCCTTTGCAAAACAATCCTGTGTATTTGTAATTTCTAGCCAACAAGTCGACAATGTAGGAGCTCATGTAAAAGGACTTTGTCCTTTCCAATTTTTTTAGCTATTCATTAAGATTATTGTTGATTATCTGAGACCAATTGAACATTTTAACACCTGAGGTGATCTCATCAATAAAATAGTACATCTAGGTTTCAAATGGCGTACCCTGAGGGTTTCCCATTACTTTGTTTAACAACAAAATCATGTCACCATAATCCTCTTTGAAGTTAGTAAAAAGCAAATTATTTGGCACTTTCTTGAGGGAAGGCGTTGGATTTTTTAACCACAACTTACTGAAATTTGTTGCACAGAGCTCAAGCTGGTCCTCATAAAGTTTTTTGGTGTCTTCTTTAGTTTTATAGGAAGTCCGGTTGTAATTTGGTATCCCAAATGCTTCCTGAATGGCTAACTCTCCAAGGTGAGCCAATACTCTCCCATTTGGTGTAACAATTTGTCTTTCTTGTGCATTGTAATGTATGGCACACTTTATCATCAACTCAGTGCACTCCATAGTGGGTGGAAATCCAACCACTTGGACAATGCCATTTCTCATCATCTGGTGAGCAATAGGTGTTTGCAAGAGTCCATCTATCCCATACATTCTCCTATTGAAATCCTTGAAATCCATGTGCTCGAGGTTTGTGTCATTGGCATTTTTCCACTTGGAATTGATCTTTGACTTCACCTACAATCCTTTATTGGCGAACTTCATCTAAGCTTTTCCTAAAGGTCCTCCTTTGGTGGTCATCAACTTGCAACAAACATGAAGAAAATTGGAATTACTTTTAAGATCCTAATTTTGATTTTTTTTTGGACCTTTTGCTCAAAAATTTCACTTCCAGCCTGTGAAAAATTAGACTGAAAATAGAAGAATTTGGCTAAACACTTAGCAATTTTTTCAAGAATAAGTGAATAAGATAGAATAAGAATGAAAGAAATCAGTCAAACTCATATTTTGAACCTTTGAAACTATATTTTTGACTGTAAATCTACCTTTAATTATGAAAATTTTGTCTTTAACTCAGAAAAAGCACTTCATTTTCTGGAAATTATGTCCTTCAACTCAGAAAATTTACTTTATCTTCAAAAGTCCTCCTTCAAAAAAAATAATCTTTCGCAACCCTAAGAGAGACAAAATCTATTCACAATCAAACTTTGGAGAGAATGAATTGAAAGTGACAAGTTAAACTTAATATAGAGTTGAAGAGTTCAATGATTTTAGCAACTTCATATTTTTTTTTTAGATTCGTCGAACCTGGACTATTTTATTTCCTCCAAAATGGAAACTAAATCTTCATTGAAAATTTTCAAGAGAAAGTTTCTAATTTTCACCATGGTGCCACCCTTAGCCAAAATATCCTTTCCTTGAACGAGTTGGCACAAAATCTTCTAGTTTCTTCTTGAGTTTGAAAATTTTCCTAAGTGTTGGATATTTTGAAAAATTTGTTCTAAGTACTGGAAAAATATAGAAAAATATTCTAAGTGTTGAGTTTTATTTTTCCAACCTTTTCAAACTTGATCATCTTTCAATTATGGTGAACTTGTTGGCAACAAAAGGGCAGACAAGTGAGAGGGGGGGTGAATCAGTTGTCACAGAAATTCAAAACTTATTAAGCTTATTAAGCTTATTCTCATATTTAATTAATAACCATGAAAGCATAAATCATCAACACATCAAAAACACACAAAACACCAAGATTTTTATGTGGAAACCTGTTAGGGGAAAAACCACAGTGGAGGTCATTCCACAAGATTATACCCTGTTAAAAGTATAAAGAAAAAATGGGGAATGCACATGCATTCAGGCACACTACCTAGAGCTCACTGCTCAAATACAACAAGGCTTACTACCCAAAGGAAGACACACTATCTTACAGAAACATTCGGATTACATCCACAGGATTTTGAACTAATAAAATAGCATCTGCTAATGCCTGATTATAGTTCTAGTTAAGCACATGAACAATTCTTCACACTCTACTCACTATTCTTCACACTCTCCATCTGCCTTCGAATGATTAGGACATTATTTGCACATCTCATACACTAGCATGCCTTCAAATGGAATAAAAAATCACTTATATATATTTGTAACAAGAGATTACATCGCTACATGTCGGCTTAACAAAATAATAAAATGAATACAAACTGTCAGCCCAAAACATTAAAGATTATCAATGCGAATCAACCAAGGTCGGCCACAACATAGTGAAGACCCAAAATCAAATCCTCAATCATGAAACACCTTTAAAAATTATTCCTTGAAGATCCACAACACGCTACAATCACCTTGTTCGCCATGAACATGAAAAACATGAACACGCAAGAGAAAATCACCAATCACGAGCACAACGATCAATGTGGCCATGCAACACAAATAGAGCATGATCTAGAAACATCCACAAACATCAAGAATCACTAGAGAAGCATCCACATCAACCGATCTTACTAGAATCACATCATCTTCATTCAGGAACACCAACTGAGGCAACATAATGACTGTCAAAACATAACTGCTCATAACTCAATCAAATATTCATGCGGACCTCTAAAAATTAACATGGATAAACTAGATATACTCATCAAAAAACCCTTTAATCCACAACCTCTTATCATCAACATACTGAGCTTGCCAACAAACTGAACTTCACTTCACCACTGACAACCTGCAACTTATTCCATTACAATTTTCTCAATATCCTCGACATATACAACCTTAATTACATTAATTCCAATAGTATTGACATCAATGAAAACCACATATCAACAATCCAACCACAACATCCAAAAATCTCCCCCTTTGGCATTGATGGCAACACATGATGTGAAAGACACCATCAACGCAACTTCCTCTTAGCACTTTCTCCCCCTAAGGTTTTGACTCTTTTCTCCTCAACTCTTTCACATGACTCTTCTCCCCACAAAGTTTTTCACATGAATCTTCTCCCCCTTTGAAATCAATGACAAAGATACACACAAGATCTGAACCACATATCTGAACATCTGACTACTCCCCCTAAGTAGCAGCCACCACAAAATCAATCCAGATCAAGATATGATTGCGAAATGCACAGACTAATGCACATCAATGCATCTTAGTTCTGATTAGGAGAGGTAATCACCCCTAACTTCCCTCTGAGATACTCAAAAGTATCCTTAGGCAACAGCTTGGTAAAGATATTTGCAATATGTTCCTTAGTAGGCACATACTCCAATCTGACTTCCTTTTCACTCACCTTCTCTCTCAAACAGTGAAATTTGATAGATATATGCTTGGTCTTTGAATGTAGCACCAAATTCTTAGAAATTTTAATTGCACTTGAATTATCACAAAATATAGCAATAGGTTCATCATACACAACTCTGATATCTTTCAACATCTACTTCGTCCACAATACTTGAGTACAATTGTTAGCAACAATAATCTATTATGCCTCTACAGTAGATAAAGAAATGGCATTCTACTTCTTAACCATGAAATTAGGTTCTTTCCTAAGAAAAATGCACCACCACTGGTACTCTTTCTGTAATTCACATCTCCTGCCCAATCAACATCAGTAAAGGCACTCAAAGTAAGGTCATCATCTTTAGGATACCACAGGCTAAAATCAATTGTCCCCTTCAAGTATCTAAAAATCCTCTTCCTAGCTATCACATGAGATTCCTTAGGATCAGCTTGAAATCTTGCAACAATACATACAAAATTCATGATATCAGGTCTATTTTGTGTCAAATAAAGTACTCCACCAATCATTGATCTGTATCTAGTCTAGTTTTCTTTCGGAGAATCATCATCTTGTGTCAACTTACATATGATCACCATGGGTGTACCAACTGGATTTGAATCTTCCATACCAAACTTCTTTAACAATTCTTTCACATACTTGGACTGAGATATAAAGATCCCTTTATCTAATTAAGTAATTTGTAATCCCAAAAATAATTTCATCTCTCCAATCATAGACATCTCAAATTCACTCTGTATCTCATCAAAAAACTTCATGCACAAACTATTATCTCCTCCAAAAATGATATCATCAACAAAGACTTCCACAATCAAATCTTTATCATGATCAATCTTGAAATACAAATTACTATCAACAATACCTTTGTTAAATCCAAGATTCAACAAATACTTTTCCAATCTGGCATACCATGCTCTAGGGGCTTGCTTAAGTTCATACAATGCTTTCTTCAACCGACAAACCATATATCCTTGATTAGTCAATTGAAATCCATCAGGTTGCTCAACATAAACTTCTTCTTCCAATTTGCCATTTAGAAATGCTGACTTGAAATCCATCTGATAAACCTTTAATTTTTTGTAAGCAACATAAGCAAGAAATAGTCTCACAGCTTCAATCCTGGCAACAAGAGAAAAAGTTTCTTCAAATTCATTTCCTTCCATCTTAGAATATCCTTTACACACCAGTCTTGCTTTGTTTCTAACTACTTCTCCTTGCTCATTCAGTTTGTTTCTAAAGACCCATTTAGTTCCAATTACATTTTTGTCCTTAGGACTAGGAACAAGAATCCATGTATCATTCTTCTCAATTTGTTCTAGTTCTTCTTTCATTGCTTCAACCCAATGTTCATCTTTGCATGCTTCATTTACACTATTAGGCTCAGTCTTTGAAATCAAATAGTATTCTTCTACAATTCTTCTCCTAGTCTAGACACCCTTGTTCTTATCACCTATGATCTGATCTTCTGAATGATTTAGTCTTACATTCCTTGGAACTATCTTAGGATGTTCTTGAACTTTAGGCTCTTGTAATCTATCTTCTGCACTTTCACTAGTTCCTCCTTCCTCTTGATTTTCTTGATTCACTAGAATGATCTAAACTTGATTTGAAGTATGAACTTTGTTTTCTTTATCTGAACTGTCATTCTGATCATCTGAATCATAGAGATAGGTTATGTATGGTCTAACTATGCCTGCATCAACCTTGACATTTGCACTTTCAACCATTTTCCTCAATCTCTTATTGTACCACCGGTAGGCCTTGCTTTTAGTAGAATAACTAGGAAAGATTCCTTCATCACTCCTAGCATCAAACTTTCCTATATCTTCATCTCTTTTGATATAGCATCTACTCCTAAAGATTTTGAAATATCTAACAGTAGGCTTATGATTGTACCATAGCTCATAAGAGGTCTTACCAGTATCACCTTTGATTTGTACTGGGTTGAGAGTGTAAACAACAGTACTCACAACTTCTCTCCAGTAGATATGAGGAACATTTCCTTCCAACATCATAGTTCTAGCAGCTTCTTCAATTGTCCTGTTCTTCCTTTCCACAACTCCAGTTTGTTGAGGGGTCCATGGTGCAGATAATTGTCTCTTTATCCCATGTTCTTCACAAAAAGAATTAAACTCACCGAAAGTGAATTCACCACCTCTATCTGATCTCAAAAATTTAATCTTCAAACCTGTCTCTGTCTCAACCATAGCCTTAAAGATCTTGAACTTCTCTAGAGCTTTATATTTCTCCCTTAAGAAAGCAACCCACATCATTCTAGAATAATCATCAATAAGTAACATGAAATACCTATATCCTTGTAAAATTTTGACTCTAGAAGGACCACACAAGTCAGTATGCACAAGCTCCAATACTTCATTTGAACAATGTTGTTTGCTCTGAAATGAAATTCTAGTTTCCTTCCCTAACTGACATTCCTTGCATATAACATTAGTAGGTTTCATCAACTTAGGAAGATCTCTCACATCCTGAGTAGAACTTATCTTGATATTATTTTCAAAGTTAACATGACACATTCTCCTATGCCACAACCAACTTTCATCAACTTGAGCAATCAAAAAACTTTTACTAGCAACATTTAGGTGAAAGATATTACCTTTTGTTTTTGTACCTAATGCAATCACATTTCTGAAACTCCCCAATATTCTACACTTTCCATCCTTGAATTGAAGATTGTATCCCTTATCTACCATCTATCCAACACTTAAAAGATTATGCTTCAGACCTTCCATATATAGGACATCATCAATATTATGCTTACCATCAATAGAAATGCATCCCTTGCCATGGATTACACCAGCTTTTTCATCACCAAATCTTACAACACCACCATCATAATTTTCCAAGCTCACAAACTTACTTTTATCACCTTTCATGTGATGAGAGCATCCACTGTCAATTACCCATTCATCTTTTTCTTCAATTATGGCTGCTAGGGCTCTGTCCACATTTGTACAACTAGCAGATTTAGTAGGAGCTGGATCATTTTCCTTGATAGCAATAAATACCCATTTGTCCTCACTTACATTCCCTTTATCAAATTCATCATCTGTCACACCTTTATTAACAACATAATAGCACTTTCTTTGAAATCTAGGCTTGTTAGGTCTTGACTTATGGAATCTTTCTAGACACCTCGATGCAAAATGACCTATCTTATTGTAAGAAAAACATTTAATAGGAAATTTCCCTTTATACTTACCTTCTCCTCTAGCTTCCCTCTTGACAATAAGTGCTTCAAGCTCATCTAGTTCTCTCTCTTCTTCTTCAATATTTCACATTTCATCCTCATACTTGAATACCTTTCTAGAATAAATTTCACTCGGATTATATCTTGGCTTATCCTTTTCAGAGGTAGTAGCTTTGAATGCAGATTTTGTCTTAGGAAGAGCATCACCAAATTCAATCAACTCAAAAGCAGTAAGCTTACCAATCAACATGTCTCTAGTTACATTTGTTACAGTTTGGAGCTCCTCAATAGCAGTATCTTTGAATTTTTATGTAGCAAGAAATGATCTAATCACTTTAGCAACAATCTTTGATTCTTCCAATCGTCCACCAGCACATCTGATACCACACACAAGTTTATTCACTCTTTGCATGAAAGAAGTAATGTTCTCATCATCACCCATTCTCAACATTTCATATTTCCCTTTCAGACTTTGCAACTTAGCAATCTTCACATTAGCATCACCTTCATACAAAGTTTCCAACTTTTTCCAGATCTCATAAGCAGTCATCAAATCCATAACATTTTTCATCTTAGAATCAGTTAGAGCACTCAACAATGCTTCCTTAGCCCTGATATTGTACTCAACATCCTTAATCTTAGCAAAAGTAGAAGGACCATTCTATGGGATAACATACCTATTCCTTGTAATGTTCCAGTAGGGTTCACCAATGCATCTCAGATGACACTCCATCTGAGTCTTCCACAAAGAATGATTTGTTCCATCAAATCTCAGACTATCCTTCTTATATGTTGCCATCCTGGATCACATCAAGCTATTAAAATTCTTCTAAGGAACCTACTCTGATACCAATTTTTGGAAACACAAGGGAAAACAACTAAGAGGGGGGTGAATCAGTTGTCATAGAAATTCAAAACTTATTAAGCTTATTAACCTTATTCTCAGATCTGATTAATAACCATGAAAGCATAAATCATCAACACACCAAAAACACACAAAACACCAAAATTTTTACGTGGAAACCCTGTTAGGGGAAAAACCACAGTGGAGGTCAGCCCACAAGATTATACCTTGTTAAAGTATAAAGAAAAAATGGGGAATGCACATGCACCCAGGCACACTGCCTAGAGCTCACTGCTCAAATACAACAAGGCTTATTGCCCAAAGGAAGACACACTGTCTTACAGAAACATTCAAATTACATCCGTAGGATTTTGAACTGATAAAATAGCAACTGCTAATGCCTGATTACAATTCTAGTTAAGCACATGAACACTTCTTCACACTTTGCTCACTCTTCTTCACACTCTCCTTCTACCTTCAAATGATTAGGAAATTATTCACACATCTCATACACTCACATGCCTTAAAATGGAATAAACAATCATTTATATATATCCGCAACAAGAGATTACATCGCTACATGTCAGCTTTAACAAAATAATAAAATGAATACAAATAGTCGGCCCAAGACATTAAAGGTTATCAATGCAAATCAACCAAGGTTGGCCACAACATAGTGAAGACCCAAAATAAAATCCTCAACCACAAAACACCTTCAAAAGTTATTCCTCTAAGATCCATAGTATGCTACAATCACCTTGTTGGCCATGAACATGAAAAACATGAACACGCAAGAGAAAATCACCAATTGTGAGCACAATGATCAATGCAGATGTGTAACATAGATAGAACACGATCTAGAAACATCCACAAACATCAATAATCACCAGAGAAGCATCCACAACAACTAATCTTACTAGAATCACATCATCTTCATTCAGGAACACCAACTGAAGTAACAAAATGACTGTCAGAACACAATTGCTCATAACTCGATCAAATCTTCATGCGGATCTCTGAAACTTAACGTGGATAAACTAGATATACTCGACAAAAAACCCTTTAATCCACAACCTCTTATCATCAATGTACTGAGCTCACCAACAAACTGAACTTCACTTCACCACTGACAACCTGCAACTCATTCCATTACAATTTTCTGAATATCCTCAACATAGACAACCTTAAGTACATTAATTCCAATAGTGTTGACATCAATGACAACCACATATCAACAATCCAACCACAAAATCCAACAAAACTTTCATTTTATCCATGGTGAACTTGATCATCTTCATGCTAATTTTACCTAGGTGGACTTCATGGTTGTTGTGTGACTTTTCTTTCTAGTTGGGCGGATTTAGCTGTTGTTTGGACATCTTCATGTCACACTTGTTTTAGGTCATACTTTGGCAATGTCATGCCAAAGCATGTCAGACTTGGCACATCCTTTTCCATCTCCCCTTGATTTCTTCTTGGTGGATTTAGCATGGTTTAGTCATTTTGCTTCGTGCTAGGGTGGAGTTGGAGTGCTCTTGGACAAGGTGGAGTTGGTAGGTGTTGTGCCACTTTCTTTGTTCTAGGGTGGACTTTGCCAACCTGATGCCATTCCCTACCTTGGGCAGACTTTGTAGATTAGTAGGCCATGTTCTTCAAACCATGGTGAATTTGTGGATGGCCTAGATATTTCCTTGCCTAACACTTGGATGAATTTCTTGCTCAACACCTCACGTTTATTTGGAACATTTGGAACAAAACCTCACTTAGAGATTTTCCCTTGCTTTTTATACATGGAGACACAAATTTTTGATTTTGAAGATAGGAACGTTGTTTCCATGACCTAAGGGACCCAATCCTAGGTCAAATTTCAAGAAAAGTTGAAAAAAGCAAAAAGCAGGCCAAAAAAGCTGCCTCTCAGATTTGTGTCAAAGTGCCAAAAATAAAAAAGCAAAAAAAAGCAAAATCCCAAAAAAATAGGAAGGTGTCAGAATTGACCCTAAGCAATTGTGTTTTTCATCCTCTGGGCCTTTTGAGCACTTTGATGATGTCTAGACACTGCTCTAAGCCTAAATTCCCTATTTGACTTGGATGATTTCTCAAAATCCTAACTCCAAACTCTCAAAGAAATGGACTTATGAAATTGTAATGCTAAGACAAAACCATAAAAATAAAAGTAGTGGGGGTCCCCATTTGCAATGGGGCGATGTGTGAAATAGGTCACAATAGGACTATACATGCAAAAATCCTCGTCAATCCTAGTTATCTCATCCTTGTGAAATTTATTACAATTCAATCTTATGGGTCATGCATTCACTTCCAACTTCTTCCATGTTAGTTGCTTTGGTTATATCCTCTATATAGTTCAGTCTTAGTGATTTCTTCTTGGTATGGTTAAAGACTTTGAATGGTACCAACTTGATGTCTATGAGGCCACTACTAAATAAATTTTCCTATTGCGTTACTATTATTAGATTTTGGTCCTATTTATAGGTTTTCAACTAACTTTGCTTCCATGTCTCTTTATAAGTAGTATATTGTAAAGTTACTTGTGGTAACTATTGTTAATCATTGAATAGTTGTGAATTGCTTGTAGCACTTGTTGTCACAAGCTAAGTTTGAAACTTAGCTATCCTGTGAAACATGGGATCATCTTCAAGGTGTGGGTTGTTTATGGTGAAGATGAACATCTAGAAAGGGTTGTTTCCTTTGATGAACTTCCTATATACTATTGATTTGATAAGGAAAGGAGAGAAATAACTATAACTGAAAAAATCTAATCCTGGGAGGTGATGCACCAAAATTTATAAGGCTATACTATTGTTTCAACTCATAATTTATCTCAAAATCTACTCTACTCTATGTAGAACTTAGTTTTTTGCAAGCTCACACAATAATGTTTCATAAGAAGGTTATATTCCACATTTTTTGAAGGAAAACTTAAGCATCTTCACAATTACAACCGCTAAAAGAATTATCACATCCTATGACCTGTATGAGTTTTGCTTATTCGTGTATAGGAATGTTTTGCAATGAGACATAATTCAAGGATTTTGTACTAATAATCATAGTGTAGGAATGAAAAATGTACCGATTGATCCTATACACCTGATCCTGATTTTACTAACACCAGTTCATCCTAAATCATCTCTTTTGCTAACCATTTAATTGAATAATCTATATTTGATTAAATTCATTATATTTCATCTCTTAATTAAATAATTCATTTTATTTAGTTAATCTCTAAAGTCATTCTATTAAATTAAATAATTTAATATTTATTTGATTTAATCTAACATCATCCCTTTTAATTAAATAAATCAAATCTTATTTAATTAAGTCTAAAATCATATTCCTCTCATTTTGGTTTAAATTAATGCAAAAGTCTAAGTCAAAATTGTCAAATTAGCTAATCTCACTTTAAATTAATCAAATCCTGATTAATGCTAATCCTAATCACTCCAATCCTCTAGATTTTGCAACTTGCTCATGAAAATCATTTTAATTGATTTATTAAATCTCTAATTACTTTCAAAAAGGCATCAAGAAGGGAATATTCTCCAAGTTTGAAAAATCCCTCCAAAAGGGTTTGTACATCCAACAAGGCATTTAATCTTCTTACATGTCCTTTGCCTTGAGCCAAGTGGCATTAACTTCATTTTCTTCTCCCTCCAACTTGTCATTTCATCAATTTTGAAATTCCACCTAACTGCATTTAATTGCACAATGACCAAAATGTGCTCCACCTTTGTCCATTCACATGTTGACAAGTGGCTTCATGCTATTGGTTGGTCTTTTATCCCGCATTCATGCATTTTGCCTCATCCTCCATCTCTCTCATCTATATTTATAAGAGGCTCTCATTTCGATTTTGGATCCACAACTTTATGCAAAATTATTATCTTGAGATTTTGAATTTGCTCATCCATTGTTCATCCATTTTCATAGTTTTCTTCAAGTTCCATAGCTAGGTTATGCAGGAATTCCACCAAGGAGCATCAAATCTTCATCAATCATCATTCAATCTTGCTAGGAATTGGGAAAGGACCATTTTCCACATCAAAATGGCACCAATTCCCCCATGGGATTGAGTGTTTGATCATTTAAATAGGATTTAATAGCTTTTTCATTGTGTTTTTCATATCATTTCTTGTTTTTTATGTTTGAAATGAATTTCATGGGGAATGTTGTTTCTAACTTGCATATGGGACTAACTGTGTGTTTGTTCTTTGTGTTTGTGCAGGTCTAGGATCACCGGTCACACATAAAAATCAGATCAATCAATTGCAATTACATTTAACACATGAATTTGAGAAGGAAAAATGTGTTGCTTTTATTGAAAAATAGGAGCTTTTACAATTACAAATCTAAGAATACTTACAAAAATACATAAAAATTTTGTTCTATATTGAATAATCTCTCTAAAAGAGTTACAATCCTCCTTCTCTTGCTCAAAGCAAAAAGGAGAATAGAAAGAAATCACTCAATAGATTTGGGTGCCTGGTTTTGACGAAAATCCACCTTTTGCATAATTGAAGTTGTCCTCAAGGAAGAGGATGAGTTTGCATGTTGATTGTGTCAGTTGTAATTTGTATGGAAATAGGCTCCTTGGGCATACAAAGTGAAAAAACCTCCTTTTAAGGGATCAAAAGTGCCCCAAATTGCTTGCTTGTTCCTTGAAAACTTCACCTAACTCAAGTACCACCCATGCAACCTCTTTATCAGCTCCTAAACTGGTGGTAAGTGCCTCTAAATCTTCTCTTGTCAGTAGCTTGTGAATGTCCTTGCATGATGATAGGTGATATGGAGTTATCTAAATACGACTAATGTCTTAAGGTGGTATAGGATGATCCTTAAGTTTATTAAATAATGCATGCTTTAGGAACTTCAATTCATCTCTTTATATACCTTGCCCTTCTCAATTGACCTATATCTGTCTTATGTGATGAATATCAACTTTTATCCATCAAACCCTTTGTAGAATGTCTTCATGGAATTTCTTGAGGCCTCCCCCTTTATGATTGTCCATACATGGACTGTCTCTAGATGGTTCTTTGAAATGGTGAATTCTTATGGAGTATGCATTCCTAAATGCATTCAGACCCTCAACAAATTTCATCTAGCATGCTACCATCATCTTGGTTATTCATGCTTGTTCACCCTCCAAACCCTTTCATAATGCAAGATCTTCAAGATTGTCCTTTTCAATTTTGTGCACATTATTGACTTATCAAGGTTGTAGATTCATTGTTTTAAACATGTGACTGTCCCCACTTTGCATGAAGCTTTGACCCTCTTTTGCATTTGATGACTATCCTAGCTTGTTATTGCTCATCATTGTGAATGTCACCTCTTTTCATAAAGGATTGCCATTAACATTTTGATAATGTTATTCATCTCTGAACTTGTCCTTTTCATGGTATGTGCTAATAACTTGTCACCATCCTCATCATGTTATGTTCATCTTGAAACATATTCATATATGAGGACCTTTAAATGACTCTTATTATATCTTAATGGGATCTCTTCATAGGTACTATCATATGTATAAGTACTGGAATATCCTATTAACCCTTCTTGATTGTCCTAGTTTGAAGAAGTGACTTTCCTCATGCAATTGAATAGCGCCTAATTGTCTAAAGTGCTTGCAAGTAACTATCATCATGAGCCTTTTTAATGACTATTCAAAAGCCATATGACCGTCAACATTTCTCATTCCTTTTCACTGTGTTCATGGCTTTTGTATGGACAGTCATGCTCTCTTTTCTTGGTGACTTTCTTCTTGGACTAACTGCCTCACTGTCCATCTTTCAAAAGCACTGTCCTCTTGAATATTCATGGTGACTGTCCCTTTTCATTTGAAATGATTGCCCCTTCATGAAAAATTTCTCTTAGGATTTCCCTTATATGGTATTTTGTAACATGTTATTCATCTTTGTGATTGCCTCCTTGTTGATGAAGTACTACCCTTTGTCAACTTTTTATGACTACTTTGTGATCATTGTAAAGAATTTATATGGCCATCCTTGTTCACATAATGTATGAACTTACTATGCTCAACCATTCATCTATTATGCACTATCCTCTTTGTCTATGGTGCACTTGTTCCTATAGCTTCATGGTGGATTGTCCTCTTTGTCTATGGGCATCTTCATTCATTGCATGAGTTCCTTTTTCTCATCCAAACCTGCTCCATGGAGTGTTAAGCTTGTTGTCCCATTTTTCATGATCAAGGGTTTTAACTAGGGTTTTGAACTACTACATTGTTCATGATCATAATGCCCAAGTCACTGCCCTCTATTCATTGCTACCTTACTATCATGGTGGCTGTTAGAAGATTAATCTTTACTTGGTAAAGGTTATTCTTTAATTGTAATTATTTATTAACTTGTAGGAATATTCCAAAGGAATCCCTACAAGTCTTTTGTCTTTTTTGTCATCTCACACATGTGTGAGGATGGCTTATTTTTAATTCCTTTATTAAGGAATATTTGTAACCACCTCCTTAAGAGGTGACACTTTGCACACACATAGATGAATGGTGGCATTCATTGAGTTGGGAGTTACATTCTAACTCCTTCTCACCTCTACTTATTGAGGTGTACCTCTCCTCTCATTCTTCAAGATTCAAGCAAGCAAGCTAAGGCCTCTCTCTCTCTTTGTATTATTCTTTAGGCATTTTGCCTCCATTCATAATATTGCCCCTTAACAAATTCTTGTGTCTCTCTTGCTTTGGTGGTGCTTGGTTTGGCTACTTCAATCTATTTGGTAATCTCTTTCCTTCAAACACTTGCTCTTTATTAGTACTTTCCATTGCTCTTTTCTATTTTCTTTCAGTGGCTCATCAAATGTTCACTGGTGCATGCAAGGTTATAACAAAGGTATATGACTATCCTTTCATGGAACCTTATTGGCATCTTTATGGTTCCTATCACAATTATTTTAAGACCACTATCCTTTATCCATTGTTACCTTACTCTGTCTTTTTCAAATCTGTGCATTTGGTTGTCCTTTCTTGCTATTCCCATGGGTTCCATCTTTTCTTGAAAGGACCGTCCCTTCATATTTTAGGTCTAAAATCTTGTTCTTTGTCTTTGAATATTGTCCATAATTGCCTCATTAATCCTTATTTGTATGTTTCTCTCTCATTTTTCACTTTTCTTGTGACTGCTCATGAACTTAATTTACTATCCTCTTTGATGAAGTGATTGTCCATAACTGAGGACTTTCAACCATAGTTGTTGGGAGACGCGTCTCCCTCCCTCTGAGATGCATCTCGAAGACGGAGACGTGTCTCAAAAACTGGTACTGTCTCTGGAGACACCTCTAGGAGGCTGGAGACTTATGCTGAAGTTTCCTGAATACCTTGCCATCTCTTGCTACAGAAAATGACATCTCCCACTAAAATACCTAAAAAAACTTTAAGTTTAAACATTTGAAACTTTAAAAATTAAAGCATAATGTATTTGACGTGTCTAAGAGTGATTAAATTATTGTTTTGAAAGTTCAATGTCATCATATTTTCATATTTTCTATAAATTATTAATTTTAATTTATATTAAAAAAAATGGCGTCTCCAAGTATCCCTGTCTCCTATTTTCAAAAAAAAGTCATATCGGTACTAGTTCCAGTCTCCCATACCAGTACTGGTACCAGTCTCATGGCAACTATGCTTTCAACCCTTGTTCTTCTTTTTAAAACTCTTGCACAACTCATTGTCCATCCATCACACATTGTCCTCTTTGGTGATTCATGGTGACTATCCTCAAAACCTTGCTCTTTGGTTACTATCCTCTCTTATAGCTTTTGCAATGTGGTCTGTCTTTCTACTTGTATTTTTCCATTAATTTTCCTTGGACTGTCCTTTGAAACATCTTTCATGGTGACTGCCCCTCTTTATTAAACTGTGACTATCCTTGAACAAATTGCCTTTCCTCACTGACGTTTCCCTCTGAGGTATAGTCACTTTGAATGAGCATTGTCATTTAATATTATGGAGACCACTGTGATTCATGACTACTTATGACTATTATCTTTAAGGTAATGGTCCTGTTGATATTTCAAGGTGATATCCTTGAAGAGAATTATGACTATCTTGATCTTTTCTTTAGAATCTTGTCACTAGGTCTCTTCTTTAATAGCAAGTATGGTTTTAGTATGTTGGAGTCACTGTTCTCTTGAATATTGAAGGTGACTATCCCTTTTCATTTGAAATGATTGTCCCTTCAGTGAAAACTGTTACAATGCTATAAGGGTCTCAACCTTCTCTTGATCATCTCAATCTTGTCTCATGGTACCTTGCATAGTCTTATCTTGACTGTCTGTTGGTTATTCACTGTGCATGTTCACCCTCAAATTTACTCAACCATCACTAGGGTTTAGGCAAAGGTTTATGGTAGGGCGAAATTCAAGTATAGAAGTGTATATGTCTTTAGCATGGAAATATATAAGTCAAAGAAGAGTATATATCTTTAGTATGGAAGTATAGAAGTGAATTCATGAGTAGAAGTAGGAGAATGTAAGTAGTGAAATGGCTAGTAGACAAGTGGTTTGGGAAATGTTGGATAATTGTATCCTTCTCATCCTTGGTAATATTATCCATTTCCCTATGTGCACCTATTTTCTATTTATAAGAAGTTTCATATTACCTAGGTACTATTGTCATGATTGGTGGCAGTGTCTAGGCATCTTTCGCATCCTTGGGCATTGTTTCACATTCCTTGATAGTGCAAGAAGTTTCACATTCCCTAGTAGTGCAAGAAGTTTCTCCTTGTTATTGGTGGTTGCTTCCATTTTTATTATTGGGAATTTTATAGGGCCCATGTGGTACTAGAGCCATTTGTTTTGGGTGATATTTTATGTGTCTAGGTTGTAGATAGTTGTTAGATGGTTAAGTGATGATAAATAGGGTGCAATTGTAAGTTATAGTGATTGAAGTGATCCCATGCAAGTAGTATAAAGATGATTACTTAGGTTCTTAGTGGTGGTTGTTAATTTCAAATGATCATTGACCTTCCCTAGTGGCATGTAACTCATTCAAGAAGAGGATGCACAAGAGAAAGGAGGAAAATTTGATTGATTAGTTCTTTTAAGTTGGCACAAGTGAGAGGTTGTATTAGGGGAAGGGATCAAATTAGTGGAAAAGTATTCAAATGCTTAGAGCAAAGGACATGAAGTAATGATCAAGGAGAATAAAGCAATGGATAGAGGTTGCAAGTCACTACATTTAATGGCTATTTGGGATGCCATCACTATACATTGTTGCATAGGGAGATTGTAGGTAGAAAAGTCAATTTAATATTTATAGGTTATTCATGGTGGACCATGTGGATTTAGTGTATACAAAGACCATCTATGTTGAGAGTGAAGGCATATTTAGCTGTGTCAATGTCTAAGATAGCTACTTGTAGATCATGTTTCTCCATGATAGTATGTTTTTGGGTATTGTGAGCCTTGTCGAGGCTATGTAAAGTTACTATGCATTGTGGACTAGTGACATGAGGAATAGAAGATCACTACATCCTTTCTATGTATTGTGGATTAGTGCATCATGGAGTAGACATTTGATTCATTGCTTTACATGGACCATAATGTTATTTTTATGTCTAGATATTTATTTTTTCATGTATGCTTGTGAGTGCTAATATAATGTAAAATACGTGTTCACTTAGGACTCACATGCACCTCAAAGTGGGGGCAAAATGTAATGGCAAAATTTCATACCCATGTCAATTACCAAATAGTTTTGGGCACATTTGAGAGAATGTTTTAACATAATTACATAGTGACATATGACACACTAAATTGTGCTAACGTTGGTTCTTTCATCAATCTATATCCATCCCCATTTACTCTCACCCACATGCACTTCCATACATTCAACCCTATTTGCACCTATTCACACATATCTGCCTCATTTATTAGTCCATATTTCCACACATCCATTATTGATACTGAGATCTATCATTCTTTGTCCTAGGTTATTTTCAAGACATATAGGAGCGATCCCACATGATATAAATTTGACTCAAAATTCAAATTTTTAAAATTGAAATTGCTAGTTCTTGTCTTTTTTCCACTAATCATTGGAAACTAACTTGATACATATTTATGTGATGATTAGTTATGTCTTGATATTTAAAGATATGCATTTACACATGGAACATTCTTAGAAACATTTAGACTCAAGCATTAAAAAGAATATTACTTGCATCAGAAACTACATTCAGATCTCTTGTACACTTGAGTTTCTACAGTCTACAGTCAGCAAAGTGAATCCAGCGAGTTTCAAAGCACTTTCACCCATTCATACATTTCTGCATAGCACGGACTCAATCCACAAGAAATTCAACATTTGTTTTTTACCTGAGATATTTTATAGGTCGAGAGCATTATTTTCTAAATAGCCTGCCTCACATTAATATTTTCATAATGAAACAAAAACAGAGCCAACGACTAATTTGGCATTTACATATAAAGTTCAAACCGACCATTTCTATTAATTGACAGGAAATAGGATTCCTTTTATACAATGACACAAGTCGTCTTGCTGAGATTTACACACATTCGGAAGATTGGGTCATGTTTTTACACCAACTGAAAGCAACTTATGTACATATATAACCAGAATATCTGTATTAATTGCAAACTGTTGGCCAAAACCACCTGAAAAACCATGAAAGTGGGAAATCTGGCCAGTCGAGCACACAGATTATGCTGTCATGTTCTTAGTCGTACAAAGTATTGCATGGAATATGATGTTATTGTACATCTCCATGCAAATGAAATGCCTGTGATTGTAAGTGATTTCGATGTGAGTGTTGTGCTCTCATATTCAATGCATCCATTTCACTGGTTGATTTTTGGTTCTGGTCTGTACAACTAGCAAAGATGGTACAAAGTTCAAACACAATCATATTTTTCTTGTAGAAATGTTGGTGTATGTTTAAACATCGATAGCTATAGATCTCTAAAAAAATATAAATAAAAAGTGTGTAGAAGAATTCGACTGTTTATTAAAAGGAAAAATCTCTTATGGACTGTGATGGTTTTGGTATGGTGGTCACATGAGATTTGATTTTGAAAATGATTTTTCAGTAGCATTTTAAAAAAATAGGTTTAATGTTTTTCTTATAGCCAAATATGTGGTACTTTATAATTGAAAACAATAAATCTAATCTCCTTCCTTAAACTCTTTAGTTCTCAACATTAAAGGTTCTCTTATAACCATTTACAAAGAACTGTACTTAAGGTAGTTTATGGTTGGGAGTTAATCACTTAAATTATCATATGATTAATTGTATGTTAAAACTATAATTTTTATTTTATAAATTTATTTATATTATACGGAAAGTTATTATTTTTTAAGATATTTGTCAAAAAATGTTAAATATAAATATAATTACATATTAAGTCTTTTTTTTTTTGCATATATACAATTAAAAGAGGGGTACGAATTTATTCAAACCAAAATAGAGCAGTACAAAGCAAAGGCATTGCACACTCTTGCCTATCTCCACTAAGTGGTCCAACTTTTGAGACAAATTCGGGGGTAACTGACCCCTTTCCACAATATTCCAATTTGGGAAATGATCAGAGGCCCATTTAGCCAAACAATCCGCAACCCCATTCCATTCTCTAGGAATGTGACCAAAAGTAACAAAATCTAAGGAAGCACACATATTAAAAATTTGTTTTATAAGTACAGTGAAATGCCAACTGACATCCTCTAACTGCTGCCTCTTCAACAAAGTCACCACCACCTGAGAATCAGATTCACAAATGATCTGTCTCCACCCAAGAGTGCAATCGTGCTCCACAACACATAAAATGGCAAGAGCCTCCATCACATTGTTAGTATACCAACCCTTATAAACATAAAAGATAAACTCAACAGTCTCAGAACTATTCCACCCAACACCCCCAATACCAGCATGACTAGGATTTCCATGAGAAGAACCATCTGTGTCGATTTTCAACACACCCTGAGGAGGAGGACACCAACACCCCTCCCTATTTATCTTCCAAAGAGGATGACAACATCTATTTCTCATGATCTAGCCAACACTCGGAGCAACACCCCTATGAAAAGGAAGGTTGAGATGAGTACAACAGGCAACATCTCATGGATCCACACCCTCAGCCAAGTCACATTTAGCCAAAATAGTTTCTCCCAAAGAATGAAGAATTTTCCACCACAAATGTTGGACAACCAACTTCACATCTTGAAAAATCCTACAATTCCTCTCCAGCTAGATATGCCAGATAATAAAAGGTTGGTCCAAGAGCCCAAGCAACTTGAAGAAAAGAGGTCTTAACGGGGGCCTTCCCCCACCGGGCAAAGAACTTCGCCAATGAAGAGACATGCCAGCAAGCCTAGTTCCATACACCCCACCATAGGTTCCAAAGCTTCCTAAAGAAGGAACATTGGAAGAAGATATGAGAGACACTCTCCTCACTATTACAACACAAAATACACATCGAGGGACCCTAGAACCCTCGCTTGCACAAGTTATCCCAAGTAAGACACTGGTTCTGGACCACCAACCATATAAAAAAATTGCACTTGGGCCAAGAAAATTTGTTCCACACATGCTTCCACCAAGGAATCTCAGTGTCACCAAACATCTACCTAACTAACTCTCCATAACCTGCTAAAACAGAGTACTTACCAGATAAATCACTATTACACCAAGCCAAGACATCTTGCCCCTCTATGGAATTGCATTCACGTGAAGCAAGAATCTAAGCCAACTCTTGCCTATCCTCCTCTAACCTTCCTGGCGGCCAATCCGAGGAGTGCTTCCATCTAAGACTAGCAACCAGACCAATATTTTGAACAGTCTTATAATGCTCAATCGTATTCCAACCTACAACAGTAAAATGATCACAAAGAGTCTAGAGGTGAGGATAACCAAAAAGAATAGGAGGATGACCATCCCAAGAATCCCACCAAAAAAGAGCCTGAGAACATGTATGATAGATCCAAAAGACACCCTTCTTAACCAACTAATCCCCCGATTTCAGAGTATGCCAAATGATAGATCCCCTTCCTTCTAAAGGGAACGAGGAACACCAAATGTATTAACATCCTTTAGATACTTGTGGGTGAGAATACGAGCCCAAAGTTTATACTGACTAGTACACCAATGCCAATATAACTTGGTTGCAAGAACTTTCCCATTCAAAACAATAGAACATAAGTTGATGCCTCCTCTTTTTGCGGCCTACACATAGTTTCCCACTTAACAAGACTCCACTTAGCAGACTGCAAGTTACCACTCCAAAGAAATTGTTGTGAGAGAGCATCAAATTCCCTCAGGAAATATAAAGGAGCCACCTAAACAAAACACCTATAAATAGGGAGAGCCTAGATAACAGACTTCAGAAGAGTCACTCTTGCAGTAGTAGAAAGCCAACGATGAGTCCAATGAGTGACTTTACTACACAACTTATCAAGAAAATTTTTCCAAGAAGACCTAAGATTCCTACAAATAGCAAGAGGTATTCCCACATAGACAAAGGGAAGAGACCCAATTTGAAACCTCAAAATATTAGCAATCTGTCATTGAATAGCTTGACAAGTATTATTAAAGAAAATAGACAACTTGTGCTCATTGAATTTCTGACTTGAAGCAACAAGGTATATATCCAAAACCCATCTAAAAGAAGTAGCCTCCTGAAGGTGAGCACTCCCAATAAGAGAAGTGTCATCCACAAACTAAAGATGAGAGAATTGTGGCAGCCCATTGCCCCAACACCAACCTTGGATCCTGCCCTTCATGACTTAAGAAATTTTCCCAAACCCTCAGCCATAATAATAAACAGATAAGGGGAGAGAGGATCTCCTTGGCGAAGGCCCCTGGAAGCCACAAAAAATTGGAAGGTTCGCCATTCATAATAACAGAAAAAGAGGAAGAGGTAACACAACTCATAGTCCAACTGACCCAATTTGGACTAAAACCAAAGCCTAAGAGAATTCTCTACAAAAAATGCCACTTAACTCTATCATAAGCTTTGGCCATATCCAACTTGATGAACATAGACTTCTCCTTAGAAGTCACCATAGAGTGAATGACTTCAGAAGCAACCACCACCCAATCCAGGATCTATCTACCAGCCACAAAACCCCTTGCTCCTCAAAGATCACAGAAGGAAGACAATCTTTGAGCCTTTCTGCAATCAATTTAGTAATAATTTTGTACACCACATTACAAAGAGCAATAGGTCTAAAGAATTCGAGTTGATCAACACCTTCCTTTTTAGGAATGAGAACCAAAAAAGTAGAGTTCAAGGCACGAAGCATCTACTTACTATGAAGAGATTCTTGGACAACCTCCAACAAATCCAAACTTATAATATCCCAAAATTCTTGGAAAAATTCAACAAGAAAGCCATCCAGACCTATAGCTTTACCTTTATTCATCCCAAAGAGAACCTCTTCCAATTCAGGTAGAGAAATCGTGCGGATGAGGAAATCATTCATCTCCTTGGAGACCAGGGAGCGAATGCAAGCAAGGGTCAAATTCTCCTCATCCTCTGCAGGGGGTGAATCCTTAGAAAAAAGAGCAAAATAAAATTGTCTAGCCTCACGAGACAAAGCCTGCAAAGAAGATATGTGGATCCCATCTGCGTTGACTAGAGAGGAGATAAAACTTCTATTGCGATGAGCCTGCACAAAATGATAGAAGAAAGCAATATTCTTGTCCCCTTCTTGAAGCCAATCAATCCAAGTCTTTTGCTTCCAGAAAATATCCTCTCGGAGCTCTGACTCCTCCACTACTCTCGTAGCCTGGGATTCCACTTGGCCTAACGCATCGGAGAAACCAAAATCCCAAATTTGGCAAGTAATCACATCAAGCCGCGCTTGAGCATTCCTCTTCATAACCTTAAGATTTCCAAAACTCCTAATCCATCTGCTAAGGTGAAATTTGACATACTGAAGTTTCTTAACAAAGGTGTACATAGTTGTACCATAAGCAGGGCTTCCATCACGCCACCACTAGGCCATAAGATCATGCAAAGAAGACTCATGAAACCACATGAGCTAAAACTTAAAAGGAGGATTCTTGGGAACTATAAAAGAGGTTATTGAAAGTTTAATTGGCCAATGATCAGAACCCCTCCAATCAAGAATCTTAGAACCAGTAACCAATCTACCTCCCACCCAAAAATAAGAAACAAGAAATCTATCCAGCCTTTCATAGATCGCTTCCTCTCCACTTTGTCTATTATTCCAAGTGAAAATCCCATTGGAAGGCTTAGCATCAATTAAAGCAAGCGAATCCAAATTCTCCCGAAAAAGATCAGAAGCAGGCCCTAGCCGAGGCAACCCACCTCTTTTCTCCTCCAAGCTCAACAAAAAATTAAAATAACCAGCTAAAACCCAAGGAAGATATGGAGCACATGATCTAACATACCTTATATGTTCCCAAAGCCAAATTTTTCCACAAATATCAGTTGGGCCATAAACATTAGTAACCAAAATGGTCTCACCTATTTCCAAAGAAGAGGCAACCATGGAAATAGTAGAATGACTAGAAATCCACTGAAGTGGGGCAATCTTTCTCGGATCCCAAAAAAGAGCCAAACCCCCAGAGCTCCCTTGAGAACCAATGCACTAACACTGACCAAAATACCAGATACGAGAAGCACACTGAAGCATAAAATCAACTAAAAGTTTAGTCTCTTGAACGTGTAAAAAAAATGTTCAGAGAATGGAAAACAACCAAATCAACTTGAATGAAAACAAAATGACACTTCAACATACATAAAAAGTGTAAATTAACTTTAATTCAAACCTTGGATATACTAACAAGTCGAATTCATTAATGGATTAGAGTAAGCTAACTTAGACATAAATTAAACATGTGTTGAAATTGAAATAAGAGAGATTAGTGTTGTGTACCTTGAAATATAAACATGATGTGAACTTTGAATGATGTTACATTGTTACATAATATTAGAGATTGGATAAAGTATAAAAGAATTGAGATAATAATAATAATAAAATATTTAAGAGTTTGGAACACAATTGTGACAATTATTTTGTTTAGGTGGATGATCCCATTCTAATTTTTATAATAACTTCATAAGTGTAATTTGATCATAGGCACTTGTAGAACATGGAAATGATTGATGATATCTTAAAGGTAAGGAAAAAATGGTGGTGCTAAGGAGCACTATGAGGCTTGAAATACGAGGAATGAAGTTTAGGACTTCCTTACACCTCAATCAAGCCCCAAAACTAAGTTAACAATAATGATACAAAGATAAGAGGTGCATAAATGCCAATGTGAGGTAGAAAATGCATGTTAAATTGATCACAAAAAAATTGTTACTCCCCTTGATTAAAATTGAAGAATGACTGTGCCAAATAATGTATGAAGTCTACCTTGATGATGAATTTCAATCATTGGTTGTGAAGGGATATTAATGCCTTATTTTTCTAGATGATGATTCTTTACTAATTACCTATAAGGAAGAGAAAATACTTTGAACACTTTTGATGCACCGTTCTTTTGTGATTTTTATGATGTGTAAATTTTAGATACAAAGGCTCTTTTACAAACATTTGAAAAAAAACATATCTTTCTATGATTATTTTTTCTTTAATGACTTTAGGATGTGTATTGCATTAAATGAAATTCATATTTTATCCATTTAGAAGAGATGATTTAGTACTTGGATATCTTATGTTGGGAGCTTGTGAATTGAATTTTATAAGATGACTAGTTGCATGTGTTAAAAATAATTTGTATTTCACATTTTTTTTATTAAGTGGGAAACAAGGGTCTTGAACCCATTATAAAGGCAGCCAAAAGGATGGAATTGGCCCAAATAGGCCAAAAAATGCAGAGAAATAGTACAATAGATAAAGATAAATAGATGTAGCCAAGATGCCTTACAAAGCTACTAACAAGAGAGTAGGGACCACCAATGTCCCACTTTGACAACCCCAAATCAAGAGGGGGTTGACCTAACACCCATAACATGAGAATGATATTAGGAAGAGGAATAAGGAATACCTTTCCTTCTACAAAAAATAGTCCAAGCAATACTGCCATCCAAATGCTCATTACAAGGGGAACATGAAGAGTAACCCCCTAAAGAGGGCCCGACAAAACACAAAGTCACATACACAAGAGGGCTTTCCCCCACAGGGAGTTCAACAATATGAGAAGAACAATGAGGAGGTTCCAAAGCCAAAGGTATATCGATTTGCAAGGGGAAGACATGAGGTTCCACTATAGAGCTTAAGGGCGTTGGATCCACACTAGAAGCAAGAGACACATCATCATCCTAGGAGGATTCATCTGATGAATCAACAAAATTGTGGACTCACATATTTGTTTATATCATGTGGAAAGTTTATTTTAAGGCATTTTCTAAGGAAATTTTTAAATACAAAAGGGAAAAATGGTCTATAACATATATATTAAGTAATTTTTTTGGAACCAATATTGACATAGTGTGATGGTTAAATTGTGGTGTTGGTGTTCTTTCCATCAAGATTCAAACCCCACTAGGTGTTTTTGTTGAATGTTTATATTGGAGATGAGGTCCCCTATTTGTGACCTCATTGGTTCAGAGCTCCGGGTCAAAAGTGTTTACCCCCTTTTTTTAAAGTCATGTCTTTTTGGTGTGTATATGTATCATTGCATGAATTATTATTTTTATGTAATTTGTTCTAAGAAATATTTTTAATTTGAATATAACATCTAATAATTTTATTTCAAAAAAGAAGCATTCCTTTATATTTTTTAACTCTCATAAGTATTGGACTAGATCAAATTGAAGGCAAATAAAATGACCCTTCAATATATCTAAAGGTCTTTAATTCAAACCATGGACATATTTATAGGTTGAATCTTATTTGTTAACTAAATTAATCTAAGTAAAACATAAATTAAACATATACTAAAATTAAAATAAGATGTATTAGGGTTGTGTACCTTGGATTTGACATGATGTAAACAAATGTGAATAGTATCATGTTGTAGTAGCAACCTAAACATTATGAATAGAGACTAGATAAATGATCAAAAAGCTAAGATGACTAGTATCAAATAATATAAGAGTTTGGAACACAATCACAACAATGATCCTATTCAAGAGTGCAACTATATATTAGGAAGAATTTGATCTTATGAACATCTATAATGTGTTTTCTTAATAATATTTGAGGTATAAGGAAAATAGTGATGGTGCTATGGATCCTTGTGGGCCTTGATATGTTAGATTGAAGTTTAGGGATTCCTTGCCTTATTCAAGCCCCAAAATTAAGTTGACAATAATTATAAAAGAGATAAGAGGTGGCAATAGATACTAATGTGAGTTGAAGACTAATGTAAACCGATGACTATATATTGTAAATAATTTGATTGAAATGTAGTTTGATAATGTTGATTATTGATTATGCAAGAGTTGTTGATGTTGGGTGTTGATAGACCATGATTGATGATTGAAATATTTTTAAACACTTTTGATATATTAGTATTTTATGCTTTCCATGATGTGAAAATCCCCTAGGATGATATCTTTATAGACACGTTGACCCCTAGAGAGGTAAATGATTTTAAAGTTTGGCATCCACACTAATAAGATTCAAAACCCATGATTGTTAGCCTTGGAAATAAAGAATATGAATTTTGAAAGAAGGGGATGTGATAGTGTCCATGATCTCATCCATGATATAAAATAATAGATTCGATCTTGTCCAACATAAGTAGACAAATGGAAACTGGATCAAATGTGCATTGAATACACAAAATATAGCCTCAGAGATGTTGGATTAGGTCTTATGTTAATGAATGTGCTAAAATAGTGAAATTGTATGCTACAATCATCTAGCCAAGACATAGACCCAAAGTGGAAAATGTGTAAGGTGTGAACTTTTTTCCTCTACACAATTATTGTTCATTATAAGTGTATTTAATTTAATTTAATTTTAATTGTTTCACATGACCTTTTACCCATTATAATTATTTTGTCTTTACTTTTATGTTAACATAGTGTTGAAAATATCCCTATTGATCACATTAGGTGAAAGCATAAAGTTGTGTCCACTTTATGTTATTTTTTGTAGGGGGTTCAATAGAACCATCTTGATATTTAAATAATGCTAAATCTAGGTAAATGGTAGAGTGAGAATAAGGTTGTTTAGTGATGGTCCTAATTGGAGGCATTACAAAATATCCTAAGTTGTTGAACACCAACCACTTCTTAGTGGAGTTCAAAGAAGGAGGTAGAAGTAGTGGAATGATCATGGAAAAAGATGATTGGGAAAGCTAGGTACCACCCAAACAAAGATGGAAAATAATCCAAAGAGAAAGTTAACTTGGCTGCACATATGTATTTTAATTAATCATTTAATGTACATATATTAGGAGAGTGGTAGTTAACTAAAATATCCCAATTGCTAATTTGGAAAGTAAATATGGATGGCATGCATAGAATACAAAGTGACTAAGTATTTGGGTTGTCCAATATAATAAATAAACAAAGACACATTCTCATGTCACTTAGAATGCCAACTCCATGACTACAAGATAAACTTTTTAGAATTGTAACTAGGAAAAATTCCTTTTCGCAACAATTAAGTATGCTAGGGATGAGTTATGCAAAGATTATGGCTAGAATAAAGATAGGTTCAAATGCAAATGCCCAAATATCAACACCAATGTATACTATAATACTAACAAGTGGGTTAATGAATGTAATATCATAGTGGTTGTAATAAATATGGTCTATATAGGAAAGTCTACAAAAATGGAAAGGTGCAAATAAATGTATAAATTTTTTTGTATATATTATAATAAATGAAGGCTATAAGAATGTGCCGAACTTCACATATTATTTCACCATTTATTGATATATAAATATATTAAATCATTCTCTCAAAATAAACATAAAACTAAATAAAAAACAATCCTAAATATATAAATTTTATCATCAAAATTTTATATAAAATAATAATAATTTAAAACCTTTAAACTTTTAATTAATAAAAAATATATATTTTTATATCACTTATATTATCTTCTTCTTGCTTTCCATTATCTTCTAATTAATGAAAATTTTATTTTCAATATAACAAACATTCTCATTTTGCATTGGTCTAATATAATTAACATCATTTTATACATGTATATATGGGCATGGTTCATTCTATACATGTATATATGGGCGTGGTGGAAATGAAAGGGGGATTAATTTTATGTTTTAAAAGTCTGAAAATTTATTGAAAAAAATTAAATTATATAAATTAATAAAAAATATCTTATATTATTAAATAAAGAAATATAAATTAAAATGTATAAAAAGTTATAAATGATTGTTCATTTAAATGTAAAATAATTTAATAGTTAAATATTTAATAATAATTTTATATCTTATTTATATAAAATTTAGTAAATTAGTAGGAAGATCTAAGGACTGAGGGATATCTACACTATTCGATAGGAAAGAGTCTTAGACTGACTAAGAGCCAAAGAATGGGGGATATCTATTCCGCCAAACTCTCCTACACACAATCTTGACTTCATCTCTTATAGTGTCGGAACCTTACACTCAACAAGACTTGTTTCGTGATGAATTCATTCAGAACTATTCAATTTCACAAAAAGACCAAAAACCCATAAGTTAAAAGAATATATATCAACTGATTGAACCATAAATTAAGCACTGATCAGTAACATGCCTCACAATAGGTAGTATTTTTTCAGAAGGAAACAAAACACAGATAACAACTAATTTGGAATTTACATATAAAGTTCAAACAGACCATTTGTATTATTTGACAAGAGACAGGGCGCCTTTCAGGCTTTCAAATTATTTACGTCGTCTTGCTGAGCTTTTTCTCCATAACTTTTTGTACTGAAATCAAGTCAGTGAACAACTTAACTTTTTTATCACATGCAGAAGATTACACAAACTGAAAGCAACTTACAATTGCAAAACTGTTGGCGAAAACCAGCTTAAAACCATGAAAATTGGAAGGAATGTTGTAAACCACAATCATATTCTGCTGTCCTCTTCTTAGTTGTACAAACAAAGTATTCCATGGAATAGAATGTTATGCTGCAATGGATTTTCAACCTTTTTTACAGTCTACATACAAATTAAATGCCTGTGATTAAAGTGATTGAGACTCAGTGAGATGTGACTGTTGAGCTCTCATATTCAATGAATCTTTTTCCTTAGTTGTTTTTTAGTTCTGGTCTGTACAACTAGCAAAGGTGGTACAGAGTTTAAATGCAATCACATTTTCTTATTAAAAGGAAAAAGTGTACAGAAGAATTTTGACTTGTTATTAAAAAGCAAAACTTCTTTTTTATTTTATGGACTGTGATGTTTCTAATAAGGTGTTCAGATAAGCTTTGGTTTTGATAATACTTTGCTGGTAGCACAGATTTTAATTTTCTTAAATGAGACTCTTTTGTTTGAACTCAATAATTTGTACATTAAAAAAACTCTTTTACAGTCACTTTTTATTTTTTTCAATCGTATTATATTAATATTTTCTGGGAAGATTTTATATCAAATCTGCAAAATTGTTTTAGTTATTCTATATAGGAGAACACATCCTAGAAAGAAAACTCTTTAAGAGAACCAAGGAATGAGGGGTACCTATTCCTCCAAAGTCGCTCTGGATATGATCCTAACATTATCCCTTATTTACGGCACCTCTAAGAGTTTCAACCTTGGGGGATGGTGTAATCAAAGAACCTACCATCATCCTCACCAATTTGCTCAACCAATTGAACTACAACGAAAAAAAACATTTGATTGATAAATTATAATTATTATATTTTTCTAATAATTGTAAAAAACTAGAAGTTATTATTTTGTCTTTTAAAAAAATAAATAAAATTAGTTTATGGCTTGTGATGTTTTTGATAAGATGGTCAAATGAACTTTCATTTTGATAATACTTTATTGATGCAACACTACTCTTAATGTTCTTAAAAGAGACTCCCCCTATTTGACTTGTATTCTAAAAGACTCTTTTGCAATCATTCTCTATCTCTTAAGATGTGTATTATATTGATAAATAAAAATTGAAGATTTTATATAAAACCTCTATAATTGTTTTAGCAATTCAATACACTAGAATACATATTTTTCCCTCATATACTAGTGTCAAAAGTATTTTTTGCACCTCTACTTCCTTTTAAATAATACATTTATTTTCATTGTATTTATGAAAGGGAATTTTTTAAAACTCAAAGACGAGCCCTTAATTTTAAAAAAATTTCTCACCTCATTAAAAGACAAATGTTAGCAAGTCTTTTATGGAATGCAAGATTTGACACACCAACTATGATAATTTTTTAACAATAAAAAAATTTGCACCATGGTTGAAAATAAAGAAAATCCCATATTAACACACCAAAGATTGATAATGGTGGAAAATTCACATCAAAAGTGTTTGAATTCTATATCAAGAAAAATGGAATGAAGAATCATATTAAATTACCTCACACTCCTCAACAAAATGGATTAGTTGAGATGGTGGAAAAATTATGAGAAATATGGTTTGGAAAATGTTGCACTCCAAAGGAGTAAAGCTACATTTTTAAGCAGAAGCAACTCAAACAAAAGTCTATCAAAAATAGGCCACCTTCAACAACTCTTCAAATGAAGAATTCATATGAAATTTGGTGTGGTAATCTTCCATCAATGTGGCATCCATGGATTTTAGATCCACATGTTATCCCTGCTCGGTTGATTCCTAGGAGAAGAGGAACAAGTTGGACAATAAGAGTTAAAAATGCATCCTTTTGGGATATTTAGAATCCTCCAAGGTATGCAAACTATTTGATGAGAAAAATAAAAATACTCTCATTGAAGAGATATAAAACCACAAAGAACATAGCCAACATTGATTTACAATTGAGCTGACTTGATAAATTTTTAAAATTTGATATTTTCAAGGAGAGCGATACATAGTTTCCAAAAAAATAAGGGAGGGACATGTATAGTTTGGAATCCATTGAATAGGTTTTCTTTCCTCTCATAATTGAAAAATAAAACCTCCCAAGAAAGATATTGAAACTTCACTATTAGATGATAACATGTTTTCATAACCAACTTTCTTTAAACAAGTTGAAAAGGTTGATGTTGGAGAAAAATAATAAAAAATGAATATGATGCCCTTATCAAGAATGAGACTTGGAATTTTATTTGTTAAAAAATGAGTAACTTCTAAAATGAAGATGGACTGATCACAAAGGGGCTAGTAGCTCAATAGTAGAGCACTCCAATAGTGAATAATTTGTCCTAGGTTTGACTCCTAGATGATCTAGATAGTTTATTATGACACATGGATAGCGATGGACTGACTATTTGTTATGGCAATGGACTGACTATTTGGACATGAAAAATTGTACTATGGTATTAGATCTAGTTAGGTTATACTAATCGTATTTATAATTTATAGTAGAAGACATGTAGCACTTGATGAGTATGATTGTAAAATTTAAACATCACCATGTTTATAAATTTTATGAATATTATCCAAACTTGCCTTTATAGGGTTCATTTGAGCATTAATTATGTTTATAAATTTTAAGAATGTGGTTCAATCTTCATATGTGGAGCACATTTGAGCATTCCTTTTCTTAGTGATTCTCCACTCAATTATAAACCCATTGGTTCTAAGTGGGTATTTTGAAACAAAAATAAACCACTTGAAAAACATAAAGAAATGATTTTTTCTAAGGGATGTGATAAAAAAGAAGAGATAGACTATAATGAGACTTTTCCAACAACAAAAAAAAGGACCGCCATTTGGGTTTTTTTGGCTTTGATAGCACAAAATAGATGGACATGGAAACTATTTTCCTAAATGGTGATCTCAAAGAAATAGTTTACATGACACAACCGAAAGGTTTTGTAGTTGAAGGTCAAGAAGAAAAGGTGTACAAATTGATAAAATATGTATGATTTGAAACAAGCCTCAAGAGATTCCAGTATGAAAAAAATATTGAGAGCCTCTTCATCATGAACTTTAGGTGTTTTTAATTTGAAGGTGTAAACCTTAAATTATTAAGATAGTTGATAAAATAGTTGTATACCTTGTTGCATATGTGAATGATTTTCTCATAACAAGCAAAGATGAAAACTACACTGCAAAAAATAAAATTAGAATTGATGAAAGGTTTTGAAATGATAGATTTGGGGCACCTTCATTATTATTTTAAAATTGAAGCAATTAAAAAATCCAATTATATTTCATCATAGAAACATATGTGTATTGGTGAAACTTTGACAAAATTTGGAATGACAAACTATAAACCATCAACATGCCCATGGAAAAAAATATAAAGATGATATTAGATGATACTATAGAGTTTGAAGATGCATGTAAGTATAGACAACTCATTGGAAGTATTATCTATGTAACCATAGCTAGACCAAACATTTATTTTTCTATCAGTGTTCTCTCTAGATTCATGTAACAATTGAGAGAAAAACTCTAAATAGAAGCAAAGAGAGTTCTTCGATGTCTAAAGGGAACTTAGTATTTTAGTACTTAGAATTTTGGGCTAAAATATCCTAAGGTGGAAAATTTAAAACTAGATAGTTATTGAGATTCTTAGTGGTTGATGTAAAGGTTAGATGATCCTTGACATTCTCTAGTGGCATGTAATCCATTCAAGAAGAGGGTGAATAATAGAAAGGGGGAATTCAATTGATTGGTTCTAAGTTGGCACAAGTGAGAGGTTGTATTAGGGGAAAGGATAATCAAATAAGTGGTGGAGTATTCAAATGTTCATAAAGTTCAAACCGACCATTTCAATGAATTGACAGGAAATAGGATTCCTTTTATACAATGACACAAGTCATCTTGCTGAGATATTTTTCCATAAATTTGTGTACTAAAATCAAGTCAGCAAGCAACTGAGCTGTTTCATCACATTCGGAAGATTGGGTCATGTTTTTACACCAACTGAAAGCAACTTATGTACATATATAACCAGAATAACTGTATTAATTGCAAAACTGTTGGCCAAAACCACCTCAAAACCATGAAAGTGGGAAATCTGGCAATTCGAGGGAATGTTATATATATTTCTTTTTACCATCATTGAATGGTGCTTCTTCATTCATGAACACACAGATTCTGCTGTCATGTTCTTAGTTGTAGAAAGTATTGCATGGAATATGATGTTATTGTACATCTCCATGCAAATGAAATGCCTGTGATTGCAAATGATTGAGATGTGAGTGTTGTGCTCTCATATTCAATGCATCGATTTCACTTGTTGATTTTTAGTTGTGGTCTGTTCAACTAGCAAAGTTCAAACACAATCATATTTTTCTTGTAAAAATGTTGGTGTATGTTTAAACATCGATAGCTATAGATCTTTAACAAGGTAAAAATAAAAAGTGTTTAGAAGAATTTGACTGACTGTTAAAAAACAAAATCTGATATGGACTGTGATGTTTTTGGTATGGTGGTTACATAGATTTGGTTTTGAAAAAGTTTTTCCCCAGCATTAGAAAAAATGTCTTTTTTGTTTTTCTTATAGTATGGATTCGAATTTAATATTAATTGTGTTTATAAGGAAATATATGGTACTTTATAATTATAACAACAAATTCAATATCCTTTAAACTCTTTAGTTCTTAACATTAGAAAGGTTCTCTTTAATCATTTAAAAGAAAAGCTGTAATTAGGTATTGTATGGTTGGAATTCAATCAATTAATTTATTATACACATCAATTATATGTGTTAAAATTATGGTTTTTATTTCATAATTTATTTATATTATTTGGAATGTTTATAATTTGTTATTTTTTGATTTTGATTGTGTTTGATTTTTTCATTAACGTTTCGGATCACACTCTATGATCCACCATTAAGATGATAGAGAGCATAAGGAGATGAATAATAGTTAGATATAGACCCAATTTGCTTAAAAGGAAGAGAGGGGAGAAGATGAAGAAGGGGACGTTGGACACAAAAACCAAGGAGAGAGAGAAAAGCAATAGAAAAGTTAATTAAAAAAACACACAAAAAGAGGATGAGAATAAGAGAGTAGATAAGAGAATTTTAAAAATAAACTTGAAAGAGAAGAAAAGAGTTAAAAACTGAAATCTAAAGATAGAGAAGAACACACACAAAAAGAAAAATCTATTTGAGAATTAAGAAAGGGAAAAATTAATGAATAAAGGGTTAAGAATAACCATAATATTGGTTAAAATTGAAAGAAAGCTATAAAAATGCATATAGTAGGAAATGATATATAAAAAGGATTAATATAAAAAAATAAAATGATTATCACAAATTAATAAAATACCACATATTTAAAAAAAACTATATAAAGGGTAATTAATGAATTTAAGCACTAACTTTGCAACAATAATAATCTATTTCAATTACAAAGTATAGAAAGGATAACAAAAGAAAAGTATTAAAAATCATATAATTAAGAAAGTGCAAACATATTGAACCAAAGAATTATATATATATGTGTGTGTGAGGGCGGTTATATTATATTAAAGTATAACCTTTTAAGCAAACTGGGTCTGCATCTAACCATTATTCATCTCCTTATGCTCTCTATTATCCTATTGATGGATCACATAGTGTGATCCAAAACGTTGATGAAAAAAATTCAAACACAATCAAAATCCAAAAATAACAAATTATAAACTTTCCAAATAATATAAATAAATTTATGAAATAAAAACCATAATTTTAACACATATAATTGATGTGTGTAATAAATTAATTGATTAGCTTCCAACCATAGAATACCTAAGTACAACTTTTCTTTTAAATGATTAAGGAGAACCTTTCTAATGTTAAGAACTAAAGAGTTTAAAAAATTATGTATCCTTCTAGATTAAATATTTTCTTTAATGATTCTTTAGTATGTGTATTATATTAATTGAAATTTATACTTTATCCAATTAGAAGAGATGATCTAGTACTTGGGTATCTTATGTTGGGAGCTCATGAACCAAATTTTATAAGATAATTGATTGCATGTAAAAATAATTTGTATTTCACATATTTATTTATAGCGTGCCAAAATTTATTTGTAAGGCATTTGCTAGGGGAAACTTTAAATACAAAGGGAAAAAATTGGTCTATAACTTATATATTAAATCATGTCTTTTTGGTGTGGATATGTATCATCATATTATTTTTTATTTTTTATATAATTTGTTCTAAGAAATATTTTTCGTTTGAATATAACATCTAATAATTTTATTTCAAAAAAGAAACATTCCTTTTATTTTAAACTCTCATAACTTGTATTGGACTAGATTAACTTGAAGGGAAATAAAATGACCCTTTAAAATATCTAAAAGGTCCTTAATTCAAACCATGGACATATTTATAAGTTGAGTCTTATCAAATTAACTAGAGTAACCTAAGTAAGACATAAATCAAACATGTGCTAAATGTTAAAAAAAGATGGATTGATGTTGTGTACCATGAAATTGATATGATGTAAACTTTGAATTATAGATCATGTTATAGTAGAGACCTAAACATTAAGAATAGAGATTGGATAAAGGATCAAAGAGTTAAGATGACTAGAATCAAAGAATCTAAGAGTTTGGAACATAATCACAACAATGATCCTATTCAAGAGTGCAATTATATCCTAGGAAGAATTTCATCTTAGGAACATGTATATAATATGTTTTCTTGATAATATTTGGGGTATAAGGAAATAAGAGATGGTTTTCCTTGATATGTAAGTATTGAAGTTTAGGGCTTCTGTGTGCCTTAGTCAAGCCCATGTATTAAGTTACCAATAATTATAAAAGAGATAAGAGGTAGCAATAGATACTAATGTGAGGTGGAAAATACCCATTAAGCTTATTGCTAAAAAATTACTAATTTAACTAATGTAAACTAATGGCTAACTATTTCAAATAACCAAGCGAATGAACCAAGGAAATGAGGGTCTGAGTGCTTGAACAAGGACTAGTCTCAAGCAATCCTTTGAAGAAGAAAAGCAAGAGTCTATGTCCATGGTCAACCTCCACTACAACCAGGAGTTGGAGGTTCCTAAGACTTTAAAAGAAATGAGATAGTCTTGTTGTGCCTCTCTATGTAGTCTTTTAGTTTGTTGTTGTGTGGCTATTTTTTGGTTGTTGTTTGGTTGCTAGGTTCTCTATGTTATCTTTCATCTTAGAAGCATTTTATTATTTTGACATTGTGTTATCTTTCATCTTAGCAACATTTTGTTATTTTGACATACTTTTTGTAAAGGGTTTTGGGTCCCTTCAAAACCTATTTTTCCCTCTTAATCAAAACTATTGAAAATAACATACTTCAAGTGTACCTTTATAATATTGATTATTGTTTGTGAAGGAGTATTGATGCTAGGTTTGATAGATCATGATTTTTGATTGATTACTTACAAAGAAGGGAAATTATTTTCAACACTTTTGATATATTAGTATTCCATTCTTTCCATTATGTACAAATCCCCTAGGATGATACCTTTATATGTACAAAACTCTAAATGAATGATTCTAAATTTTTCCATCCACACTAACAAGGTTCAAAACCCAAGATTGTTAGCCTTGGAATCAAGAAAGTGAACTTTGAAAGAAAGGGATGTGATAATGTCCAAGATCTCATTCAAGAGATAAAATTATAGTTGTGATCTTGTCCAACATAGTTAGACAAATTTAGAAATTAGATGAAATGAGTATTGAATAAATAAATGTATCATAAGAGGGTGGATTAGGTCTTAGTTCAATAAATAAAATAATCAAAATGTATGCTACAATCATGTAGCCAAGATATTGACCCGAAGTGGCATAAAATGAAAGAGGAAAGGCGCAAGGTGTGCACTTTTCTCCTCTACATAATTATTGGTCATTATAAGTGAATTTTATTTAGTTTTAAGTTAAATTTTATACACAACCTCTTAACAATTATAATTGGGTTGTATTTACTTATATGTTAACATAGTGTGGAAAATAACCTATTAATCACAATAGGTGAAAGCACAAAGTCATGTCTACTTTATGCCAACAAAATTATTTGTTGGGGGTTCAATCGAACCACCTTCTATTGAAGGGCTTTTCGACCAAATCCCCTTATTCAAGTTTATAAAAAATATAACATTAATTTTAGAGCTCACTTGAGCTCTTGAGATTTAAAGAATCTCAATCTAGGTAAATGGTAAAGCGAAGATAATCTTGTTGAGTGATGGTCCTAATTGGAAATATTACAAAATTTCTTATGTTTTTGAATACTAGACATTTCTTAGAGTGCTCCTAATGGTGTTCAAGAAAGGAAAGGTAGAAGTAGTTGAATTATGTATGTATGTATGTATACATATACATATATGTATATGTATATGTGTGTGTGTGAGAGAGAGAGATAGAAGAGATATATAGAAGAATTGAATATTAATAGTAATAGGGATAGCTAGATAGATTAAGTTTTGTTGACTCTAGGTGTTCACATGCAAGTTACACCCTTGAAATGAATATAATGATAATGAACATATTATAAATTCATGTTCATATTATGTTAATTATGTTAATATTGAAGATTCTTTAATAATAAATACTAAATATATTTAAGTTTGCATGCATACTTGTTCCTTTTGAGGAGTGATACCCTTTGAATAAATTATTGGGAACCACAAGGACCAAGCAATCTAGACCACTATATGGTGTTTCACACCTACTTTGTATGGTCATATGTCCATGTAGAGTAGAAAGGTGGATGCACATGTTCCCATGCCACTAAAAAGGACCTAATATTTTTTCCATTATTAAGACCCATATGAAAATTATTTTTAATTTCAACTATAAAAAAATTAAACTATAAGTTTTCAAGGTGGAAATATGAGGAAAATAGGTATGTCTAATCTATAATAAAAATGTAAAGGTTATAAAAATGTGAGATTTCTAATATTATGGGTTTTAAAAAGGTGTGATTTAAACAATTTGATAAATTTAAAAGAAAAATTGATGTATTTGTTATATAAATTTTAAAAATAGGAATATGCATAAATAATGGCTTTAATGTCTATCTTTTTGTTGAGATGAGTTGAAATATAGAAGATAAAAGTGTAGAGAGTAAATTTTAAGTGAAATGTATGGATCATTTGTCAATTATATAGATTCAAATATTGGTTTAAGCAAAAAATATATGAAATTTGTTGTTTAACAAAAATTAAACCCAAGGATGTGGTTGGAAAGGGAAATTTGTGATTCATTATATGAGATTTTTTGTGTTAAAGTTCTTGCAGCTGGCATTGAGGTCTTCTTGGCATTGCATGTCATATTTTATATGGTTGGAGGTCATTGTCTTTAGGACAATCTTTAGCCTCCCTCTCCAAAAAAGTGGAGGATTACTCTTTGGATCATTTGTTGCCTCTCTCTCATTATGAGGCCAGTTCTAGTTCTAGTCCTCAATTGGAGGAATCTTGACCAGTTTTGGTTTTAGCTTGATTATGCCCTTATTTTGTATCTTTGCGGCTTTGCATATTTTTCTAGAATTTTCTAGACTCATGGGAGATGGTGGGTGGTTTTTTCCTTAACTTTTGGGTACATGCTTCTAGTTGGGTTTTATTGAGTATGCAAACTATCATTTTGTATCTCTCTTTTGGCTCTCCTAGTAGTCCCAAGATTGAGTTTTACTTGGAAAGATGTAAACTTTGATTTAGAATAAGAAAATTTTAGTGGCTTTGCCACTTTTATCAATATATATATATGTAGTACCCCTCCATTTATGCTTATGCTTTATGCTGTTATGTTTTCACACTGTTAGACTATGATACTTTGTTTGGATATTTTGATCGCTGGTTTTGAGCAATAGTGGATTTATTATGTGACATGATGATACATTATATGGTGATTACTGATTTTAGACATGCTTTGAGATAGTGTAGATGTTTATTTTCAGTTGATTAATGTTATGTACATGTTTATGATGGACTAACTGTTAATTTATTTCGTCAGTCTGATGTGATGAGCATTGGTGTGGAGAACATAATCGCATCACTCGCTTGCGAGTGCCCTGTGATAACTGTGATTTTCTCCGCACGGCGTGCCTGTACAATGGTTTATATATATATGGATGCATGTTATTGCTTGGTTGCAGGAATTGCAAGTACATGACACCGACTCCACCTGGGTACGCGTGTCAAGACTCAACAGATATGTTGATTGGGAGATAGTAGTCTGGTTCACCCTAGTTTAGTCTATAACCCGGTCATTGTACATTGTCAAGTTCTAGTTTGTGTTGTGGTTGTTTTGCAATCTTCTGTTTGGATAAATTGTTTGAAAGGTAAGTTTGGTTAATTTTTAATGATAGTTTATAGTGTTTTAAATTATTGTTATTTTTAATTAATTTTTAAATGTTGAAGAAATTAGTTGCTTATTATTTAAATAATTAATTAGCTTATTTGGTTAAATGGTTTAATCTTAAAAGATTAAACTTATTTAATTAAATAAATAAATTAATTAAATTAAATTATTAAGTGTGTAAATAGTTTTATTTGAAAATTAAATAATTTGTGGAAATGGCATGCTTCAATTATTAAATATATTTGTATTTGGAAATTGTAAATTTAAAATTAAATTAATTAATTTGCATGCAAATTGAAATTGGCAAGATTGCCGAGAAGTGGTGGGGAAAATATTTTGCAACCACTTCTCGACATGTGTGCCAGTGCATTAATTGGTTATTGTTGGAGAAATTTGTTTACGGAGGTAATATTGGATCTGGAAAATCACAGAGGATACAATTTTTCTTCACGGGAAAATAATTTTTGGTGCTCTGTAAAAATTATTTGTAATTGCTTTTTGATACTTTGTTGCAATTTGATGGAAAATCTCTGGTTGTTGTTTGGGCTTTGGGCTTTGTTTTTCGGGGAAGCTATTGTGGAAGCTACAAGCAAAATCTTCACCAGTTAATTTTCAAAGCACATGAAAACAGGTAATCTTTTGGTGAATTTATTTTATTTGTTTTGGAAAGGAAAGCATGTGAAAAAGAAATTTAGAGTAATTTAAATCCCTGTTTTTCACGTATAAAGATTGATTACTCTATTCTGTTGTGTGAAATTTTTATGGCTTCAGAAAGCTTCTGTAGAAAATTCTTTGTTGAAAGTATTTGAATTTCTGTGAAGGGAATTTATTTGTTTTAGGAAATTGAAAACCTTTGGGGAAAATTGGAATTGGAATAAAAAAAAATACTGTGCGTGTATTCTGTGAAACCCTGAAGAAGTTTGTAAAATTTCCCCAATTTCCCCACTGAAAAACCCCGTGAAAATTTATTTTATTTCTTCAATTAAATCTCTGTATGAATTTAATATTCTTCATATATAAATTTGATTGTGAAATATTATATTAAAATTGTTGTTGAAATTCCTTATTGTAGTATATATTTTTTTTTAGAAAATGTATATTCGTTATTTTATTTCCGTCTATACGGAATTACGAATTAGAATTAAAAAAAAAATGCAATGTATATTGTTGTAGAAAACCGCTGTACGCGATTTTTAATTCGTCGAAAGTTTTGTTTAAATTTTTTTTTAATTATTATTGGGGCCACAGGGGTTACCGTCCCCCATAGCCAACTCCCAACAGGGAGGCGCTATGGAGGGCAGCGCATAGCGCTACCGCCCATAGCCAAGCCCTGTGGGGAGGGCTGTGGAGACAACCCCACCCACGGCAGCCGTGGCTGTGAGGCTGCAACTGGGTAAGGGCTGCACTTACAGCCAATAAACCCTGCATATGGATTTTAATTGTAATATAAAAAAAATGAATCTTTAATTTTCATTTCGGATTTCGCTTTATGTTGATTTGTAAATTTTGGATTTGCTTAATGCTTGCAAATTTCAAAATTAAAAATATTTAATATTTAATATTTATATATATATATACATACATACACACACGCACACACACACACATATATAGATATATATTCTTTTAAAATTAATGTATTTTTTTATGTCAAAATAAGATAATTTTGTATTTAAATAAGGAATTATTTAATAGATAATTGAAAATATAAGATCAATTAGTTTCCAATACAATAAAAGATTGGAAGAGAAAGATTTAATTTTTATTTTTTTGTGAAATTGAGGAAAATGAAAATTAGTATAAATTTGATGTATTTTCTTTTGGTTATATGAGAAAAGAATTACAATCATGTTGTGGTTTTAAATTTCCTGAAAAATCTTATTGAATGACTGGATTTAATATATCTGAATCATAGACATTTACTTTTCTTGAATTGCTTTTATTGTGTTCTTTTGGGCAAATTGGGAAAGTTGTAGTTGTATAAGTCTTCCAAAATGAAATGTGTAGAAAGGGTGTATAATTGTTCAAATGTATTTCTTGAGTTAACTTGGGTTGTGCATGTGTTAAATACACTGCTTTGATATCATTGTGGGACATTTGTTAACATGTGATAAACTTTATGCACTTTGTAAACCCTAATCAGGAAAACTTAGAAACCCTTGTTATGTTTAGGGGAGTGGCTTTTTGTAAGGGCCGACACACAAAGTGGTGTCAGGGTAACTTACAAAGGGTTAGTAAGTCAGTGATAACTAAAGAACACAATAGTTAGATTAAAACTCTTAACAAGATGCTTATGCCTCACTTATTGACTCTTGAGCTACTTCAGTCTTGAGTATAAGATGAGAAGGCCTGGAATGGCAAATCGGTGTCTTGTTCCTTTAAAAGACATTCGATTCCACAATGATATGCAATGGGGCCGGGTTTTGTAAGAGGTTACCAGGGTAACCAATGATGGGGGCCAAAACCTAGGAAGAAACACCAGGGTAACCTTTGCAATATTGTGATGACACTCCACCTAAAGTAACAGTTAACCTTGTGTATGTAGCACATTCAATCGTCAAAATCTGGAAGCAATGTAACCATTAGTTTGTTATGTACTAGAGTCTAGGGTTAGTAGATTAGGTCTAGGTAACCTTATTACTATCTCCTAGCATAGGGGGTGGACCTACAGGTACCACATGGTTGGGTGGAATGTGCACTTTACTCCGTTGGGTCCCCAATTTTGTGATCATGGCATCGAGAGCTTCATGGATGGAGAGCTCGCACATGGAAACTTATGTGTACTTCTTCATTGTATATTGTAAAACTTGTATTTGAAAACATCCCTCAATTGTATGTGAGGTGAACAATGTAAATGTAATTGTAATTATTATTGAACTACCTCATCAGATGGATGAGTATTGTATATTTGATTAATTGCAATGTAAGGAAACAAGTTTGTACTTTATTATATCTTGAATGAAATTCAATGTTATGCAATGTCTATCTTTATGTTATTAATTAATATGTGCAATGCGAAATACTAAAGTCGCTTATGGAAACTCAAAGTAGTGTATCATCTCGTAACTTAATGAATGTATGCAACTATTTAACTTAATAACTATACTTAAAAAAAAAAAAATATTTCACTTTTATATATTGCAACATTCCTTAGGTTATTATGATGGGGCATTATAGATTGGTATCAGAGCAAAGGTTACAAACACTGGACACTCTGGGTAATCGCGAGCCCATTAGGTTGACCTAGTACGTAGTGTCGCAAACTGTTAGCCTTGGTTGAATAGTATCTAAGACTCGTTATTTTTATGTGTAGGAACATGCCTAGGTGAGGAGGAAGAGGTCGTGGTAGAGGTCAAGGTGGAGGCTGAGGGACAAACCCTTAGGTTACTCCCCCTCTGAGCCCTCATCACAGTGATCAGGTAGAACAGTTGGGTCAAAGAAATGAGGGACAGAATCCCGCACAGTCAAGAGTAGAGGGTTCACAGATACGTCCATTACTAGAGGAGGTCCTAGCTCATCTTGGACCTAGACAGGAAGATGAGTAGGAGGTTGTCAAAGAGAGATAGATCTCCTAGGAGAGTAGATGACTCAGCACATCAGGATTCTATTATTGCAGGACACATGAGGGATTTACTGAGGGCACGCCCTCCTACCTTTAATGGTATAGGAGGTGGCCTAGAGGTAGAGACCTGGCTACTAGATTTGGGTAGATGCTTTGCCATGCACCCTTATAGTAGCAATACCCGTGCGAGATGCACTATTATGTACTTGAGAGGATTTGCCTCTACTTGGTGGCGCCTGGAGGAGCAGAAGCTCCACTTAGATATTGGGTCAGTCTCTTGGGAGATGTTTCTCGAGAGGTTTAGAGCACGGTTCCTGTTGGAACACTAGAGGCAGCGTCGGGCTGATGAGTTCCATGATCTACGTTAGTTAGCTCTTTCTATTGAGCAATATGAACGTAGGTTCTATGAACTCAAGCAATATGCTGGTATTGGCGATGATGAGCCTATGCTAGTACAACACTTTATTAGGGGTTTAAATGCTCGCATCAGTGGTGGTGTTCGAGTCTTTGATCCCAAGACTATGGAAGTTGCAGTGGAGAAGGATCGCATAGTAGAGGAGAACCTTGTTATGGCATTAGGTGGGCACACAGGAGTGCAGATTGGTAGTGCTCCTGCAGCAGGTTTTAGTCCACGGGGTAGACAGGCACAGACAGGTGGTTCCTATAGGAACCAACAGACACCCACAAAGAGTGGGCAGCAACAACAACAACAAACACCTCAAAAGAACAATAACCCACAACCACAATAGGGTAATAGTCCTCAAACAAGAAAGAGTTGTAACTGGTGGCGCAACAAGCACAATAGGCAAGATCAACCTGTGCAGAGTGCTTAGTCTACTGTCAGTAGGGGTAGTTTCCAGCAATCCAATGCACCTTCAGGAGGCAGAGGATTCGGTAGAGGTATAGGCATAGGTTGTTACTCATGTGGGCAGCAGGGACACATAGCTAGGCAATGTCCGATAAGAGGTTCTACTAGTTTTGGGCCTCGACCTACAGTTTCAGAGCCTACAGTGGGTGATGCAGGACGATCACATATAGTATATGCTGCGGTTAATGACCGCCAAGCCGATCACCAGAACACAGTGGTCAAGACTTCAGGTAAGTTACATGGTGTTAGTGTTTCTATTCTTTTTGATTTCGAAGCCACTGACTCCTTTATTTCACCGACCATCGTTGACCGTTGTGGTCTTGTGGCGGTAAAACAAGGTGGTAAGTGGTAGGTTGAATTCGCCTCTGGGGTGAAAGTAGCAGTAGAAAACTTAGTACATAATTGTGAACTTAAAATTGGTGCGTTAACTACCTTAGTAGATTTATATGTTACACCTTTAAGATCGTATGATATAGTTTTAGGTATGGATTGGTTAGCATCTTATCATGTTGTAATTGACTGTCGACTTAAGATAGTTAGCTGCATTAATGACTTAGGTGCAAAAGTGGAAATCGTAGGTATTCAAAGACGTATCTCTTTGTGGATGGTATCTGCTATGCAATTAAAGAGATGTCTTTGTAAGAGATGTCAACTGTTTGCAACAACAGTTACTGATTTGGAAGAAGAAGGTGAGAGTCGAGAGGTATCTCTTGATGATCATCCTATTCTTAGGGAATTCGCAGACGTGTTTCCCGATGACATTCTTGGAATGCCACCGAAGAGGGATATTGACTTTAGAATTGACCTAGTTCCTAGAGCTGAACCTATATCTAGGGCTCCATATAGAATGACGACTCAGGAGTTAGAGGAACTTCGTATTCAGTTAGAAGAACTTTTAGAAAAGGGATTCATTCATCCTAGTGTTTCCCCTTGGGGAGCACCTGTCATCTTTGTAAAGAAGAAGGACATATCTCTTAGGCTGTGCATTGACTATCGTCAATTGAACAAGGTTACGATTAAGAATCGTTATCCTTTGCCTAGAATCGATGATCTTTTTGATCAAATTAAGGGAGCTAATGTGTTCTCTAAAATTGATCTAAAATTTGGGTATCATCAATTGCGTATAGCCGAAGCAAACATTCATAAAACTGCTTTTTGAACTCGCTATGGGCACTACGAATTCACAGTAGTACCATTTGGGTTAACGAACGCACCATTAGTATTTATGAGTTTAATGAATGGTGTTTTTTGTACATACCTTGATCGCTTTTTCCTGGTATTTCTCGATCATATTTTAGTTTATTCAAGAAACATGAAGGAACATGAAGAACACTTGAGACAAGTATTGCAATGTTTAAGGGAAAATCAATTATATGCAAACCTGAAGAAGTGTGACTTCTTTCAAACTGAAATAAAATACCTTGGACATGTGATATCTGGTAAAGGTATTGCTGTGGATCCTTCAAAGATCCAAGCTATTGTAGATTGGCCTGCGCCTACTAATGTAGGTGAAGTTTGTAGTTTTATGGGTCTAGCTGGTTACTATAGGCGATTTGTAGAGGGATTTTCTAGAATCGGTCATCCTATTACTTCACTTCAAAGGAAAGGGAAGAAGTTTGTTTGGACAGAGCAATGTCAGTTGGCTTTTCAAACTCTTAAAGAAAAGTTGACTAATGCACCTATATTGATTGTTCCTGATCCTACTAAGGATTTCGTAGTATGTGCGGATGCATCCTTAGAGGGTTTGGGAGCAGTTTTGATGCAAGATGGGCGTGTGGTTGCTTATGAGTCTCGCAAACTCAAGGATCATAGAATTAAACTATCCCACTCATGATTTAGAACTAGTTGCAGTTGTGCATGCATTAGTTCGGTGGAGGCATTTCTTATTAGGTCATCGTTTCGAACTTCATACTGATCACCGTAGTCTAC